>LR737396.1:2680924-2807515 GCA_902655005.2 Marronus borbonicus
ATCTTAAATTCTCCTTGTTCAATGCTAACTCCAGCAAACCAAACGCGGACTCAAATTATTAAAAAAATTAACTACACTCTATTGATAAATAAAAGAAATTCCATTTGAGGTGAACTATGATGTGAGACTGCGTAAATACATTGGAAAATATAACATAAAAGGAGGTTAAATGCATTTAAGTAAATAATAGATTGAACTAAATATGATTATTAATTCTCAAGCGTGTCTAATTCGTTTAAAAGAAATGCACGTCCAGATTGCGACAAACCCGATATTTTCACGTGCACTTTACAGTTTGCTGTCGCAGAAAAAGGAAACTACAGCTGCGGAAAATATAAGGTTTCTGGTCTGGTTTCAAACGAATACATTGCGTGATATATACTCGGAATTATTGGAAATTGAAGTAAAATTTGTTCACAACGTGACGTTTTAAATCAGCATCTCTCAACCTATGTATATTTAGTTATTTGCACTTTTCATGGTCTTCCTTGTTAATTCTTGTAATGTGAGTAGCTGTATTAGCAGGATTATTTTATTGTTTCTAGGCATTTTTTGATATGTTTTAGAAAAAAATAGTTTTGAGCATGTTCTAGGGGGGACTATTCGCACAGAATTTTTTTGTTAATTTTCGGAATGGGAGCATACATATTTACTTATGGGCGTTGGTTAATACATGCACAAGTTTATGTAAACGGTGTTCGTAATATTGTTTGTTCTTTCCTTCTAACGATAATAAATATGTTTCTATTTTTCATTAGCCCTTGTAGTTGTTGTAGCCCCCAAAATCACCCCCACCGCTTGTTCTCCTTACACTTTGTATTTTATAAAATAACGGGAACAATCAGAAAATTAGACTTTATACGATATGTCAGGACCTCAATCACGCGGGTAGTTTAAATAATAGGCAGTATACCGAAAATAAAAGGACAATCTTCACACTTTTGGCCGAAAAACAGAGGTGAGAACAAAGCGGAAAAGAAACTGAATTTATTTTTAAGAAACAGCAGCATTTTGACAATATGAGATTTCGGAAGGGAGAATGAATATACAAGACTACTAAACTAGATTTTAAAGAAAATCATAAAATCATCAAATTAAATAAAATGAATTCACTTCTCGAAAAAGTGCCGTTAGAAAAATGTACATAAAAGCATTCAGATTTTACACATTTGTTGCAATAGCTTTATGTAATATTGAAAATACTGAAGAATTAAAATAATGTGAAGTTGTACTTCCCTAAAAGCATGTATGTGCATTAGTAAGCAAGGCAGCAACAAATTAAGTTTTACCAGCTGGTTGCAAGGACATTTTCTGAATTTTCTCAAAATCAACAAACATGAATTGTTGACTGATTTTGCCAAAACTCCATTCTACACATTTTTTGTTAAATGTTTGTTGCTGTAGCGTTATGTTCGTATTTGACTAAGGAATAAATTGATGCCTTAAAGAGTATCCTTCGTCACCATTGGAATTTAAGACAGTGTGCTTTCTTTGGTACGCAAAGTTAGTGATATGGTCTAACAAGTTTACCCAATGAAGAATACTGAGGCCAATCTCATTTTGAAGTTTCAACAATTTATTAGGACACGTAGAGCGTTGAAGAAATAGACAAAAGTCAACTCCTGCAAATTATAAAATATAGCAACCTTTCTGTATTTCATACAAACCTCTTATTATGTGGTACCTGTCGGCCATCACTCAGGCATCTTTAAAGCTGTACGTAATGTGAAAATGTCAGCCTTTTCGAACCGATATAAATACCGAAAATTGATCGGTGTTATTTCATTGATATCGAAGGGTTATCTGTCAGCTCGTATTGCAGTGTTTTATAGTTCAACATCCTCAGGACTGGAACATGCTGCAAGTATTTCCAAAGTTTTATTCATATTATTATTAAGGTCCTTTTAATTTTACACACATCACAGCCACTGGCGAATTTGGGATTAATATTGTATTTACATCTTACATTTTGTTCCATCAAAACTGTCAAAATATCATACGAAAACAACAAAGAGCATACCTTCCCTTACAATGTCGCCATGTTATAAAGAGAAACTCTCTATTATCTCATAAGAAGAAAAAATTATATTTTCCCAATTCAAACTCGTAGAGAACTAAAAGGAACCTCTATACAAGACAGTTTTTAATCTTCTTGGACCTTCTTAGAGACTAACGTTACTTCTCGGAATAGCTCTTTATACATGAGCTAAGTATTCTTTTCGGAATTAAGGCTTGAGACTGGTTTACACAAAAGTTGCTTGCATGCATTTGATAACCTACTTCCGCTTGGCGTAAGTGTCGCTCAAAATTACTTCAACGACTAAGGATTGTAATTGATAGTAAACATTGAGATCGGATGTGTTATTTAATAGGCTTAAAGCGTTGTAAGAAGGATGTGATGAAGATAGTATTTCTGTTTGAGAAACGTTTATGACTTATTAGATGATTTGATTAAAGCTTATGTTCGTGTAATTGAAGAAAGTTATGAATACGCACTTGGATATGGATATTATCCTATTTATCCCATCCACTATGCGTAGTGTGATCCCGTTAGCTTCGCTTAAAACAATTGGCGACAATATGCGAAAATAGTAGATCGCTATGTTAAAAGAAGCGGTATCTGCATGACAATAATAATGATGTTTGTTTTGTCGTGTGTGGCTGTTCATTTTCGCAGTAACGGTAACGAATTACCGGTGTACGTAATAAAAGCAAGTCTTCACGTCTAGTGTACGTATGTGCTTGTCTATATTCTATTACATCGCCACCTTGCGTTTCAGTATGAATTTTGATTTGCAAACCTTTTGGAATTGGCACATTTCGAAATATACCGTAATATCTTGCTATTGGTTGGTCTCATTTACCAATAACACAAATGTTAACGATAAGAACGATAACAATGCAGTTTAAAGTTCAAGCCAAGTATAGCAAGGTTATTAAAAAGCCAGTTAAATATAAAGATTAAGTCTGAACATTGGTTACTTGAAATAAGAAATAATCATAGGTTTGCTATTAGTTGCGCATGAGCATTGCAGATAGCAATACCTCGAATACGAATTATAGAATTCCTTCTTTTTCTCTAAGCTACTAAATAATGCTGAGCCCTTTACTAAATCTGGTAACTTCAAAGAAGATGTACCAGAAACTATTGAAATAAATCCGCTCGAAAGTAATTAAAACTTTAGATACATCTTCAACATCTGCGTGGATCAAGACGTCTTCCTACTGCAGTTAAAAATCGCTGAAGTAGTACCTACTTTCATAAAGGGAGATTCCAACCAACCTGAAAGCTACCACCCTATAAGCGTTTGACCCCAGCTGTATTAAAGAGCGATGGTTGACAGATCGGTGATTTACTCCGAGGAGAAGGATTTGTCCAGAGCGGTCGTTTCTGTTAGCCCCGACATACTCGCTAATAAGCTGGAATACTACACGGCAAATAGGGGAATTGCACTACAGCTTCTGAAATCGTATCTTTGCGGAAGAAGGCAAGTGACACTGTGGAGCGATATGTTATCTGGTACAACTGAAATCAAGTGCGTTATAGCCCATGTATTAACGGCCTGCTTACTAGTGTACTAGAGGCGTCCAAATATGCTTATTTGCTGAAGACACGCCATTGATCGTTCGGGGCTCTACGCTACACGGCATCGAGGATTCCACATAATAAGCCGCAATTGGTTTGCTGCCAAAAAATTAAAAATGAATCTACTAAAGGCTCATATTCACCAGTAGAAACATCAATGTCGACCCCAATATTAATTTCCCGGGCCTAGAAATCGGTACAAAATTACAATGGATAGCCCATGTTGACAAAGCTAGCATTACATCAGCCTTGTATGCATCGAGAAGATTAAAGAAAGCCGCAACTCGCAATTCTATTCTAGGGTTTGTCGATCGAGGCGCCCAAAAAAGCTATTCGACTATTACGCCATTTTTAACATATTGAGTCATGTAGGACTCGCTATAAGCAGGAAGAAATACTTATCTTGGCATCATTGTGTATCCCACATGTGCTTAATACATGTCCACAACAAGGACGAATACACGACGATGTGTACGCAAAACATGTTGGATTATTGAGCACCTAAAGTATACAATATTCTGACATCAGGGATTAAAGAATTGCCCGCATATAAGCTCAAAACAAACTTAACCCTTTCGAGCCGGATTTTTTATTATTAAATCCTGATTAGATTGTAATTTTTTTAAACAACAACAAGATGAAGGTAAGTGAAATAAACACCTTAAAATGTTATTCGAAAAAAAAGTCCGCCATTTTGTATGGGACATATATATCCCAGTCAGACTTTTTTAGTGGGAAAAATATAACCCATTAGTCGTCGAAATGCAACTTTATTGAAAAAAAAATCAAATGTAGTATATCATTTTAAATGGAAAGGAGTGAAACATGTTTTGCATAGAGAAAAAACTGTTGGGTTACATATGTCCCAATAGGCTCGAAAGGGTTAAAACACATAGATTGCTTTGGAGTGGATAGGCATCATGATGCATGACATTTGAACGCCCGAATGTGTGTGTTTATTTGTTTATACGCGTTCCCTTTTTTTGTTCTTGTCTCGGAGTTTACACATACGTGTTGATTTTGTCCCCTAATTTTTATACCTTTTATCTTTATTTTTAAAATTAATTTTACATTTTATACTTACACTGACGAAGTTTGTAATATTTTAATTATATTATTATCCTTGAAAAATAAAATATTGATACAGCGATTTGAAGCGAAATAGCAAACATAAACAGTGAAACCTTATCTAAATGATTTGCAAATTTAAAGGAAAGTGTTCGAATGTGCTTAGATAATAACGGCCAGCAATTTGAACATGATATGTGTTTAAATTCGTAAATTTAATCATATGTACTTGTACGCGAAATTTATTTTATTAATTTAAATTTTTGCTGTTATTTTAAAATACTTTTTATCGTAATAAATAAAATTTTAAAGTTTCTGCTTCATTTCACTGGGAAAAAATATTTTTTTTAATAGAAAAAAATTGAAAGAGGGTTCCTTTCCCCACAAATTCTTTTTTTTAAATATAAATACGACGGGTTTCGTAAAAACTCGTGTCATTAGGCCAGAACTATATCAGGTAAAACATGTCATAAAATTAAAATTATTCTACGTCACAAGCTTAAACATTTAAATAAATTAAATAAATTAAGAACATCGCCACAATTAATTGAAAATACGTTACCACATGTAGGCTTTAGTGTATTACCAAGTTTTCAGAATTTTCTAATGTTATATCGATAGATGTAATTCCTCGTGAGACAGCCTGCTATATTTCAATTAATATATTATAATTTAAATAATTTCCAATTACGCCAATGAAAAAGCAGAAATATCTGCAACCTCAGCCCTTCTTGATCATACAGTATAACGTTATATTATTTATAATTTAATTTATTTATAAAATGAAAATTATTTATTCTCATTTTTATAACTTTGCAGATGCCGAACTATTCCTCCATGGAAGTGCGGGTCAGCATTACGTCTACCTGGAAACCATACAAGAGGAAACCTCGGACGACCTCAGGTCTGAGAGCGACATCTCTGAGTCGCGAGCCGAGTCGCCGGTCGGTTGGTTAGCCACCGATTCCGAGACAGGCTCCGTTATTCGAATTCACACCTTGGGTGAGTGAAATTCAAGGCTTCAAGTTATATTTGCAATGCATATAAGAAAGGAGAATCTGGTGAAAGAGCCCATGTCTTTTATTGTTATTATTTTAATTATTTATAAGCGAAATAATTGCGTATAGCAGCAATAGAAAATGATTTATTTTATTAACGTTGGTGAAGTAGCTTTCGTTTTGAATTTTTTAAACGGATTTTGAGTGATTTATTTAATGTAATGTTAATTGAATATTTTAATGAAGAAAGCTAATAGCTTTGTTCAAACGAAAATCACAAGTTAGTCAGAGCCTTTGTTTGAACAAAGCTGATTTTCACTACTCAGTCAATATCTATGCAACCAGTGTGACACTCAGCCATTCGAAGTTATATAAGCACAAGGTGTGACTTTAAACATGATAAAATCTCTTTTTATTGTGTGCAAATATTTAACAGTAAGAAAATAACGGTACATCTCTATTTATATGAATAACAAATTCAACAGTAAAGGGCAACGGGAAAATATACTGTATAATACGAGGGTAGTTCGATAATTACCACGCCGCGTCAAGAGATGGCGCTACTAAAATTAAAATAATTCTTCGTAATAGTAATCTTTGACAAGAGTCCTGTCAAGTTTGCAAACAAATGCGTCAGTTAGTTTATCAATTATAGCAATTTAAAGTGAACAACTTGTATGATTTAATAACAATGGAAAAAATCATAGAGCAGACTTAATTTCTGCTGTTTTTTAAAACGAAACGAATAATGAGATAAAAGTGGAGCTCGTGAAGTTTTCCCACAAGCTCTGGACCTTCGTTATCCACCATAAAATAATGTACAACTGAATTTAAACGCGGTCGCACAAGCATTTTTGATGAAGAACTCCCACGTCGTCAAAATGAGGTTACCACGTCAGAAATTCATTGAGAGAGATTGGAAGTGCATGAGATTGCTATGGGTATGACAGAGTGCATAACATTGTAGCAGCTCATCCGAATATAAGATAGCTTTCCGCAAGATGGGTGCCGCGATTGCTCACAATTGACCATAAACACGCACATGTGTCAACTTCAAAGACATGTCTGGTGAAGTTAGAGCGAGGAAATCTAAACAATTTTTGACGTTGAAGAAGGCCAAAGCCACTTTATCAGCCAACAAAATCATGGCCACAATGTTTGAAGACGTACGCGACATAATTCATCTTCAAAAGGGTAAAAATATTCATGGCGGGTATGATGCTAATGTACTGGATCGTTTCATAAATGTTACAAAAGAAAAACGGCTGCATTTGGCGAAGAAAACAATTCTCTATCATCAAAACAATGCATGGGTATATAGCCGCCATGGCAAAATTTCGCGAGTTAGCGTAGGAATTGCTTCCGCACCAACCATATTTGCCAGATTTAGTCCCTAACAATTATTTACCATTTTCGAATATAAAAAATTGCTCGGCGGACAAAGATTTGGGTCAAACGATGAAGTTATTTGGGCTATTGTGCAGGGTTGGAGAAATTGAATTTTTTAGATGGAATACAAATAGGAAAATGCTGGACTAAGTGTATTGGCCTGAAACGAGAGGAAAAATAACGTGAATTTTATTATTATTAATAATAATTATTTGTTTTGAAAATACAAGATTTATCAAAACTTTGTAAAAATACACATTTATCATTCGTCGATTTTTATTTAAATTCCTACTAACTATTCCCTACCAAGTTTTTGTTAAGATGTTGTCGTTCTGGATGCAATTTAAACATATTGTACTCGCTATTCTATTCCGGTTCGATGAATAAAAAATACTCAACATAACATAACTAAACACTTAAATCCAAATAGAGGTACGAGAGCCTTTTTCCTTTTTTTTTAAAGTCACGAACATCGTTTGTCTATATTGTCTTCGGATTTGCAACAAACACAAAATGTTTGCAAAGAAAAAGCAACCTGGCCAAATTTAAACCTACCCTCTATCCCCGACCATAAGCGACATCCCCATAGCGCGAGTTGAAAATGAATCAGCCTGTATATGGAACATAAACATGATGTTATTCACGTGTTTATCATTCAACGCATATTCATAACAAATAAAAACGTAACTTATGGACATAGCCCATTACATTCATTTAAGGAATTTAACTACATGTTTACTTTGATAATCTATTCGTATTATCCTTCTCGAAAAAACAATTTATTAGATGATATAATTTCTATCTAAGACCTTTGGAAGGATATCCTTTCCTTCTTTAGCTTCCATCATCTTTATTTCCACGAGTACTTCATCTTCGCGGCTCTCTATATCCCGTCTAAAAATAACCCTATAAAGTCGTCGAGCTAAATTCAACCTAACGATTCTTAACTGCATAAAGTTGTAATTGAATAATATTCAGCCGTATATGTACTGTCCTTCTGATACAATTTATTGCGTCCAGTTTGTTTGGAACGTATTGAAGCAGGGCAAGAGTGGACTTGTTGTTGTATCGAGGTCCCCTTTTGCGTTCGTGATTTTGTACCAACTTGAATTTATGGATTAAATAGTTATAATGATATATTTGAACATATTTATAAGGAGGATCACAAATCTGTTGCAATTTATATAAAATTTGCCTCAAAGGAAAAAAATTAATGGGAAAAATTATTTGCATATTTTCTGTCAATGTCCGTCATTTTTCGCATGTATGTTACAAAAAAAAAAAAAACAGAGCTCTAAAAAATTAAACAGGTTGAAAAAGAGAGCAAAGAACGAACAGAAAATGCTAGAAATAGAAGAGTATGATAAAAACAAAGAAAAAAGAAATTAAAAAAAACCACAGCAAAATATCGTTAGTTCAAAATAAAGACAACCGAGGAAGAAAGAATTATGAAAATGGAATATTTTCTAAAATACTAAGTCAAGGGGCAACGCAGGAATGGACAGAATCAAGGTAAGAAGAAATGATTCAAGTTGCGCAACTAACAAAAAGAAAAGCTTAAGGAACTATTCCAAAAACAAAAAATTAAGAAAAAGAGCGCAGATCAAAAGGAACCGAAAACATAAAATATGGAAGGGACAACGTGAAACAATAAATCTACGGAAAGGACAGAAAGGAAGAATAAATGCCAAAAAACATGCAACAATTGTGCCGATTAAAAAAAACGGAGAGAATTTAATAATTACAGTCCCTATTGCACCTTATGTACAAGGTAGCAACGACATTAATTAAAATTAAAGTGGAAGCAGTAGCAGAATTTAAATTTAAAATTAAACCAAATAGCAGTAAGGCTGTTCGGCTTACAAACCACAGCTGTATTTTCAGAGGTACTTGGAATTTCAAAGTGGTTTCTATACAGGTGCTTTCTCTATGACTTTGGGAGTGAGAATTTGCTGGTTTACATCAAATCCTTCTTCGGTTGGCGATTTTGTAATTTATTTTTGGTAAATTCTCTTTTTTCTCAACGAATTTTTTCATCCTTCAAATAATCTGGATCAGTTTCAAGAATCAAGATAAGAATTAATACATTAGACCCCGTAAGATCGCATTATCTTAGCATTTTCTTGCACAATCTCAACTGCGCATATTAAAATCGTATAAATCATCATCAGTATTAATCGTAGTCGCTGTACATTGCACGTCTCTCTCGGTTTGCTGCTACTAATGGCAATTAATCTTGATTTACTAGATCTAGTGGTATGATTTTCGTTTAATTTAACTCGATTTAACGTTATGGAAATGAAGTAATGATCAAGTAATCACATTTGGTTGATTGAGTTTATTAAGTGGAAGTAAATTGAAGCTTCATATTTTGAAATAAATGAATAAGTAAAACAAACGGATTATTTCTGTTATTTAAATTAAAATTTACTTCAAAATGGCACGTGGCAAGCCTACCAGTGTAGAAAAACGTTCACGCATTATTCACGCTGGTTGAAGAAGGATATTCGCGACGACAAAATTGCTGAAAAAATAAATATGAGAAGTTCAACAGTAAATGACATCATAAAGCGAAATCGGACAACTGGAACTACAGAAAATCGTGTTCGTCCTGGAGCATCTAGGAAAACAACAAAAGCTGAAGATTCGAGAATTGTATTATTAAGCAAACGCAATAGAAAATTAACAGCGCCACAAATAGCAGCCGAAGTCAATCGCGGCCGTGAAGAACAAGTTTCGGCGAGTATGGTAAAACGTCGACTTCAACAAGCGGACCTTCATGCACGCATTGCCATTCGAAAACCCTTATTACGTCGGGGCAACAGAGCAAAACGGCTACAGTAGGCCCGTTCTCATCTAGATTAGTCGTTAGATGATTGGAAACACGTGCTTTGGAGTGACGAGTCAAAGTTTGAGGTTTTTGGGCGAAATCGACGAGTTTATGTCCGAAGATCTAAAACCGAAAAGTGATCCCGGACTGCATTGTGCCAACAGTGAAGCAAGGGCGTAGTTCTGTGTTAGTGTGGGGATGTTTCTCCTTTGCTGGGACGGGAGATTTATGCAGAGTGCAGGGTGTAATGAGGAAGGAAAATTATTTTGCAATACTCCAGAATCATGCAGTGCCATCAGGATTGCGTATAATAGGCCGTAACTTTACATTCATGCATGACAACGGCCCAAAACACACTGCGTTAGTGTGTACGAACTATCTAAAGGAGCAAGAAGAACAGCACACCCTGCAAGTAATAACATGGCCCCCACAAAGCCCAGATTTGAACCCTATAGAGCTGTTGTGGGATGAACTGGACAGGAGGATCCGAAAAATATGCCCAACTTCACAAGAACATTTACGGAATATTCTGCAACATGAATGGATTAATATTCCACAATCCGTTTTAACAAAACTTATCGAAAGGATGCCTAGAATAGTTCGAGCGGCGATTAACAGCAAAGGAGGTTTTTTCGATGAAAAAAAAATATAACGTTCAGTATGTTATATTAGGCCAGGATAACTTTTTATTTATTTATTTTTGTCTTTTTTACCTGTACATACAATAAAATTGCATTTTGTTTTTAGTTTCGTTTGTTTATGTAACCTTTTCATGTTTTTTACCAACCGACCGAACTTCTCTAAACGGCGGTGTACATTCACGCTGGGCCACTCTAGTCATTAATCCCAAATTACAAGATCGGAATAAAAAATTTCACAATAAATCAAACTATTGATTACTGTTATCCTTATTCCTCGTACATTCTAAATAATTCATAATTCATCTAAATAATTCTAATATATTCGCATATACATTTCCTTGTCACGTTCGGTGCTAAATATTTACGTACCTACATATTCAATTTTCAATATTTCAAAGTTTATATTTCTCCAGCACTATATCTATTTACATAAAAGCGTTTATGTTTTATGGAATCTGTCTTTCTGGACATGCACAGCATGCCGTATGCAGCGGTAATGATAATTTATTCGATTTATAACTGTTCCCCTTATCTCAAAAGGAAGTTGTTCGATTATTATGATTAGTTTTTGTAACGTATTAGGAGCTCGAACGTTAGTGCTTAGAAGTTATGTCTGTACATTATAAGTATGCATAGAAGAGGACGTACAGTGGCATTTATGGTTTGTATACGCATAATTATTGCAAGTAATTTGCGCGGAGGTATTGCGTCGCCATCTCTAAAGGTCGTCGAGAATAATATGGCATTTAAATGTGTGAGATTGGCAATTGGCAATGAGCGGAATATAGCAGTAGATTGTAATGTTACCAATTGTGATGTTATACACGGGAAGCCTTGGATGTCCATTATTTTAATAATACTTTTTGTATTCTTGCTTCATTCCAAATTCTTCTGCCGATCTGCTTAATTGGTATGTCGTGTTCTGTCCTTTCCATGGCTTCCAATCTTCAGTCAATATATGGTCGTTTAGCACCATTTGGTTATACTTTTTGACCGCCCCGAACGTTCATCGCCAATCAACCTGGTGCGACAACACAAAAACAGCTCTAAAATTTAACTGTGGCAAATGATCGTGCAGATCGTTCCGTAAAAGATCTTTTCTAATGACACAAACGACCGTTAAACAACTGAACTTCTCAAATGGCTGAAATTCAGAGAAGAATCGTTTCACGCACGCAATTCAGGCTAATCAACTGTATATGTTTTGAGACCACCTCAAAAAGTATATAAAAATTGGCTTAAAAGTGAGCGTGTGACGAAAAATAACCTGTTCTTAGTGGTAGTAGTGCAAAATTCATTTCCAAAACAATCAACCGCATAAACAATTTAATCTTTTTCTTATTTCCAGGAACCTACGACAGTAGCTCAGAACGCGAGATAGCTTGTCCGTCAAAGCGTCGAAAACAAGACACCAATCTCCTTTGCGTGAGCGACGATGAATCCAGCCAATCCCTAAGCAGATCCAGCAGTCTCATTCAATTCGAAAGTCTCGAAAAGCAATGCCAGGACATCTCGAGCAGTTCCCCGAGTATTTTCTCAAGTTTCAGTTACGATTCTCTGGAAAATCAAAACAAAAACATCAGTCCGGATAGTTTAGATAAGAATTATAATAGCGAACCAGAATCTGAGTATTATAAAACACTGAAAATTGACCTGAATCGCACCGCGACACGTCGCGGTAGCTATGGAAGGTCCAGCGGATCGGATTCGAGTGATTCTACGGAAAGCGAAGATACGCTAGAGACTGCTAAGTATGGGAGTTGTAAATCGGTGAATAATTTGAAAACTTGGCGTAGTTTTGATGGTTTACAAGCGAGCAATAATATTTTGAAAAGTAATAAGATGTCCGTGGAGAATCTCAGCGAAGACAGTGGGTATAGTGATCATTTCTGCCAATATAATAAGAATAAATCGTCTAGTATACCTAATATCGCGATGGCTTTGAAAAATGACAAATTAGAATCGAGATTCGGTAATAACAACAATAATAACTACCTGGAAAGATATCGTTTGAAAAACTGTAAAGGCTTCGAAGCCTACGACGGCGACATCTATCAGAACTTTGCGGGAAATTTCGGAACTAGCTACCAAGATCTCAGTGCGCTCGATAAATACGATTTCGGCGAATCGCAGAGCCACCTATTAGATCGTTTCGTTGCTAAAAATAAAGCGTCGGGCGTCGTTTTAAATTTAGAAGACGCGTCCTCGCCGGAATGCGAACCCGCATCTTCGTCGACTCCTTCTAAATATAAACAGCGGACCTCGAGTGAACCCATTCTGTTCAGTAACAACCGGACGTGTCCTGCAAACAGCACGCGGCAACAACAGCGCGTCAATTTTGCCGAAAATCGCATCTGCAGTGTGCCGAAAGATATCAATCTGATCGGTGTGAGCGTCACAGTAAGCCGTGGAAGGAATTCGTGGCCTTTTACGAGCGAAAAAGGTTCTATTGCGACGAAAAATTTCGATTTGGCAGATCTCAAAGAAGACATCGTCGCCGAAGTTAAGATGGAGAGGAGAAAATACCGGAAAAGGGGGGATAAAATCGCTTTGAATCTCAAACAAAAGAAAATGCATCCAACTCCGCCATCTAGTGACACGTCCAGTGACATAAATGACGTCCATTACAAGAGAGAAGGTTCCTATTTGGAAGCAATGGACAATATGATCGAAATGAGTGATGATGAGTATAATCCTTGTTATAGAGATAAAACCAATAGAAGTACGATCGTGGAATTCGATCGTAGGATCCTGAAAGCTATTTCGGAGCAAAGCATTCAAGCGGCGAGCTTGGCAAGCTTGGGATCGGTAAAAGACACCTTAGACATCTTATTCCTTCAACCAATCGCGAACCAAAATAGAAGTGCCAAGAGTACGCCGAATTTATCAGCCTATAAAAGTGAAACAATCGAAGAAGACGATGGAGGGAACAAAAGAAATTCCATGCTAGATATGCCGAGGAAAAGTTCATTGGTTAATCGTTCGAGTATAGTCAGCACGAGCTCTGAGAATGACGATAAGACCCTGACAGCTTCAACGAAATCAATTAATGGATCCACAAGCTCAAAGGGTGTCCATTTTTGCCCCGTGGTAGCTGAGGTGAATTGGAGAGATAGCGCTTCTACTGAGAGAGGGTCAAGTTATAGTTTATCAAGCACTCCGAGAAATTCACCGAAATTAATAAGACCCGAACCTAAAATGGCCGAAAGAGCGATGTCAGTGAGCCAGCCTGAGTTGCAAATGGTGCAAACTGATAAGTCAGAGACGATTAAGTTTAAAGAAACCGACACCGAGTACACCTTCGTCCCGTTAACACCTAGACATTCGATTAGCCAACCGAACGTACATTTCCGACGGAATAGCAAAGAGAACAACAAATTTTGTAAGAGCGTAGCCAGAGATTCCATGTTCGTCGATAAAGATGGGGTTGCTTATAAGCATACGCATCTCGGAAGTGTCTATAGACCGTCCCCCACTTTGCCAGCGGATAATTCAATTCTAACGCAGAATAGGGACGTCCCCACCACAACTCGGCGGTCTCCTATTGCGAACGCGAGCATCGCTAGTTCTGGTAGTCACGTGGCGGCCAGCGTGAACCAGAAAGAAATATGCGAACGGCCTGCCCAATCCAGGCAGTCAGTGAGCGCTATGGAATCGCCGATAAAGCGTCGCGACTCCGGCAACAATAAAACGTCGAAATCCGGAAAACTGGGAGGTTTCTTCTCGCGAATTGCTAGCTTCCGCTTCTCGAAATCTAAAAATGATGAAAAAAATAAGAAAAAGAAATTGTCCGAAGTGAAAAACATCGAAAATACAACCGGACAGCGTTTAGCCACCAAAGAAGATTATATTTACATCCCTCTTAAGGGTCCCTTAGTTGAAAACAACCAACAACTGGGCAGGAAATCGGAAAATCCTCTTCAGGATGAGAACGCGTGTATAAGCGGGAAACCTCCCCTTCCGAAAATGCCGCCGAGGGTAGTCGGCGCAAGCGTAAAACGGCGTAACGAAGCGTCTGCGCTCCATGCGACTCCGGTCACCCGGAATATTGATTCCGGGGAGTCGTGCCGTCAACCGATGGAGCCCATGGGGCTGATCGAGACGGACCTCGACACTGAGGTGACTGTGATCACGAGCGGGGCCCATGTGAAGACGCGCAGCTTGATGAATCTGGGGGCCGACGCCGAGCCCCCGAGCAGCCTAGCCGCCCCCCAATCGCATTTACCCAATCAGAGACCGCATAAGTCGATGGAATTCCTTTTGGATAAGCAAAATCTCAAGGTTGTTGAGGTAAGTGTACATTTTTTTTTAATGTTATTGTCTAGGTTAATGGTGCCACCCCCTTTTTTTAATCAGAAAAATTGAAAAAACCCGAGAAAAGGATGAAAATTCGTGAAAATTATGTAATATTCGTCTCTTTTCGCAGTGTGGCGTAAACATTACTTTTATCGATTCTGGAATTTTCGGAATCATAAACAGCATTATTTATTATGGGGTTAATTAGGTTTGCACGTAAAGAAAAATCGATTTTAAGTTAATTTCTTTCTGTTTAAAGTCTGCATGTTATGAATATAAAATTAGATTTTATATAAATATTTTGTTTCAAAGAAATATTTACATTTACAACGTATAGGAGAGTGGAAAGAAATGGGGAGAATTTAAAATGCGTACACGCACAGTCATGTTCAAAAAAAATTGTGATAGTGCTTAAAATAAAAATAATATCTTTTGCTAACAGTTTTATTCTATTTTAATTAAACACGTTGACTAATTGTTTATTTTATCACATTTAACAACGTCATGCCATCGCAATATTTTTATAGGTTTTCATTGTTTTTCACTTGAATTAAAAAGCATTATCAATAATTAACTCGAACTGGTTTACAAATTACAGAATTATATGACAATGTTGACGTTTCCCAGGGTCAAAATCAAAACAAAAAAATGTGATATCACCCACAAAGATACTGAATCTTTTTCGACAATAACAATCTGTTGGCCATTGAATTTATTCCTAAATATGGAGTGATTTTTTCAAAAATCATGATGTATCAATAGTTACACATCTGTTAAATTTGACAAAAAAATAATAGAAATATTTCAAAAATAAGTTAAACATGTTATTTGCATTTTGGCAAAATCAAATACAATATAATAAACACGTTTCTTTTATATAAATATATGATTTAAGGGAAAATTCTAAAAACTTGGTAAAATACTAAAGCCTACATATACTACTGAACTAAATATTTTCTATTTATTTAACATTTCCGGACCGGAAGTAATTGTCAACTTTGTTATTTCAAACAGAAGAAGTTTACGTTCACGTAGGTGAATTGAAATATTTGCATTTTTTGAAAATTTTTAACTGATGGACGCGTACATGTGAACTTTTATACCTGTGAAAGTACCTAACTTGTAAAATTTAAATTTTGCGGAAACGTTGACCGTATAATGTAGGATTAGAAATCGAATTAATTTTTCAAAAACATTGACGCTGGGACACCCTGTATTATAAACAACTACAAATTTTTATTTGTTTATTTTGCATTGCAAAATATTATGAACATACAGTTGTCTTTTTTAGAACTCCCACACATGCATCCTATTTACTTTATACGAATTTACACGTTTAATTTAAAATTTAAATTCCTAGAAACGATATGTAAAGTAAACATACATAAATTTTTCCCATACTACATGGTATTTTGCAAAAACAAACAACAACGTATTCAATATAGAAGATATACCGTACATATGTATTTGTAACAGTTAGTCATTACAAAAAAAGCCACAGGAAGTTACAGAAATCGATGAACCATAAACGGGGAGGCAGTAAATCGCCACGATCCCTACGTCACGCATTCATCGATTGTTTCAATTTGTTATTGGGATTTTGAAATGTAGTAGAAAAGTATTAAAAATACGTACAAAGCGCGTGAATATCGGCTAAAAAGGTTTTTGCATACTCTCTGTGAGGTATGTGAAACGTAAAATGTTATGGATGTTATAATATACAGCCGTGGTTAAAATCGATGCGCTATTGATGTAATTAAAATAATAAAAAAAGGGTAATAATTTAAAGTTCTGTAAATAGCAATTGCTCAAAGATGGAAATTTTATTATTAACTTCATTTACAATGTTTTCTAAGAAATACTAAGTCTCTTCTCTTTCTGGAAACGGTCCAAAGTAAATTTGATGTTTTGCAAAATGAAAATAACTTATAGTATCCTTTCGACTACTAAATTCCATATTTTGATTGAGTATGATGTCTTCAAAGAAGTTGCACGTGAACTTGGCTTTTTTAAGAGATGAACCCTTAAGTATAAGGTAAAAATGATTTAATATCTAATGTGAGAAATGATATTTTGCGGTATTTATTGGATTTAAATGTTAATAGAAATGGTTGTGACTATGATTCAATTACAGGAAAATTAATTGCTGGTCCATCAAGATACTCATCATATCCATATAGGTTCTCCAAAGTTGTTGCAGGTATCTTCGGGCAATCGATTAATAATTTTCGCTTTCGATTTAATAATTTTAGTGGCAAACGTAGAGTAGTTTCTCCTAATTTGAACAAGTTTACAACAAACGGAGAAACTCCATAATTTATTTAATTAATCTAATGAAACGAAACAGCTTTTGTCTGAAGCAAATTTTTATATCTTCTATAATTATAAAGATTTTATTTTAAAGAAAATTGCAAATTTTCCCCACCGTTTGGGATTTCTCTTAGTCAACATCCAAAATTGCACAACAATTTAAACAAATCAAATCTAAGACATGCTGTAGATAGATTGTTTTTTATATAGGGTGTCACAGAATGAACGTAGGCTAACCGTATATCGGAAACTAAGCAGATTTGTAAATTTGCAAACTTACTTCGTACAGCGCGCGATCTTTTAGAAAATATCGACCCATCTTTCCAACTTCGTAGCGTAAATTGAATTTTCTTAAATGGTTTTTATTCTTTATGAAACAGTTGATAGCGCTAGCAGTATTTTATCGCTCATTTATTCGGCATCCAAAAGTTTTGGTTAATGATTGCTACAAGTTAGTAAACTATACACATGGATTATTGAAAAGTAATTCGACTTTTGCACAGAATGAACTATTAAATTATTCATCAAATGATGAATGAAATCCTATACTTAAAATTAAGTTAGCTTTAAAACGGTAGTGTTTAGACCTATCGAAAAAGATAAGTTTTACGTCAAATTAATTGCCGAACTCTACTGTTTTATAAAAATTAAGGGAATCCATTTAAGGAAGTTAAGTTTGCGCTACTAAGTCCCCCTTAGTACGAAATAAGCTTACACACATAGAAATGTGTTGAAAAATACCAATATACTCAACTTCAAATGCTCAATTCAAACTTATGGAACATTATTTCGAAGCTGTTATATTCAAACTGAAGATCTAAGTAAATTTAGCTAATGCTCAAGATATATGCTTAAACGGAAACAATACTACTAGAATCAAGAAGATGTGACATGATCTAATATCGTTGCAGGAAGTATAAAGTTATTACAAGAAAATATATATCCTTAAAACAAGCAAAATGAATATAAGAATGCTATTTACTCACTTGCAGCATTTATTCAAGAGGTATAATCTAATCCCAAGAATACGATCCTTATTTTAAAACCGCCACCACGTCCTTTGTGTTTAATTGGGAGGATGAGTCGTTATTACTTTTATAAGAATCAAGAATTTAGAAAGTGAAGTGATTCAATATGGAGATTCCTGCACTTCTTGCTGTGTGGGAGTGTACAGAAGAAGTTATTACTTGTTCTCGTTTCAACTTTGCCAACCACACTTCATAAAGTGCGTAACAGCATCTTATATGTTGGTATATAAGTAATTTCACTATGGTTCTGTTAAAAAAAAATACAAATTAGGAATCTGCTTAGTTTCCCATATACGGATAACGTAAGCACATCCTGTAGCAACATTCCCCAAAAATCCGTCAAAAAGGAATATAATCCTGCACCAAATACAACTGCTCCATATACCTACTTATTTACCCAAAGATGCTAGGAACGTCACGTTTACCATTGCGATATTCAAATGTTATCGATTGTACAAACAAATGAAAGTAGCTCTTTCCCACATAAGCACACTTCGATCTTTTGAATTTAAATAAAGGAAAAAAATGAAAAAATATAAATAAAAACAAAAACGAAACGATTATTATAGTAGTGTTACGAAATAACTACGTAATACATTAAACATTGCGAATTCATTAAGTATGATTACGGAATAAATTAACTTAATTAACATAAAAATTACGCCGTCACTACCTAAGCACGTAGCATATGAACTGTTTCTTCCAATATAATTATCTTACGTAATAGGTGGCTCCTTAAAGTACCTTAAATCTATTTCAGTGAGTTCTTGATAAGCATCTTATCTATTTTACTTCAAGCGAATACCTCAAATGACTGAAATTTCGTCGAGTTCAATGACACCGCTATAACGAGCAAGGGAAAACAGAAATATCATTATTTATGTTACCGTATTTAAATGAGACGCGGCTACCGTGTGCATTTTGGATCATATTACAATGGTGGCGAGAGCCAAAGTGCGAGGTTTGCAGCGTCGTAATAATACGAAAATTAGTACTACGGTACACACCTGCCCTTACGTCCTGCGGCCCCTCAACGCCCATTATGTGCCACTTTTACGTAAAGATTAGAGGTTACGACAAGCTTTAAAAACACTTCCCAGCTTATATACCCCGTTGGGCCATCACCAAAAAAAAATTTTCAACATAGCCTTCTTGCAAGGGAAAATAAAAATGGCAGCCGGCTATATCTCAGATGCTAGTGATCGCAGAGCTTTCGAGTAAAATCTTTTTTAGTAAATGTGGAAAAAAGAAAATACTGGAAACGATTTTGGAAAGTAAAAGAAGAGAAGAAGAAGTACAAGAAGAAGTAAGAAATAAAGTTTTCGTCTTGTTTTGTCTAATTAAGTGTTATCGAAAATTTCTGCATTTTATTTTCATCCTTATCATAAAGAGATGTGGAAAGAGACGCAAAGGGACATAAGGCATCATAGGATGTACTATGAAGAAGAAGAAGAACATGACCTAGAGAGGAGCAAGGCTCTTCAGCAATATGGTACCACAGACATTTCTGGCTAGTCAGCAGATCAAAATTGCTGATATTGGCCAAATAAAGATTTCCTTCCTGATTCATTCTGACATTTATTACGTTAAGATTTATTTATAAACAGCTAAAAATATTAAATTTTATGAGATCATCAAAATTTTATTTTGATGATCTCATAAAATGTTAGTAAAATGACAACTCGGTGACGTTATGTTCGGCAGAGTTGGCTCAGAAACCATCTCTAAGTAACAGATAAGACTAATCCGTCACATTTTAACTTCTCCAGCTCGCAGTGTGCTCCTGTACTTCTTTGGTTAATTGAATTTTTTCGCTTATGTTAGCACTTCAAAAAAAAATAAAAATCCGGTTCTATTTAACGCAAATACAGCAACTTAACCCTAAACTGATAAGTAGGGACAATATTGTACGTTTTGTTTTTCATGACGTACTGGATTTTTTTTATTCTCAATTATTATTGGCGCTCGTTAAACAGATACAAATCGCATCTCTAAATTTATAACAACGATGAATCAGATTTCTCGCAATCAGTAAAAATAAATAACATATAAACCACAAAAAACGCAGCAGATAAGAATGGTTTAATAGCAGTCGAGGAAAATGTTAATTCAGCATTTTCTAGTACGTATAAAAAATTGCTATATGTAAGCCTAGAATTTCCTTGGTATTTTCCGAACTAATTAATATTAATTAATAATAACATGGAATCTAATAGACACAAGGGGCTAGTATCCAGTTAACTGCGGTCTTTGATGGGAAAGTAGTTTGAGAGTTGTGGCTGAGTTGTGGTTAAATTGGGCTTTTATGTTGTTCCTGAAGAGAATCTCGCTGAATACACTTGCTTCTGTGCAGTAATAACCCTGAAGATGTTCCGTAAGACTGAAGACGAAACGTCGGCAGAAGCTATAACTTATTTCGTTTAAACTGCTACAGCAGAGCTTTAGAGATATTCTTTAGCTCTGAGTGAGTAAGCGCGACACTTAACCCGAATAGCTTTCCATGGCAAAATCTTCAATCTAATGTATGACAAACATATGCGCTGTATGTTGAGTTAACATTCAACAAAAGATACAAATTCTGAATAGCATCACGCTATAGAATACAGGACAGTCCGTAACATGTATACGTACCATATATGGTAACCCGACACATAGAACCGGAAGTACATGTATATGTGCGTACATTACATTCGCCGGATCGGCAAAGCCGGCACAATACGATTTCTAAACGAAGCGTCAGTATGCAAGTCGTGGCTTTCTCAATAAAAGCAGTCGTTATTAGATGATACTAAAACTGTTTCTAACATCGCCAATTCACGAATGCTTATCGCACGTCAACGTGTCTGGAAACAATATTACGAATAAAGCCCTGGAGATCGTTTTTCTTAATAATAGTCTAAACCAAAAGCTTTTGACACCTGCAATATTCTCCACGTTAATTTTAATTATCTCCGGAAAGAAAGGAGCTTCAGAAAGATATCAATCTATCAGGCTATCAGGCTATCAATCAATCAACCAATCATTCCGGGTTAGTTTTGTAAATCAATATAAACTAGGTTAATATTAATGGATCTTTCATTTTGACCTATATTCTCTCGCTGTTATAGGTAAATAGAAAATAAATTAGGCTGGCGAGGATGTTTGTGATGGTTTGAATTAGGTCGAACTCGCCAAAACGTTGAGTAATTTATTTCGAGAAGCGCTAAAATCTACGTTTTGCGTATAACTAAATTTATATCTGTATAAACAGTCGTTTCTCTCTTGGTTGAGGTATCTGGTAAAAACGGGATGGATCTACTCGGCATGCTATTCAAGGTAAATGTCTGTAAGCTGTGAGAAAATAAGCATTCCTTGGAATTAAAAATCGTTTCGTATCGATTCGGTTTGGAGTTTTCATAGAATGATTTTATTTAATACTTAGACATAGAGGCGTTACAGAATGGATGTAAAGCGACGAAACTTAAATTTAAGACGAACAAAATGCAATCTTAACGTAATATTAATCCATTCCTGATTTATCCCTTAAATTATCAAACTCGCAAAGTCTGCAAAAGTAATTCTAAAAACTTTTGAACATTCATCCCTGGCAAAATTTCTGCATCTAGGATTCCTGGTTTATGAAGATGAAGAACTCGATAAAACATCAGACATCTTATGTAAATTTGCTGACAGTGCCTTTTAGTTATTATCAGTTCAATGTTGGGTCCATTGCTGAAAATTATGTTGAAATTAGCGCGCAACATTATTAAATCTAATTCCGTCGACATCTCAATTCCCTGATGGAAAATAGGCAAAATTGTTTTATGGCCCTCAATCTGGTGCATTGCCTTTCTGCATTTTTCTTCTACGGCTACTGTCTCCTTACCTTTCTTAAAATCACCTTCAAATTTACCACACAACCATCTAGAAAGCGAGTAAGTTGAGCTATTAGTGTTGGAGACATCGATCTCACACACTTTCCCAACAATTTAAAAAATCAGCATAAATTTTATATGAATTCCTTCGCTATAACTAATCCGAATCGATTTTCTTATGAGGGAAATAAACAAATAACCAAAACCGAATTGGAGATTATTTTTAGTGTATCAGTATATTAAATCCGTTCCCCAAAGCCCCCCATACCATTTAAAAAATCTGTTTACTTTAACGCCGAGGCTTATTTATCCGTATTTCACGGATTATTTTGACCAGTTCCCTCGCATTCTAAGCGTCACGAGCTATTTTCGTCATAGTTAGTTGGTCCTCCGGAATTCCATACGACCCAGGTTCGGTCGAAGTTTTCGGACGGTCCGTAGCGAAACCTCTGATCGTTTGAGCGAAAATAGCAGCCGCTAACATGTGGAGGACGATATGAGGTAGATTTAAGGTCAAGCGTAAATAATTTAGGAATGGTTTACAGATGGAATATATTTTATTTTTGGATTTTTATTGTTTGGAAGCGTATACGTAGATTGTAGGTGTTTAATAAGTTTTGGCCGGATATGATTTTTCCCAAAAATACGTAGAGAACAATTAGCTCTATGTACTTTAGTTTTAATAGCGTAAAGAAGATGATTGGGTGGATTTTTTTTAACTTTAATTTAAGGTTAAATATGGGACTAAGTGATCCCATACCAGTTGAATTGATTAATCCGGGGCAGTTGTTTCGGGGATACGTCGATCCTCATTTTCAACCGAAGACCGGGTCAAAAACAAAATTATTAATCTAAAAATATTTTTTTTTACAAAATGCTGCCCACAATTTTCTCTATACCGAAGGTTAATCGACACGAATCACCTCATTTACAAAATCAATTAATCGTGTCTAAAATTCAATAAACTTCATTTGAACTTATTCCTCATAGGTCAAAAATAATAAACAACTTCTTCGTTTAATACTTAATAACATAATTTTATTACAGCACTCTAGATCTAACCTGCTTTCAAATTGCCAATTTAATAACATGGCACAATGTGATTACTGCTGTATACAGCCGTCTTTTTCTAGTTCGATTCCCCCCGAATTACTCCCCTGCATCCCGCACATATTCTTCCCTTACGTCATCGCGCTTCGATTCGAATCGCTCACGATCAACCATGCGAATATCACCGGCTGAACGCATGGTTGGACGTTGGCAATACTGCGTGCGTTGTAATTACTGTTGCATATTAAAATCGTGTGTTGGATATATAGTAGGCGGTGGATTACAACGAACGAGGTTGTTTTTGCTCTTGCATTTCGCTTTTTTTTTTGCTTGGCGAGTTAATATAGCACGGTCATACTTATTCGCCGCCTACTGGATCTATAATTACGTAATTATATTGCAAAGTTAAAGATGAAATTAGCATGTCGATGTTAGATCCTGTGATTCATTGTGAAATTGCTTGGTTAAACATGTTTTCGCCACCTGTCTTCGACTTGGCATTTTATTTTTTGATCAAATTTTGGAGAAGAAGCCTGGTTTCAAGTAAAGAATACAATTTTGCTAAAAAACTCGAAGACAGAATTTGTTCTCATTTGAAATCTGACAAAAAAAAAATAGCGTGGTTATCTTAGATTATTCGTTCAAGCGAGGCAACACCACACTGAGCTCTTATTCAAAAATTAATCAAAAATTCTTGATTGAAAATTAGTGAAGAAACCGAGAAGATCACGTTAGAATGTAAAGACCGGACCAATGATTTCTTTATGTTTTCGAGACATTGCAACAAATTTGTTTCAACAAAACGATGTGAATTTTCACCTAACCAAGTTCTATAATTTTTATGACTTGACATAGCCAAACAATTGCAACCAGGTTTTATCAGCAAAGAATGTCTTGCTTGAAATGTCGTTGTTATTAGTATTATTCAACAAAAAATTTGTATTGGCACTATTGCATTTGCCCATTACACTTTACAAGGACGAAGGAGTAATTGCTTCTGTACTGCTACATGACGATAAGCCTAGCAGAAACGTTTGCTCCACTATGGGAACAATAAGAAAAGAGGCCTGTTTGCTGAGAAATCATGTGAAGAGACTTGTTGGCGGTCTGTAGCATTCGTTGAGGATCTTCCTTAACTTCAAGAGTTAAAATGTTGGTTCTATTAGAACCAAGATTGTGCTTAAATGTATAAGAGATTAATCAGAATTTGGCAAAAAGAAGATCCTGCCCTATCTTAAATTTAAAAATAACATATTTATAACAACCAGCTTCAAAATTAAGCAAAAAAGAGAAATTTATTATGCCATCAAATACGCTATAACATCCTTTAATCTTGACGCAAATCCTGTTTCGCCCTACAGAAACATTTACTTGGTAAATTTTATAACTTTGCCAGGACCAGGACAATTCACACCTTCACGAACATCAATAATACATTTTAAGCACGTACAATCTTCCGTTCTATCTATAACGTTATGAAATTCAGCTTTAATTGAGTCTCCCAAACTTTTATATCCTTTCATACCATGACTATAACACCCAACGTATGTATCTATCTCACAATATGTGATCGTAATAGTAAGGTTCTCAAGTTAGATTCTCCGCCTTCCGAAAGATATTATCACACCAGCTCTGCTCCGGTATTTAGGTCAGGTGTACCTGACATGTTATATTTAATATCCCATCATAGGAGATATGACATCTCCTCTGCGCTTGTACGATTTTAATTTAGCCCGATTCTTTCTGTCCAACGCTTTCTGTGAGGTTGACAATCGCAAGAGGAGAAGAGGAAAACAGATGTTATAGGCGCATAGACGACTTCTAATTATCAAGTACGCAAGAATAAAAAAAAAGTGATGAACATTAATATAAGGCATTTGCTGATGACTGCAAAATGCTACTAAAAACAAAAGGAAAAACTGGAAGCCTTTGTTAAAATAATATTTTCGTTTCTCTCACAGCGTCAGCGTGTGTCGCATAGGCAATAAATAGGAAAACAACTTTAATACGCGACATCCTCCAATCAGCCACTAAGGAAATCCAACAGACAAAAATAGACACCAACATCTGACATAAATACATTTATTAAAGCATTGAGATATCATGTTTCAACCACAATAAGCTCTAAAATTATACATCTCCATTCTACAAGGCTTTGTTAACAAGGCGGCTGCAACATTCTCATAATATAAATGAGAACTTTTCCGATGCATATGTATATGTACACTGTTGCTCATGGAAGTTTGGCCGAGCAGAAAAGCGTTTAAAATTGAAAAAAGTATAGATCGGCTTTAATTGGGAGTATAAATTTACTTAAATAGGGAAAAATATTAGCAATTTTTTTTATATAATTTTTTTAAATGATCCTTCTGCTAATATTTAATGATGTCCAGCATTTCCGAGGAAGTTATGCCCGAAAAATCGGGATGACAAGCGTGGTTTTCGAGATTTTGACCCTTATGTGCTTTTTTCCAAATTTTGAAGGCTTACCCGGAAGAAATCGAAAATTCTGTTCAGTGAAATATGTAGAAGCTGCAGAAAAGTGATGAGATCGCTTCCGGAAATCAAAATCTGTGCGCCGGAAATTGGATTTTGATGCCGGATTTGCTCCTTCACAACGGCTTTGGAGGTTGATTGAATCGATTTCCAACTTAAATGAAACTTGCAATTAATGTGTTTTATGTAGTGCACTTTGTAGTTACTTTTCTCTTACCCAAACATCCATGAGCGATAGTGCACATAAAAAGACGCATTTTCATCGTAACGTAAAAAAATCTGTTAGCTACCATTTCATCATAGCATAATTAATAATAATAAAAGCAACCACGTTTAATATCGTACACTATATCACTAATTGCGTAGAAAAGAATATCAACATATTTAGTCGGGCATGCACATCTACGCTTATATACATTTTCCGCCCATAAATTAAAACGGTGTCAAGAAACAATTGAATAAATAAACGGCTACTTCCGGCGTGAAAGGCCCACTTTCTTTTTATTCCTTCTTTTCTGTTTCTATTAAGCCCGCTAGTATCATCTCGGAAACAACCAAGCCCGTTTTAATCCGCGCATTAACTCGATGATAGTCATAGTAGGCTGTCGCGACCGTCTATAGGCTTCTTTTTTTTTCCACGACTAATTTAAATATCGTCGCCGTTGCTAAGAATGAGGCGTTTGTAAAGCCAAATTGGCCGAGTGACGCGGAGCGGTGAAAGGAAAGGGACATAGAAGGATGTTACATACGATAGGGGGTAGGGAACGAAACGGAGAAACCTAAATTGTTACGAAATTACTTGATTAAGCTCCGTGTAATTAAGTATTACTTACAGTTAGCACTTTATTAACACTTTCGCACTAGTAATTATTTAAGTATACAATAAGAAAAGTGAAATTAGGTCAATTAAGGCCATTTTCAATTGTTTTGACTGCGAGTTGCAAAATGCAACTAGTGCAAGCAGTGTTTTCGTCAAGCAACATGTTTGATACGGGAAATATTAGCAGGTCGCGGAAAAAATGCTTTTAGAATACGCATAAGAACTTAAAGATTGGACCGCCGAAGAAGACCAAGAGGAGGAATATAACCCCAACACGAAGGTGATTCTGTTTGAAGCTGGGTGACCCGTTATTTAATCAAAATTCTTAGGAGCTTTCTTACACCATCAGGACAAGGTTTAATTATCAAGAAATTTATGTTACACTGAGACGATGATCCTCCCAAGGATGTTAACAAAATCGTAAAAAATTATTTTTGAGAGAATAGTGTTTACGAGCGCTAGTGAGACTGCGAAAGCGACAACATGTTTTTTGGTGCTTCGTAATATTGCTAAAATTGGGAAAAAGGAGAAATAAGGTTTGCATTTACCATAACTTAATTTGAGGTTCGTAGCTGACATTACGAATCGATCAAATTTTGGTATACCATAAGCATGTGACCATCTACAAGGTAGATAAATAAAGGATTCATTTCATTTTGGTTACTATTTGTTGAGAAGCTTCGTGAATATTTTAGACATTTTAGTCTCATCTCGCAACAACCGAAACTGGAATCAAAACACACCTCCACAGCCGGTTATATGTACTTTATAGAACATTGAAATGATGTCAGTTTTTTTATATATATATATATATAAATGTATACATCAGCACATATGTATATGTATATGCATGTTAAATCCAAACTTCTTAAATTACAAAGATTGTATAACTAATCGCCTTCGGTTTAGCATCAGTGAAAACACTTTCATTTTTTTTTATTCGAGTAGGCGTCAATCGATGACTGTACTATATAATAGGTACATGCACGACAACAATCTAAAACATAAAATCGCGCGTGGCTATAGAGTCAGTTGAGGTTCTGAAGTGGTATTACCCATGGCCGTGTGCGGGTGGAGAAAAATTTTGAGCCAACGATTTTTTTTTATTCTGTTGCGTCAAATTCGTACTGGGCAAGGGTGCACTTCCACTACCACTATCCCTTCAATTTGTTTCCACTGTTAACTTGTTAGGCCTCCGCTTATGTGAAATTTGGGAACTATCTTGTATATGTAGTACTAGAACCGTAACGAGAGATTAGGAAAACTGAACGGAAAATATTCGAGTTGGATAATTTTTATAAAAAAATTATAATTTTATTTCCCTTTTGCGCTAACTACACATGCACATGCAAAAATAAATCGGGAAAGATTGATTTCCTTTAATCCGTCGTTTTATTGTGGAAATGTACTATTGGAATTTTCGGAATTGGATATAAGGAAAAACTACGCCACTTACTTGCGTCATCTGCGTTGGGCACTGTTCTGCGTAGAAATTCGGCTCAGGAAAATGGGTTGGGTCAAGGTCTTCGTTGCCTAACTCGAAAACACTGGACACAGTGAAATTTGGTTTTAGGGTACGGTTATATTAACTGATATAGGTTCCGGTAGCAACTGGAGGCTCTCCCTTTTGGCCGGAAAATTATGGGTTTTTATGTTTGGCTGGTCTGTGATCTGACAGCTCAACCGTACTGGTCGCTGAT
The DNA here is from genome assembly GCA_902655005.2 of Marronus borbonicus. Classification (NCBI taxonomy): domain Eukaryota; kingdom Metazoa; phylum Arthropoda; class Insecta; order Coleoptera; family Scarabaeidae; genus Marronus; species Marronus borbonicus. Next base: position 2,708,991 of record LR737396.1, read on the forward strand.
TGGCGAAAAAACGTTTTGCAAATTTTGAAGAGGAAAGGGGATCGACCCAGCTCAAAAGTTTTTAAATTTATTGATTTTTGAAAATCGCCCCCGAAGGGGTGAGACGTGACATCGGAATTTTCCTTTTTTGAAAATGTTGAGGACTTATTCGGGCGATATCGAAAATTCTGATTGACGGAATGTGTTCAGCGGGTCCAGGAGCTTAGACAAAATCATGCTTTCACTTCCGGAAATATACCTAAGTACCGAAAACGTCACGAAGACTTCATTTACTTACCTCGTTTATTTTTCGAATTACACCCCTAAAAATTCTAAAGACAGGGATCATAGTTTCCCAGATAGAAAATCGAGGTAACTTTTAATGGATCCAGCTTATCGAACTCTATAGATGAAGTTGTTGGTTTAGTAATTTCCCTATTTCAACGCCCCAAAGATGTTTGACTAAAGGAAGAAATTTTCTAATAGGAATCGAGCTTGATACCATTAGATGGAACAAAACTTGGAACTGTTTCTTGGTGAAATTGACCCAGTCCGATGCGAAAAAGCATCGAACACGCATCCTGGCCGGCGATAACGGTGGCCTTCTCAGTTTCCGAACCTCAATTTAATAGACAACTTACAGGCACGCTCAAAAAATGAAGTTGCAAAAGAGGGTCTAGCCATAAAACATGGGAGATAATACCTGAAACTTTTGTTTCTCGAAAGATATTTATTCAAAATAATATGTAAAAGCTGCTTCTTTAGTACAATTCCAACATCTACTCGCCCTGTAAAACAAAACAAAAAAAAAAAAAAAACAGGGTACGCTAGAGGTACAAAGAAAACACACGAAATTTTCGGATCTCTAGAAATAAAACTAAAGGACGTGCGAATGAGTACTAAGCAGCAAACGATAATCTCCATCCCTAAGTAATACTCTACCATCCTAACAACACAGATTATATAACGCTGAACAATTCAGCATATAAAACAAACAAGACACAACATAAAACGCCACGACGTAAATCTAGTACTCCGTGGATACGTAGAATAAACACAGGCCCGTAATCGCCGTGATATTTATATAATTTGCTAATGGTGTAAGCGAATAATGCACAACGGCTCATGTAATAGCTTTTCTTTTTTTTATTTTTGTTGTATTTTAGAGGTAGTGAACTTTCACGAAAGCTTACTATACGTACCTAAACTACTGCAATAATTGGGTTAGTTTTTTTTTATTCGTTCCATTGCGGACTTATGTAATAATTTAAGGCGTTAATTGCTTAAATTCGTGGAGAAATTAGATCTATATGCTAAGTTATACAAGAGGTACAATTATATATCGTTTAAAAATGATATCGTGTTATAAACGAAAATTATATTAAATTGACATGTGATATACGGAAGGAGGAATCCATGAAAATTAGTCACGTGGATCGAACCAACTAACTACTGTATATCTTAACGATCATGCAAAAAAAAACGAATTCCATTATCATGGCGAAGGTAATATTCAAGACCGTCGCAGATTCAATTTCAATCGCTTTTATCCTGTCTGCAGCTCAATTCAGCGGAAACAAGGGTCATGTTTTACGACAAAAACTTGCGTGGAGAACGCTTCTGCTCCACTTCCTATCCTATCCTCATGTAGCCATCTTAGGATTTCATAAATAATAAATAAAAAAAATCGCAAAAAAAAACAAATAAAAAACTAAAAATAAATAAAATAAACAGATAAAATAAGGAATAAAAAATAAATAAAAATTTTTTAAATAAATCTCTTTCGTCGGCATCGAATGTATTACCTGTTCCTGCGTGTCTTATATCACTTTTAGTACGGTTGGCACGAGTTGCGCCCCTGAAAGGTGCCCCCCCCCCCCCCTCCCGGGGACTTGCCCCGGCCCAAAAACGTGCCACACCCTTCACATCCCGGAAACGCGGCAGAATTCTGCATTAATCGTCTAATCTGAAGGAACTCTTTGTAGATAATTCCAGCCGAAGTTCAGGATCACATGCTTCCATTGTGATCCATACGCCCAACCTTCGTCACCTGATTTAAGAAGCTTGTCTGATGTGGAGCAGAAATTCAACGTCCTGTATACTTCAATATACGCACGATTTGCCTCCGAATACTCTTCCTCCAAATTGCCCGGGGAAGCACCTGTATCAAAAACACTTCCAAACAATGCATTCAATTACCACCATCTGCATTTTCCCCCTTTAGAACTCCCACGAATGCAACGCTTTGATCAATAATCCATGAAAACAAGCAATCTCGCCAGGTCAGCTTTGTTCGAAGCTTGTTAAACAGATCCCAAAATCCTGTTTTCCGCTCAATATATCATGCACACCCTACATAGATTCAATCGCCCATTAACGCGAAACCGACCCCTTTTTATATTTGGGGGAATGCAACCGCTGGTGGTGCTGATGATACGGATGCAGCGGCAAATTAACCGCAAATCGTTTAGTGAAACGAGAGAAAATGGTTTCAAATGAAGCGGAAATCATGAGATAAACATGCCGCGAAGTGTGGTCATTAGAGACTTTCAACTTAATGGACTTGAATAAGTGATTTTTGTTTGTGACTGCAATATTACGCGGATTATTCGGATATGATATACGTATACTGTAATAGAATAGGATGAATTTTTTACTAATTGTAAAGCAATATTACGTCATTGCAATGGAGAATTACAAGCCGATGTTGAACACGAAAAGAACTGCTTCAGAAGAGATTGAAAGATTTCAACCGTTTCTGGAGCAGCAAGAAAAAAATCATCTCAGATAAAGATAGGTAATTTTACCAAAAATCCCCCCCATAAATGTTGCAAACTAACAGAGACATAAGAAACCATTACAGTTTCTAGAACGCGTTGGTGTTTTATGACTAATAGTAATATGAGCTCTTATTTTGTGATAAATTTGTTAAACCTTAAATACGACATCTTTTGCAAATTCACGCGATTTTTCCTTAACTACTGCGTGAGATCAAAAATTTTTTGTTAATGAAAGCAATGAACTTGTAGAGATGATTTTAACGTAAGGGATGTGGCAACAAAATACAACCGCAACATCTCGATTATAAGCGAAAGGGTTCCGTTAAGAAATCACTCGACGCTTCAGATATTTGTTAATTTAGTCGAAGGTACTTAAAAGGACGACGGAGAAGTTTTTATTAAGACCTCATTCACTAATATCTCGTTATTTTGCAAAATTTGTAGATGATTTTTGGTAAAATCTATTCTATTTCTATAATATGTTAAAATCAATGCCTCGCCTTTGATAATTTGATATGTATTTTACTTTCACGAACCATGAATATTTCTCCAGATCTGTATAATGAGGTTTTCAATTGGAATATAGTAGCAAAGAGCAGGGGAGAAATTTGACACCAATTAAATTGATTACAGCTACAAGCGGAAATGACATGGAATATTATTGACGTTCGAGGCTTCTTAGTTGTAATTAGTGGTCAGAGTAAATAAGTTAATTGTTAATTGTTGTTTTTGACAATCTTTAATAATTATTATATATAATCATTATTATTAATTAATTAACAAAACGTATCAAAACAATATCGTAATAGTGCCATACATACTAATCGTTTTTATTTAATTTTATAGTACTACCTATAAATCAAAAAGCCCTCTCCTTAGTACTGCGGCGCCCGAACAAAACAATCGTTTCTGGTGTTAACGTGCTAACGCTTTCTGTACCGTAAAGGTAAGCCAAACAAGACGTGTGTTGATGTCTGGTTTTAGTTTGATTTCATCCCTACAATTCCGCACATCATCTTCGTCTTTCGCTTTGTTGCTATTCGTTTTTGCGTTCAATATTTTTTTTTTCTTTAATTATCCATTATCATTATTATTGTCTTAATCGTCATCATCATAATCTACATTCTTTCCTTTTCATCCGATTAAGCTTGCGATAGTTTTTTTTGTTTTGAGTTTTGAGTGATTTAATGAGCTAACAAATATTTTCGTAGATCTATATCGGTTTGTTATGTAAACTTTTCAGAATAATCGTGTAAACAGTGAAATTTTGACCAACTAAATTTAAACATTGTCGTACCGGCTTGGTTGAACCTTCGGGTTGGTCAAAAACTGCGGTCATTACCGATAGCATCGGAAAAGTTCGCCAAATGGGGTTAAATGACCGTCGAATTAAAGTTGGAGAGATAACAGGGTTTGGGGGGATCTCAAAGGAGTGTGTCTGTCATATATTGGCTGGAGATGGAGACAGACAACTCTAGAATGTCAACAAAAAGACGGGCCACGCAATTACGTGATTGACGAATTTCCACATAAACTCTGCCGTTTCTGACCTTTATATTAGGAAAGACATTACATGCGTTGAAAATGATGAAGGCGGCGTTACTATAACAATCAACGTCGAGGGTTATAGAGCGATGCTGATGAAGATAGGGAGAGTGGCTGTAACCAAACCATTTTTTCTTTGTTTTTTGTTGCCTTATGTTATAAATGGCGGCCGCTTAAAATCGGGTACTTCATTGTTGCCTCCCCTGCACATACAATGCAGGAGTAAAATAAGCAATTATTATATAACAAAACATATCTAATATTATCTTTATTGTTAAAGGAAAATTTATGAAAAATAACTCATGTTGCCTGAAGAAAAGAACCAACCCCAAGTAATTGTTGCTCGTTTGTTTTGTCTAAATTGTCGGTTATTTGTGGTAACTTTTGCATTTACATGCAACACTGGAGATTTTGTTCGTTAATGTCGAAACCGCTTCTCACATAACTTAGAAATAGTATCTTTTAAACTCATTTTTAGTTAGTTAGGTTCGGTAAAGAAAAGTTATAAAGGCGTAAAAGGTAGTAAGTAAAACATACGACAAACAGAAATAAAGGTAACATATTTGGTAGTTATTAATTTGATATTTCAAGTAAATTCCGCTTAACCCTAAACACCTAAAGGCATCAATCAAAAGAAATTGTACACCAGAAAATAGAAGCCGCACATCCAACAAATTTTCTATCGAATTGAAAAAAATAACATATAACTCATATTAATCGAACTAAGTGGCCATTACAACACACAAAACGCGAACGCTATTATTCAATTGAGCACTTTACTACACGTATAATGCAAGTACACAGATGGTTGTTCAATCCTGACGTCATTGGTTACAACTTTATTCTTTATATGCGGTGTTGATGAACCGTAATTCGATTCCGTAGCATATGTGTGAGTGTATATGTCATGTACCCGACGTTTATTAGATCTAGGACCCTGAGGCGCAAGGTTGCAAGGTTTTAGGTTGCAACGGAACTGTAGGCTGAACAACTGTGAGTGAGTCGCCTTGTCTAACGTTTCAACGAAATGCCGTACGCCGAGTCTATGTACTTAAAAGGCGTAAACAGTTTACACATCCTTCTCTTTTTTTTTATTTACTGTGTACACCGAGCAAACAAACAACTGTATGATATTGTAGCCGTTTGAACGGGAGACGTAAATGTGTGTCATCGTGTCTTGGATTAATGTTAAATTGAGAATTTTTCAAATTTTACTCCTGAATATTTTTTGTTTTTTTTTTAACTTTGAATTGCTAATAACCAGTTTTTCAGATATTTTGCATTTTCAACTTATTGTCCCGACCCGTGGTAATTGGACATCAAAAATTTCAATTCAACACAATTGCTTTCCTATTTAACTATTATCCCATGAAACGTTATGAGGATAGTCTGAAATATCACCTTGGAAATAATGCAAAACAAAGCGCTGATGGGATTGCCACATTATGTCAAAACATGCAGGGGTCAATTTATCTTCACTAACTAAACATGAGCCTTCCATATGGAACTGACACATGATCTTGGCAAGGTGATGCAAAAGGCGTGCGTACAACAAAAGTTGGCGGAAAAGGAGTTATTTATTAGTATCTCTCCTTGCATATACTTTATTCTAGATTAATTATTGTATTAGACACTGACAATGCGAATGGATTTATTGACGGCGTTGAACTTGTGTTTTAGCATCAGTTGCTTTTCCGTTAGAAAGCTCATTGTTAATAATTTTGAACGTGCACCTTACCATAGTGAAGTTCTCAAGAGTCATCAACTAAAACTGAAGTGGAAGCGTGGCTTACAAAGAATAATACAGCGTACGATCCAGTTTTGTTTATTTATTATTAACTTTGTATTCTAGACATAAGCTACCAAAGTTCACGACCTCCAAGAGGCATGGGTTACCAATTTCGGTGGCATATTTCGGTTAACATATTTGGATACCATTATACCAGAAATCGATGCCAGATTGCTTATACTAAAAAATTTAAATAAAATTTTGCGTCCATTTAAAATTGGAAAAAAAAGATTGCAAAACATAATTTGTTGATGTACCTTTACAGTAAAAAGTTTGACGCATCACAATGCAAATTTAACAATTTTGTTGTTACAACTGCGATTTGCGAGGGACCAACTGCTTCAGAATTATTTTTTGTGTGGTGTCGTGGCCTTGCACGTTTTCCTAATAAGCTCGTCTATCCAAATAAGTTTTTATCAAAGAAAGTTAGGCTTAAAAGCTTGGCGAATTGTCCCTAAAGAAAATTGTTGTTATTTAGTGCTTTCTGGTCGAAGAAAAATTCTATAAAAGGTCAGATTCTGTTAAGCTTGATTTCCACCATGCAAGAAAATTGTATTGTCTCAATTAAAAAAAAAATCAGGTGTGTACAAGATACAAAACAGAGCTTTGGAAATGTTCATTCGAATGCATTTTTGGTCTCGAGTGAGCAAGCGCGGTTAGCTTTTTCATGCCCAAATATTCAGTCAATATATGACAAAAACTTTCTTTCGAGAAGAGTCCACAGCTTTTACTATCTCTGTAACCTTCATTCAAAGGTCGTCTAGCACCGTTTGGTGGGATTTTCCGATGTTATTGGTAATGGTTGCAGTTTTTTGGCTGACTCTGACAAATGATGGTGCAGGGTCTATGTAAACAGCATGCACCTCATTATCCGGTATAGTTGTATCATAAATGCTTCGTAGAAAGCAATTCACCAAGAAATAAAATTTAAACAAACGTCTTGTATTTAATGTTTATTTCCACTAATTTTCAGTAAGTCTTTACCTCAGCACCGAAACATACCCGATAAAAGTTCTGCTAGGTCGTTTTTTTTTCCTTCCAAAGACAACATTGGCAATTCAATAGCTTCCATTTTTAATTACTCATTAAACCGTAAGCAATGTAACATTAAACGCTAGAAGGACGTCGATTTGTTTTTTTTCAATTCTTGCCGCTGTTATTCTAAAAAAGGAATACCTTAGTCATAACAAGCAAAGCATTCTTTTCTCGCGTACGTAACAGACATTTTTCTCCATTTAAAATCGAGGAAGAGAACAATTTGAAACATCCAGCATTGTTCTATTATACCGTGGTAAAAGTCCCAACACAAAAACAATTACATACATCCATATATAATGTTTGTATACTGTAAAGTCTGTAAGCTGTAAACGAACACCTGATCCGAGCATAGGCATCAAGTTTCATATCGAGTTTGAATAAATAAGGAACGGTATTTCTAATGGGCTTGTTTAAATGCACGTAAAGTAGACAAAGATAATTCTTCCTTTTGTAATAAGAAGCAATAAATATCATTCTTAGAATGAACTGTAATTATTTTACTTTGACTGGGAACAACCGACTCAAACATTGCGGCAAAATCTTGTTACGACATTGTATGCGCAATATCATCTCTGTACAATGAAATGATGCTACTAAAGCCAATACGTTCAATAAATTTAATTAATCCAATTTTTTTTCAATTTTTGATCTATCTTCTACAATTCCCAACACCGTAATTTTGCTCCTTTTTTTAACAATCTATTGTTTTTAATAGTATCACTACGGATATGGTAACAGTATTTCTTCAATACGACAGTTTTCACGATAAGAAATGACACATATTGAATCCTTCTTCCAATTAATGATATCTATATTGCCTCTTATCTGGAAAGAGTCATCAAGTCATCATCAATCTAACCGCGCCGTTATTTCTTTAACCACAATACGCGCCACCACGAAGAAATTTAAGTGAACGAAATGATATTTTGTGGTTTCATATGTGAGTTTATATCTTCGGTTTCTTAATAATAATGACGGTATTATTCTCTATTTTCCCTTCTTATCAATTTATTTTTCTCAGTTTTAATTGATTAATTGATTTATGTTTCTATTTTTGAACACATTTGAAGAGATATTTCTGAGGTTATAATGTAGTAGGTTTAGGTTTTTTTAAAAGTTACCTTTAGCGATTTTATATTAAAGCAGGACCGGAAGCACCTTATGTGTACTTGCCATGTTGTGTGCGTGTTTAAGGCATGCCTTTTCCTTTTATTCTAAAGGAGTGGCAACCTTCTGTGGACATTTCTGTACTACATACAAGCTGACGAGACCAGTACAAATATAATTTCGTTTTCTTTTTGAAGCTATGAAATACCTCTCGGCCGAGTAATTCCTAATCATAACCATGCTATGTGTTAGATTTAAAGTAAATGCAATTAATTATTATAAAAGCATATTATTTTTGCACTAATAACAAGGTATAATTAATATATAATTATATAATAAATATTCTAATACGATACGCATAATTGCTAAGTAATATTAATAAAAAATATGGATTTATATTAATAAATAGATAATTTTAAATGTTGCTGTTGGTGAATCTGAATGCAATTATTAAATCTGGCTAATTTCGCATCATACCTCAATTAGGATGTAGGAATTAAGCCTGCAAAAACGAGAGCTTCCACAGTGGCGTACGGTTCAGTTACTATCAATATTAAAAGTAATGTATGGAATTACTTACTATTTTAGTTTTATTGTATTGTTGATGTAGATTGATGCAAAAATTCGCCGTAATATTATATCATTAGCATGACTTCCATTGATGACTCAGTGATACTCCTACGGCGAGATGAAAATATGTTTATTATGTGTATTTGGAAAATGAGGGATCTCATTGAGGGTTTTCACTTGAACCCTTGTCTATACGCATTATTGTTTGAAAATCTTTTTTTCTTATTTATAGGCGCACATAATTTATCGGTTGCTAACCTCTCTACATTATCTGCTGGATTTCCTAACCAGGCTTTGACGTCATCTACTATATTTAGCGCTTCATGTAATGAAAGTTTGGTGTTCTCTAATTTGGAAATAGTATCTAAACGAATTGAATAATTTTCGGAAATTTGCTCTATTTGAGTATGGATTTCTATATTTGAAACCAGTCGCCGGCTTACTGAAATTGCTTGGGCTTCTGCAGTATTAAACCTTCTTTCTTAAATTTAAGATACAAGGTTTAATACGGCAAAAATTTCGCATAATATAAAACCGTTTCAAGCCACGTTCCTCATCTCGTCAATACTGGCTGTGGTGCCTGAGGAATGCCCACTCAAACCTGTTGAAACTAACGAATGCGTTTCGGAGATTTAATAAAAACTATTAATTTATCTACTTTTGGGTAACTGTTTCTAACAAATTCAGTTACAAGATGGCACGCACGGAGCAACAGGTTAGATGAAGCAATTCTGTAATATCTGTAACCAACATTATAAGTTGGGTTAGCGATATATTGAACTTTGGTATTTATTTAGCGTTTCCTCGTTTGTCTTGTGTAATATTATACTACGTAAAAGAAGCCATATTTTTTTATTTTTTTAACTCTGCCTTGATTGACCTCTTGTTGGCAATCTCCATTCCGAAATGTATTTCTTCACTTAACATAAGAATAAAGTCATATAGAAATTTATAATATGGTACATCACGTTTCGCATTTAACAGGTGCTGTTTGCTATTAACATGTCTTTTACAAACAAACATACTGTACGGGTAAATTGTTGATATTGCAGAAAATACATTTAATAATAGTGCCAGTGTATTCCAATGTCAGAAATCGGGTAAGAAACATATCAAAACAGGCCGTCGATCAATCCAATACACAAACTAACCGTACGCGTACGAATCCCGACTTCGGGTATGTCCGACCGTTTTCCAAATATATCATCGCCGCCAATGAGGGCGCACTCGTTTCTACAAGCTTACTGTTTACATTTGTAATCTTTATTTTCCCATTAAAAAATTATTTCATGTTTATTTATTTAAATCTCGTAGAACATGCTACAAACCACAGGTGTTTCTCCAAAAGTCTAAAGTGGAAAAACCATTAACACGAGATCGTGTTATTTCCTGCTATGCTATGAGGTAATGAGATAATTTATAAAAAAATTCCCTGTATATGTACTTGCTATACAAATCAGTACGGACGTCGAACTCTTACATTAATTTTTGTATTAGTTTTTTATTTGTATTTCATGATCACTGCAAAGCTGCTAATAAACTTAATAAAACAATAAATTCCGTGCATTAGAAAAGCAATAATCGATAATATCAACAGATAAATTTGGATTAGATTGTATGACAAAGCAAACCTTTGAACGTTATCAAATTCTTACGCTTACTAACTAAGGTTTCGTTACCTTAATTGAATGCAGCCATATTGCATGTTGGCTATGCATGTTGGTTATCTATTCAAATTTGATTCTTAACGAAGTGCTTAGAAAATCGTCATGGTAATTGTTGTGAATAATTGAGAAACATATGAACATTTTTGCTGACTCTAAAGATGGTTGAACGCAATTATCAATCAGGTATTTATAAAATTTAATTAAATTAATTGAATAGAATAGGTTATGTTTGGCTTTTCCTAATAAGGCTATCGTCTTAAAATAAAATAAATACAATTCCTTTTCAAGAATATACGCATCTCCTATGATTTTTATTTACTTAATTGCAATTGCCTCATACCGCAGTTATGTTGTTGTCGCTATTTAAAATTAAATCCATGTGAGGAATAGTAATCAAAACGTTGAGTCATATTGCCAGGTATCCATTTATTCAAATTACGTTCTATTCGAGTAAATTACATAATCTAATTGACGTGCATTTGCATTTATACACCTCAAAAAATTGATTTGATCTTTTTTGAAAACCTTGGAAGCCCTTCTTTTTAAATAAAATCGTAGATTATCTACTGTGTCGGTATTGTTCAGTGCCCCTGTCTGAGTATTTTCTGCTGGTTCCTGGTTCCTGGTTCTATCAAACTGTTTGGATGTTTTGAAATATGTTAATTGATAATTAAGTGTTTGAAATATGATCCGTGTACGGCCATTACTCAGATAGCGCTATCATTAGGATTTACTGTTCGGGCGTATTGTAGATTAAATTATGTACGTTTGTGAGTGCGTTTTGTTTATTTTTTAATTTTGTAATTTTGATTGAGTATTTAAGGCAGTCGAGATTTATTAATATTTCCTTTTTGTTTATGAAATAAGGGTGTCAAATTACATACATAAATCCGTCTGATTTCCAGAAATAAGCAATGATGGTACGTAATATACAAGCTGGTGATTCCAACTTCAATCTACAGGGATATTTTTTTTTCATTTATGCGCAGTAGCGTAACGACAAGTTGTTATCCCTAATGGGAGATTCAATAATGAAAAATTATTTAATATTCTATATTGGCCTAGTTACGCCACTGGTTATGCATAATAGCTGCTTTCCATTTGTTTTATTAACTGTACCGTATCGTTCTTCAGAGTACTGTAGTGAACCATACTTACGGTGAGCTAAGAGGAACATGCATTTATTGCTTTGAACACTGATAAATATAATTTTAACCTAACTTTCCATATTGAGAAATGTAAACAAAATGAAATTCATCATTAGAGATGATTCATCAAAGGAGGTGAAATTATTAATTTTTTTTTGCAACGACCACACAAACTTGTGCCTATTCGTCTCATAAGAAATAGTTCGTATTGCCTACTGGTTTCTCCGAGAGTCGACAAAACACGAGTCTGTCTAGTCGCTGCCAAAAAACCTGCCTTGGTCATCTCTACTCATCACAGATAGGACCAGCATCCTAAAATCCATCCTCAGGAAATGTGATTGTTAAGAATATCAGTAATCCTGTATTTTGTACATACATCAGGTAGAGATGGGAAGAGAAAGGGGATTTCAAAAAAGTACGGTTCGGAACAATGCGTTCGTTTAAAATCTTTAAAATTTGTACCATACGGAGCGGTTCAGTATAGTATTTGGGATCAAATGGAAAGCAACTGATAAATTTGAAACGAAATGGATAAGAATGCTTAAATTTTTGAGTTGAATAAAAAGAACCATACTCTTAAGTTAAAATGGAGATTCAAAACCTTTACCTCGATTTACAGAAAGTCGGTTAGATCTTTAATCCCGGATTAGCACGTTAATATGTATATGTACCAGGTGTGTCGGTAATTCCTTTCCGGTTTTTCCGGCAGATGTCACTGGCCATAAGTATGAAATGTTATGATTTGATACATATGTAATTTTATTCTACTGACATTAACCTTAAAACTACACAAGTTACGTTCCGCCAAAATAACAGCGTTATAGATTTATAATTTTTTGAAAATGTCGAGTTTTGTGCCTGAAAACGTGCATTTGCGGCACGCATTACTTTTCTTGTTTCATCAAAAGAAAAAAGCCGCTGAAAGTCATCGTTTGCTAGTAGAGACTTACGGTGAGCATGCTCCAACCATAAGAACATGTGAAACGTGGTTTCGACAATTCAAATGTGGTGATTTCAACGTTCAAGATAAAGAACGTCCTGGTAGGCCGAAAACGTTTGAAGACGCGGAATTGCAGGAGCTATTGGATGAAGACTCAACACAAACTCAAAAACAATTAGCAGAAAAGTTGAATGTGGGCCGAGTAGCAATTTGTGAACGATTACAAGCTATGGGAAAGATCCAAAAGATGGGGAGATGGGTGCCACATGAATTGAATGACAGACAAATGGAAAATCGAAAAATCGTTAGTGAAATTCTGCTTCAAAGGTATGAAAGGAAGTCATTTCTGCATCGAATAGTAACGGGTGATGAAAAATGGATTTATTTCGAAAATCCCAAGCGAAAAAAATCATGGTTATCACCTGGCGAAGCTGGCCCATCGACTGCAAGGCCAAATCGCTTTGGTCGCAAGACCATGCTCTGTGTCTGGTGGGACCAGATTGGTGTCGTATATTATGAACTGTTGAAACCGGGAGAAACAGTTAATAGTGATCGCTACCGACAACAAATGATCAATTTGAACTGTGCATTGATCGAAAAACGTCCACAATACGCTGAAAGACATGATAAAGTGATTTTGCAACATGACAACGCGCCGTCTCATACAGCAAAACCAGTCAAAGAAATGTTGAAATCACTTGGATGGGAAGTTTTATCGCACCCGCCGTACTCTCCAGACCTGGCTCCATCCGACTACCACCTTTTCGCATCGATGGGGCACGCGCTTGCAGAGCAGCACTTCGCCGATTTCGAAGAAGTTAAAAAATGGCTCGATGAATGGTTTAGCTCAAAGGAGGAACTGTTCTTTTGGAATGGCATTCATAAATTGCCTGAGAGATGGACAAAATGTATAGAATCAAATGGCCAATACTTTGAATAAATAAATTTTAACTATCCATTCTAAGTAACGTGTTTTCTTTAGCGAAAAAACCGGAAAAGAATTACCGACACACCTGGTATATACATGATCCTTTGTAAATAGAACCGATAATCATTAACATATTTTTGCGTTGCTGATCGCTCCAAATGTTTTTTATAATTCTAATTAGCTAGTAATTAGCTCGAAATATATATGTAAATACTATCACGTTAACTATGAATTAAATTTTAACAAGGGATTAACTTAATTCGATATTAAATTGTCTATGCCAAAACACAACCTGGCAACTCTGTTTTCTCTGTTAATCGAAACATTACAAGTTCATTTCTTAATACCAAGCTAGTGAGTGCAACCTGCGATCCTTGAAACAAATTTCCTAAGAAAACGTTCATCTTTTGCACTGGTTCATCGTTCGCGCCCTCCGACAACAAGTTCCCATTTTATTAAAAAGCCCGATTACACGACTTATTGAACTTAGTGCAGTACGCAAACTGCGATAAACGCATTAGATTAAAAAAATATAAATAATGGATAAAAAGTCGGTTTCCGACAGATTTTATCGCAATTGGTCAACAAGGCATTACTTAACTTAAACCAAAAATTATCAGAGGGATACAGTTTGTTCGTAGGTTTCTCCAAAAAAAGATTCAAAGCCTACTATTAATATTCTAAAACTGTAATTTATCATATTGGTGGAGATGCATCTAATTCTTTGTGGTTGGTATCAAAGATTCACCTAAATATCATAAAAAATTGATTCTTTTCCTTTTAATAATTTTGTCATTCAATTCACGCGTCTAGACTTTAAAAGTGTTATCAATTAATAAATACAACAAAAATATTTACATTTTCTATAACGGTTCTTACGTTTCGAAACAATATTAATAGAGCGTTCCCGTACGGTTTTGTCATTTCAGTATTATGAACTATTCGATATACATAACATAAAGCAAACATCGATAACCTTTGCGGTCACATGTGAGAACTAAAAACAGTGGATCGACTCAATGTGCTTGCACATGTTCGCTTTATTTACATTTTAATGTCACAATAAGAAAAAAAATGACACACATATACATTGTGCGTAGATACGAATGCACACAAGTGAAACAATGAAACTACGTCGAGTAGATCAATGCTTAGACAAAAATTAATCAAATAATTCCAGTATTTTGTATCGGTAGTTTCTGAAGTTAAAAATTGTTCGATTAGCTTTTTCTGCATTACTGAGCAAGCTTCTTTTAAGGTCGTAGTATACAATGGCGAAGTGCAAAAAAGCGTCACACCATCGCAGAAAAGCTTATTCTACCAGCTGGTCTGGACATGATTAATATTATGCTAGGAGAATCGATGGAAAAATTAATTTAAGGGTACCTTTGTCACTATTAGTCGAAGAATCTGATCATATGTAAACACGGAATGTGGTCTGCAACTTGACGAGAAGACGCACGCTTCCTGGATGATATTATTATTATAAAGACCTTCTACTCTGCAGAAGCATCATTAGAAGCACAAAAGCTCAAGACTCATTTAAGAAGCTCGGCAAGATTATAATTGAAAATGATTTGGATTGGGAAAAGTGTACCGGTGTATATACTGATGGAGCTCGATTAATGTCTGGTAGCTATGGAGGATTCCATCACCAAAGCATCGCATGCTATGTGGGCCTATTGCATCATCCATAAGGAACCACTTGCATCAAAGTCGATGCACTGAATTTGGTATTAAACCTATAAATTAAATAGTAAACTACGCCACTGAGGGCCCAGATTTTCCAAAAAGGTATACATAGACGTGGGAGTTGAACACACGGTCCTGCTATACTACTGCAATTCATAATAGCTTTCACGTCACAACGTTTTATCCCGTGCATTCAAGAAATTCACACTTTTCAACAAGAGGAATATCAGGAAAACTCCGGGTATTTTGCAGAACCCGACTTTTTGTTGAAGCTAGCGTATTTCTGGGATATATTTGACAAACAAATGCCTTGAATCTCCCTTTACAAGGCAATAACACGCACATTTTAAAACTTTTGGAGCTGTAGTTGTGGATAAGAAAAATCAATGAAGATGGGGTCAACATTAGGAGCAAAATCGTTATTTCACAAGACTTGCTGCCGTTTCTCAAGGAACACCTCTCAAAGCTCACTGACTGGTTTGCATAATACTTCGAGGAAGACAATTTCGAGAAATTTGTGTAGTTCTAAGATCCTTTCCATGCGCCGCGGACTGATTACACGAACTTCAATAAAATGGTATAAAGTAGAAAAAGAGTTGTTACAGCCATCGAATTGAAAGACATTATTAGATTAAATGTAAGGGTGCTATTTAAAGCAGTAGCAAAAGGCTGTGGTGTTTGTGAAATAACAATAGGGAATTGGAAAAGAAGCAGAAAGAATAAACATTGGTGATAAAGACCAGTTTCATCAACTTCTCCTACAGAATGAAGCCACTATTCATGTGGATTACAAAGCAAAGATGTAAAAGGTACTCTTGATTTGTAGGGAAGAAATTCTTAAGACGCTAAGCAGGGATGCTCACTAAACCAAATATATAATGCTACGAAACATGAATTGTTTCTTTCTAAAACAACGACATCTTGAGAGGAAAATGCTGCACATTGCTATAAAAGAAGCAAGGGAAGATTGACGTGCTACTGCATCGGGCTAGCATAGAATACGGCTAATGGCAACAGGAAAATCAGCACATTTAAGACTATTGAGATCCATCTCCCTAAATGTTTGACCAGCTTTTTAAAGCTAATAGAAATCTATTTTGTTCTTATCTTTAAAAAGCAATAAACCATCCGTTAAAATAACAAGGCGTCTCTCTTTCCCTGAAGGACAATCATGTACTTAACACTTAACACTTTGCTTAAATGCTATGAAGTTGTAATGTGCGGAACCCCACCGAATTGTTTACCATTTCATCGAAAATAGCTGATCTGCATGGTGTAACTTTGTTTTGGGAATAGATGTACTTTACCAACTCGTTGAACCGCTCTGTATATTTATTTATTTACCTTTCAATAGTGCTAAAGGAACTGTATTTGTGTCAAATTAGTTCTACTTTCACATCGCAGTTCATTAAAAAAAAACTCACCAAAATAGGTTCTTACCGCGAAGATCCGTTCCACCAATTTAACAATTGATCGGACACCTATTTAATTTGACTTCAACCAATAAAAATTTGATGATTTCTAATGAACTACTTAATGCCTACTGCGATTCTTTACACTTCATTAGCCATCTTCTTTTTTGCTAAAATTACAATCACCTAAATGAACGAACTAAGGTTCCATCGAATTTTGCACACTTAATTATTCAATGGTACTCCTTGTAATCGCAATTAAAGCACGCCTTTATACGTTTTGTCTGGATTCGATGCGCTTCTCCGATATTCTCCAATTTGCTACGCCTACGATCTTTCCAGTCTGCTCTTCGGTTTGAGAAAATCTAGTAGTATTTTAAGTTTGACGGCCACAACGTCAAAATTCGTGCGTCAATCCGGTTCGGGATCGTTAAGTCTACGTTCGAAATAGAGTAACTTTTTAAACACGAGCGTTTTGAATATGACGACTTCCTGTTACGAAATGCCAGGATTTCTCCCTGAAGATTTCTACCGAGAGGAGTGGGTCAGATTGAGCATGTTGTGGACGGTTAGTAAATACGACTCGTATATTGTGCTCTTTTTTCAAAGTTATTTTTAATTTTTGGCATCCGTTCTCTTGGTTATTTTTTTTTTGTGTCTGTCTGGTGTTGTTGATTTTGCTATTTTTAATGGAGAATTTTATTTTTGATTACTCCAGATCAATCTGGTTTTTAAAATTAGATGTATTATTTTGGAATGCAAATTAGCGTACAAAAAGTTAAAAAATTTTTGCATTATTGACGCTAGTATTAACAATTTTTTTTAAATATCTAAATTATGTTCTACTAAGTTCATCCGCGAAGAGTAAAGGGAGAACAATTCTTGATCAATTGTTTTACTTATTTTGGGATGTTGAATACATCAAATTTGGGAAAAAAACATATAGGTCAATATAAATTAAAATTAAATGATTTAAAATCTGAAATACCTGAAATATCATCATCAATTAACTTTATTTTTTACAGAAAATGTCATTTAAAAATATGATTTAACAAGATTTTTAACAAAGCTAGACCTCTTTGTTGGTTTCCATGGTTTAGTACGGGCTTTTTGCAGCAATGCACCTTCAACGCTCAAATTTACAGCAAACACGCCAGAAGATCTTAAACTGCAAGAATTAATGCAATCATTGCCAGAAACAATGAATCTGACACAACTATTCATGAGATTTTGACCAACCAAATGAATGAAGCAAGTTTGCATGAAAACGGAACGTATGTTGAATTCTTGAATACGATGAAGAACCGATGCCCGCAATGGCTCATTACAACCTCACCACGGCCAAGAGAAGCCAAAACAATAGTAAGTCATAGATCAAAAGCATGCTGATTTGCTCTTTTCATAACAAGAGGATTGTCCATGAGGAGTTTGTTTTTCAAGGCTAAATCGACATTTTCACTGAGAAGTTTTCGAAACGCATCGAAAAAGGATCATTTCGTGTGAGACCGAAGCAAGCATGCATCGTCCAGGTACGATGCATCTTGCTATTTAACAAACTTGAGTCCTTGTAATTTTTTCCTATTTCCAAATTTGGAAATTTACCTCAAAGGACATCATTTTAGAACATTGGAAGACATTGAAAATGCCATAATCGACCAACTGAAGGTGATTCCAACATCTACGTTCTAGCACTGCAACGAAGAGGAGTGAACAAATCCTCTCTCTCACTTCCCAAAGTATAAAAAATGACAATGTGGAGGAGAAATACATATTTGTTCCTATTGTTCTTGGATTAAGCAAATCGCATGATAAAATAGATATAACGAGCTATTCCTTTAAATATTAACATAATACACGTGCTAGCATATTACACCATCTCGGTTCCAAAGATTGTGGGTGGTCATGCATTTATGTAGGCAGCGGCTAACCTCTCATATGGGAAAGTAAGGTTGTCTTCAATACTCTTTTGTGTGCATTGAAGTCTTCGCACAAGGAGAGATATTTATAATTTATTGTGAAGAAATCCTATTTTTAATTTAATATGTAGGTTACCATCTGCAAGATTCTTCCTTGCAAAAAATTGGCAAGAAACAGACTTGCCAATACTCCAAAACAATTTATCTTATAAGGATATTTTACGTAGTGTAAGTCGATCTTCTATACATTACCAATGGATCGTAGTGGCCAAAGTAATGTTATATTAATTACACGTACTTGTGAGATAATGACAATTCCATAAAACGAAGTAGTCGCGATCACACCCGTGACCTTATAACCGTGACATAATAAGACAATATACTGCGTTCCTTTAGAAAAGAAACAAAAGGTGTGAATAATACAAGCCGGACCACGTAATATCCTGTCGTATAAAAAAATGCATAATAGAATTGTTAATTTCGTTAATTTGATAAATTACACTGTGCGAAGGTTAATCCTACATTTTCCGAAATACTTCTAGATTGTTCTTTTTTTTATATTCATTTTATTGCAAGGAGGAAATTTTGTTCTCATTTGTGTCTGGAATGAAAGGGAAAGGTGAACTTGTTAATTTGGTGCATTCCTTGAGAAAAGATGGCTTCTGTTAAAGTATTCAACAAGCTGTTTTAAACCTTTTTTTTTTAATTTTTTGAGACGCATATTGAAAATTTAAATAGAATGGGGGCTGTAACAATCTATTCTGTGCATCCGTTTCATCTAAGTATGCTCTACTGGAAGGGTTTTTAGGAGTCCTACTGATAATAAATTGGAAAATCAAGGTTGCCCTTTCATTTTAGGCGTGAAACTAGTAGAAGAACAGAGCTTGGATAAAAAATAAGTAACACAACTTGGGAAGCAAACTGAACTTGATCCATGACCTTCAAGAACTCTGCGGCACTAGTAAAAACGGAGTAATTCAGTATTGAATATTTCCTTAGATTTTTACATGTAAATGTTTTGTAAATTTAGTCCTTCAAGTCTGTAAAGTTTATACAGGATAATCCATAGAACTTAGCTAATTAAAAGCTTGTTAATACTTAACGTCAGTTAAACAGATGGCAATGATATGAATATTTTTTCTGGAACTTATGCGTGTGATTTTCTTTACGCAAGATTATTTTGAGATCACGTTTCCTGTGGGAAATGTGTGGATGAATATGATGACGTCACTTTTGTTTTGGCGTGGCCGTTTAAAAAATCACAATTTTAATTACCTCCCTTTATTAATACAATTGGCTTAAAAAAGATTTGTATTTAATTGTTACGGTATACTAAAGAATCTTTTCATAAACTAAAAAAAACTAAATTCTGGGAAACATAAGGCAACCCAAATACGGACTCAAAGACCGAAAATTGCTTACAAAGGACAGTGTACGTGTTTAATCACCATCAAGAGCAATGAAAGGGTTCTGCCGGATCGATCCTAGACGATACAACGTTGTTGAAACATAATCGCGAATCGAACTGAACAATTCGCTAATATCTTGCGTGTTGATGCGGACGGCTTTTAGTAGTGGTGTAGATGTACACTGCTGCTCAGAGAAGTTCGGTCGGTTGGTAAAAAACATGAAAAGGTTACAGAAACAAACGAAACTAAAAACAAAATGCAATTTTATTGTATGTACAGGTAAAAAAGACAAAAATAAATAAATAAAAAGTTATTCCGACCTAATATAACATACTGAACATTATTTTTTTTCTTCAACGAAAAAACCTCCTTTGCTGTTAATCGCCGCTCGAACTATTCTAGGCATCCTTTCGATAAGTTTTGTTAAAACGGATTGTGGAATATTAATCCATTCATGTTGCAGAATATTCCGTAAATGTTCTCGTGAAGTTGGGCATATTTTTCGGATCCTCCTGTCCAGTTCATCCCGCAACAACTCTATAGGGTTCAAATCTGGGTTTTGTGGGGGCCATGTCATTACTTTCTGGGTGTGCTGTTCTTCTTGCTCCTTTAGATAGTTCTTACACACTAACGCAGTGTGTTTTGGGTCGTTGTCACGCACGAATGTAAAGTTACGGCCTATTATACGCAATCCTGATGGCACTGCATGATTCTGGAGTATTGCAAAATAATTTTCCTTCTTCGTTACACCCTGCACTCTGGATAAATCTCCCGTCCCAGCAAAGGCGAAGCATCCCCACACTAACACAGAACTACGCCCTTGCTTCACTGTTGACACAATGCAGTTCGGGATCACTTTTCGGTTTTAGATCTTCGGACATAAACTCGTCGATTTTGCCCAAAAACCTCAAACTTTGACTCGTCACTCCAAAGCACGTCTTTCCAATCATCTAGCGACCAATCTAGATGAGAACGGGTCCACTGTAGCCGTTTTGCTCTGTGGCCCCGACGTAATAAGGGTTTTCGAATGGCAATGCGTCCATGAAGGTCCGCTATGGCTTATTATTATTATTATGGCTTTAATCCCTTAGAAAAGAGTGTATGCTTAATATTTTTCTAATCTTATGTATTAATAATTGTATACAGTGTGATATAATAGATTTTTATTGTATGACCGAACTTCACTGAACGGCAGTGTACATAGTGACGGTCGAAAGCGGATTGCTGATAACGCAATTCGGAAAAGTAAATACATAAAAACATCCAATGGTAAATTAGAGGTTGTTCCAACCTCAGAAAAATGTCGATATTTGCTTAATAACTGAGCATTGGCAGATTTCGGATCAACTTAAAAGAGTTACCTGGTTTGTCTTGAGATCAAGTTTTTCCATATTTTTTTAAAAGGCACTGTTGTAAAAATAATAAAAATAAAAATCTACCTAAGAGCTTTTGATACTATAAATCACCAGATTTTGTTGCATAAATTGTCTATGTATGAGAGAAATGGCGTGGCTGCAGAATGGTTTACGTAAGTAATTAATAACCTGTGACAAGGTTGGTAATATACAAAATTTTCCGCTAATGCGCTGAAAGGTATTCCGTACGGCCTAAATTGCTACAGTGTCAATAATTTTTGAGACGTAAAATATTGTTACTGGGCACAAACAACATGTACGAGATGCATCTCCTAAAATCTACGAATAAGACCCGCTTCAGCGATCCGGATGTATTCGATTGCATCGTTCCTTACTGTCCCGCTTGAAGAAAATCAATATTTCCAACCTATAAATACTTTCATAAACGTACTCGTGCAATACCTGCAGCATTTTACAACCATCCTGCAAATTTTAATAATTTATAGGATAGCGCATGTCACACAATTCATGTATGTATGAACGGTTATTCCTTACTGTTTTTGAATCCGTACGGTAGCGAAACTTTGTCGTATAATGTTTAGAATGCAGATATGTACATACCTATGTATATACACATATAAATGAATGTTGAATAGCCGCTTAACGGTGTTATTTGGCCACGGTCGCGTTTGTAATGTGATGAGGATAGTGAATTGGGTTTTGTCTTACAGGGAATACCTGGTTGGTATGTAATGTTCAAGTTTCAAACTGCGGATCGCGTAGCAGGTAACTTGTGTTATTATAGCGGTGGCGATTGTATTCAGTGTTGGTTTCTGTACGGTAATTATCGTAACAAAACTAGCCAACTTGCCCAAAGAAAACGTTGTGAAAAAGTTGTCGATCAGCTATTATTAGTAGTAACTACAATAATAATAAATGATCTTTATTGAAACCATGCACAATGCTTTATATAATGAACATCTCATGTTCCATTGAAAACACTAAATTTTTCACATTATATTCGTATTCTATTATTCCCTGAACTTTATTTGAATTTTGGCGATATGCGCTGGACAATTATCTCATTGCACCACGCAGGTAATTCCAGCAGAAACCCGCGATAAAAGTTCTTAGGGGACAAGAATGTGCCGATACTTTAGTGTTTGTCGTCCTATCCTAACGTCCTTGCCATAATTGTCTCATTGAAAAATAAAGCTATTATGGAAAACCATAGATCAACTGGTGATGTCATTATATTTCTTTGTTATAAGATTTTTATGATAATGCAGGTCTGGGGGAAGTTTCTTATGATGAAGGCAACCCCCTCAGTTCACCGATTCAGCTAATAATCGATGAAATGAATTAAGTAATTATTCATTTTGCTAATCATGAAGAAATCTCTGAATAAATAATTGCTTACCAAACATAGGATTACCAACCCTGGAGTTAATCTGTGTAAGTCTTAATTATATATATATATTTTTTTTCAGCCGCCCGAAAATGAATTACAAAAAGGAGAACGAGTCATGTCTGAACACCAACTGCGAGTCCAGCGATCCCTGCAAAAGCTCACGGTACCAGAATGGTATAAACAATCGGAGGTACCACGCGAAGGCTTCCTCCTCAAGAAATCGCCCGTAAGAGAGACATCGCGTTGGGCGGGAACCAGCAGTAAAACCACATCTTTAAGCAGCTTAGGCTCCAGCACCCAATCACCCTTGGTGTTAAGTCCGATTCCTCAAAATCAACCCTTCGTTCGATGGTCAACTTCCAAATTAAACTCGACGGCATCTTCACCTTGCGCATCAACGAGGAGCAGTTTTAACACCAGGCAACCTAACGGTTCGATTTCACCATCTTCCTTGAGGAATAGTTTCAATTATAGGCAACCCTACCTCGGCTGGAGATCCCAAGAGAGGTTATCTAGGCCCCGTACCCCCGCGGAACGCTTAGCCAACACAATCCTCAACCAGAACAATCATCAACAATCACCGCAACCCCAAGAGAGCCCCGAGATTCAGACCTCAATCAAAGAAGTAACTTCGGCTATCGTTCACTATGTGAGCGGATTAAAACCCGAAGATGGTCGAGATAATAGCGAAGAGAAGAACTCGAGAAGTCGCTCAGTTAGCCCTAGGGGTAGTCAGAAGTTATGCTGGCTGGAGAGTTCTTTTGTAGGCACGAGACCGTTGGATTCACCTCAAACGCCAATTACGCTATCCGAGAGTCAAACCTCGACGCCGGTGCCACCATCTACTTTACGGTTGGATCTCCAAACGCATAACGGTGAGTCGTATGTTCGAGCATCGTAAAGTTAGTCGGAAAACATCGTTCACCTCATTAAAAAAATTGAATTGAGGGTGCGTCATTTTTTTAATGTTTTTTTTTGTTTTGTTTTTCAAATGTTTTTAATACGGACGTTTCTCTTTTCTTTTGTTGTTCTTTCTTTTTTTTTAATGTACAGTAATTTTACTTTAATGTGTAATAAGAATAGTTTTTTTAATGATTACATTGTAGTATTTATAAGTTAAAGTTCTATAAAATCTAAGCTCTCTCTTACCTATTTTTATTTTATTTTTTCTTTCTTGAGTTATAAATAAAAAAAATCTTACCTATATATCACGGTGCTGATCCCTGCCCCCCTTTTTTTTACTTAACAATGAACTGAGAATTAAATTTGATTAAAATCTCCTTTTGTGTAAACGACGAAATCCTTGTGAGGATTAAGCATTTTAATGGTTGTAGGACCCTTGACGGTTTATAGAAGCATCTTGAGGATTTTATAAATTTTTTTTGTTGATAAATTAATCTACGATTTTATTCTTTTTAATTACTATTATTTTGTCATTCTGCACCAAAAGCAATATTATTATACAATGTGTTAATTACTTTGCTTAAGAAGAATTTAATATTTCTTAATTTATATATGTATGTTTTATCGCAAGTTTGAGCACCATTGAACAACTCAAAATAAGAATTGTTGATTAAAAAAAAATTAATAACGGATTACAAGAGTGGGATTTTCCATCCGGGGACACATTGTATGTACTTTAAAACACTTTTAAATAAATCTAAATCCTTCTGGGATTATCTTATCATACTTTAAATTTAATAAAAAAATTATTAAAATTCCTAAAAATGCTTCTATTACAGACAATTTGTTACATCTTCGGGATTCGCTGGAAAATATTTTTACTTATATCAAAAAATTAACTTAATCTTAAGTTCAACTGTAATTAATAGTTTATTATAAATTCGAAAGTATTTCATCATCTCCTTTATTTTTTTTTTTATTTTTTTATATTTCTTCAAATTGCCTAAAAAAAGGTCACCTCATGCTTTACAAATTATGTAAATCGTGAAAGGTTATGATGGAGGTATTGCTGTCTAAATTTCGCTTTATTTCTGACTTTACATAAAAACGATTTCGAATTGTATCGGCTTTCACGGCCTTATTTTAATAATTTTAACAATGTAAAGTATATAACTAACAAAATAACAGTATTTTCTTTTTTTTTTTGTAAGTTTAATCTAATTTTTACAGACTTAAAAATGACTGTGTTCTATAGATCGTCAATTGTTTTCTCTCTCACAACAAAGACTAACTCGCTGCGATTAGATATTAATACTAAATGAAATAGACATGCATTTAACGAAATGTATTCATTTGTTTCGTAATTATAAATTTATGTACAGTAAAAGGTGCTGATTTCTCCTTTTCTCATTTTATTTATTTGTTAAAACTCGTTTAGTTTTATTAGAAGTAACCTCAACGATTATATTCTTTTGTTTTTCACGATTGCCTTTTTTCAAATCTAGTTATCATGTTTTGCTCTCTTCCCTTTCGTTTTACGAGCATGTGCTTCTTTTTATAGTCGTGTTTTGTATTATATTTTATATTTTCATCATTTTTGATCGATATCATTTTCATCTTTTTTTATTATTGCAGTATAAAAGTT
This sequence comes from Marronus borbonicus, assembly GCA_902655005.2. Lineage (NCBI taxonomy): Eukaryota > Metazoa > Arthropoda > Insecta > Coleoptera > Scarabaeidae > Marronus > Marronus borbonicus. The sequence continues at coordinate 2,734,225 of LR737396.1, forward strand.
AACCGTAAAATATGAAAATGATGTGTATTTCGTAATCTACCCCCCGTTTTATATAGTTTTATTGATTTTTTTTTAATATATTTACGAACTTAGCTTACTTTCTAGGGTTTAAGTTATGCATGTGTACAGTTTATATTATATCATAATAAATTGTTTTATTTTTTATCACTTGTCTTGTTTTATTTCATCGTAAACGTTATATTCTTGGTTTTTTTTTTATTGTTTGGTGCTTTTGGTGTATCACGGGTAAAGTCATTTATGTCAAACGGTGATTAAATGAATAAATTTTAATATTGATGTTAGAGGTAAGTAAAAGTAAGTTACTAGTTAGCGTTGTCAGTACTGCTAACGAATTTCATTGCAATCTTTACATTGCTAACTTCACCCCATTCATTATTAACTATGGCTAATTTTACTCATCACTATTGCTATGGTTTGCTTTTCGTGTTTAAAAGATCATTAATACCTCTTCCAAAGCTTTACGAACTTAACAAACGCAAAATCCCTTAAAGCCAAAATACCAACATTACTTACTAACAGAAACGCTACCGAATACCGCTACAATTTTAAGTTCTTTTTTCCTTTTCTTCGCTAGATTTCACGATGCTTCTCAACGCTGGTGATACCGCAAGACCATCCCCCGGTTCTACGACTCTGGAAGACGTGCTGGATTCCCTTCTTGGCCTGCCCTCATCGACAAGAGCCCCGAGCCCCAGTCTCCAAGGTAGGAGACATGTGTAAGTTTCATTTTCAGGTCTTACCACATCGTCTGCACTAAAAAACGAATCTGTCTCCTTCACTTGTGTATCACCCTGTATATTTGTCGAAAATTATGGTAACTATTCGTGTATTTGCGAAAATGAAAAAAAAAATTAAATTAAAAAGTAGATCTATCAAAATTTTATGTCATATTATTAGCAGTAAGATAGTGGCATAATGTTTGGTTGTAGTTGAAAATGATGGAGGGAATGTTTGGAATTTGTTTGAGAGTTGAAGGGAGAAAGAAAAGAAAATGTTTTCGTCAGAATAGTCAATTTTAAGTGTATGAAAATTCATCAAGAGGCTGCCAAAATCGAGCAAATAAAGTTACCTACTTAAATTGGTAATTCTGCTTTAAAATCGTGGAAAATCACTTTAAAACATTTAACCTTCATTGAAATTAAAAATTTGAAATATACAATAAGAAACATTTTTCAAGCACCCTTTCATAGTTAGGGAGCTGGTGGCAGCAATTTTGAAATGATTTCATCGTTTGGCAGAAATTGATGAAAGTAAAGAGTAAAATAAACGATATGAGCAGTTTCAGCCATCAATATATTGCTGGAATATCAAATGAGAGCTCGTGGAAGATTAAAAAAAAAATAGTGCCGTAAACAATATAATCGCGTCTGCTTTGTTGTATTAAATTAGGCTCCAAAACTCCAAAAATAAGTTAATATAAGTGGCAAACGTTGTTCCTGCTACGTATAAAAATATTATTTCCCAATTATTATGGAGTATGGAGCTATCCTATGTGAACGGTACTTTAGGCAGATTCCGTTCATTATTAAAATTATATCAAAAAAAGGCGAGATTCGTTACTTCCCCCATCCGGATGGTAACGTATTAAAATCATTCCCGGATAACAATTTAAAATTTGCGCAAGCTTTATTTGAGGTTGTCGCGACAAACGAAGAAGCTTATCTCAAGCTTGTTATTGACAAGGAAATAAGCTTGTTACAAGGTGATGTCAAGGTTCCTAGTTGACACGTGATAAGATTACAGAGAAGCATATTCCGACGCTAGAACAAATATTTTTACAATGCAAGCATACTAAACGCTTGCGACAAACGAAGAAAAAAATACAGGAGGAATTAGGTATATGCAGGTACACTCGTGGAATTAGTATGCGGACACGATTAGACCAGAGGTTCCTGTGGACACCTCCCCTGCTACTGTCAAACAATTCTTAGCTGGGAGCTGCCATTGCAGTATATAGTATGTTGTACCAGCTTGGAATTGCTTGGCTAAGCTAGGTAGGATAGCCACACCGAAATCTTGTCTCGTTTCAAAATGTTTAAATTCCAGAAATTCATGCAAAATTTTTCTTAACACGTTCCTTGTTCTAACGTTCCAATATGGCATCGAAGCCACTGAAAACAGCTGAAAAAAATCATTTTCACGTTAAACTTGTTGCCATAAATGATAAAAGACTCTTGTCACAAACATCTCTACTGCAAAGCTTCTGTAAAAGTTGCCGTAAATGATGCAACACAAGAACCCCGTCTTAACATTCACACTGGGAAAGTCGCCGTCGATAATTCAAAGACATAAGTGAAAAGCTTGTCGCAAGCTTACATGTTATCACGGTTTCATCGTATCTGCCTTTCAACTTATTGGTGTTAATAATTATAAAAAGCATTAACACGCTGGACAATTTTAATGTTAATTTTTGGAAGTCAATTTCCTGATACAGCGAATGCACAGATTAAAAGGTAGGGGCTCAGGATGAACCCCTAATTGAAATTCCTGTCATAAAATGGTAAAAAAACCTAGATTATCTTCGCAGAATTGTATCTTTGGCTGGCCTAAAGTATGTTAAATATTTCAGAAGCTCCAAAAAAGTAGTTTTAGTGACGTTAGATAACAAATCAACTTAATATATTTAATAACGATTCCAAAAATATGAATATTAATGTTGCACGGAACCTTCAGCAAATCCTTCACCCCGTATTGGAATTTAAAAAAAACAAATAATTCTGTATGGGGAAATATACAAGCTCCCAGTAAAAAAAAGGATATTTCATAATTTTTGGAAAACCATTCCTTAAGAGAATAAATTGGGGATGAACAATTTCACATGAGCAAGTTTCGAAATTTGATACAGTCTAGTCAGTCAATCGGCACTCTTTAAAAATTAGTATAGGTAGTGATGAACATTCTATTGTTCTTATAGTTTCAGATGAAGAATCCACCGTGAATGAAACAACAGATAGTGAAGATGAAGGTGAGGGAGAACATTTTAATGTGTAATAAATAGATAATGTAATAAAATAGAAAATAGAGAATTCGAATATTTGGTTTTGGAATTATACCTTTAATCAGAAACTTCCATGTCTGGCTCCTTTTTTATATTTGTCTAGCGACTCTATTGAAGAAAATGCTAAGAAAAAAAACGTTAAAATGATTTAATATTTATATCTTTTTTCATGTTTGTACTTTTTACATTTGTGATCTCTACAGTGCCCTTAATTTAACATATCAAAGCAGATACGATGATATAATTTGCGACGGTTCCTTTTTGCAGTTTCAAAATTCAGCGCTACTTAAGTTCAGCCCTCATTTTTTCTAAACCACGACTCTCATTTGTTATAAGCTAACATTACGATCGACGACAATGAAATCATATCGCCAGTTCCCTAACATGTCTCTATTCACATTTCCCCCCTTTTTTTCAAAGTTGACCGAAAACTTATGATATTTTTCCAAAAATTTTGCAGAGACGGTGTCAGCTAATACAAGCCCAGTTAGGGACGGCGAAGCCCGTCTCTCTGACCAGTTCCGACGATCCAGCGAGGGTAACGAACCTCCGACGCGTCCCTCGTCTGTCACGCGTCGGGTTAGCTTCAGTTCGTCGCCGGTTCTCAGATGTCGCTATTCGCGATGCGGTAAAATCGCGATAGCGACGACCGCCGAAGGTCAAGCCTTTAAGAATTGCCACAATTGCACCTACACGTACTGTTCGAGAGCCTGCCGACGGGCGCATTGGGAAAAGCATAGAAAGTCGTGTTTATTTTCAAGGGTAGGCTCATTATGTCGGCAGGTAATAGCCGCAGCTAAGGAGAAACCTGAAACCTTGCACCATTTATCCGTAATAGCGAGGAGGGGGTACCTTTCCCATGGTTTAGGAGCCGTGAAATGTTTCTTCCCAACACCGGAAGCCGCTGAGAAATTTTTAACGGGCGGTTTGGAAAATTTAGGTGAATTAACGTATATCTGCTGGAAAGACCTCCTGCCTTCAGAAATGGGAACCCAATTGTACACGGAACTCGTAAAGATGTGCAAGCAATACAACCCCGATAGCAAATTAGTCCTGTACGTCTCAGTTTGCGTGATCTCCGAAGCTCCGGCCGCTGGAGCTGTCAAATGGGAGCGTCAATTAGTCTCTAGATGTGCCAAAATGAGACTCAGTAAAGATATGCACGTCCCTGAACGAGACACAGAAACCCCAGAGACCCTAATTTTAACATCAGAACCTATAAAACGCGAACCAATTCATAGATATCGCGAAATCAGCTTCGGAAACATACAGCGTCATTTACGACAAAGAGGTGTCTCTCTCAGACGGCATTACCCTGAGGTTTTTCAACAGCTCCAGACGTACGTCGATGGTCAATGCGATAAATTCAAAGCGGTCACCGTTTATCCAAGAGATACGGTTACCGGAAAGACTTTCATGTGTATCATAATGCCGGAATCGGAACCGGAAAGCTTGGAGAAGGTAGTGAAGGCTGGCGTCAAAGTGAGAACCGTGGACGTGCTCAAAGACTGACCTCCGGTTCGGAAGGAAAGCTTCAAGAAGTCTTCGCACACTAAACGAACTGTCATAGAAATTACGACAATGATGTAAGAATTAAAGAAATAATGATAAGTTAAAAAATAAGAAGAGGACTGTCTCTCATTATGAACGGAATTGTCCCTTTTCCTGTGATCTCTATCAAGCTTGTTGTTACATTTAATATATAAAGAAGGATATTATGATATTAATCTAAGTATATAAATCATTTGCAAGGTCTTTTGACGATGTTTCATATTATATATTATCGAGAATGAGGAGCGAAATTGAAGAAAAAAAAAGGCAATATATAAGATGTATTGCTGGTGAATTAAGAACTTCAATTGTTTTTTTTTGTATATATTACTGTGGAATTCTACGTGAAATTTTAATAGAATTTCATATAATACACTTAAAACGTACAATTTTTGAGTTTTTCTAATTTCGACATTCCTCCTACTTCAAGCTTAATCTTGGCGGGAAATTCAAATTAACCGACTTACTCTTATTTAATTTTTGAACAAATTTTAATAGTGTAATGTATATATAATTCTAAAGTGACATACTTTACAATACATCTTATATAATCGATAAACGATTTAATATGTTATTTACCATACTCACAATAAAACAAAAAAAAATGCTTTTATTTGCATTTACATATATACATATATAAAAACATAATATACATGTGTATTTCTGTTATGTACATACAAGAAGAAAAGTTTACACCGTGTAAGAAAGACGAGAGAATTACAACACCGAAGCTCGTATTGTAATACCCGTCTTTCGCACACGGTATCTATACTATACAGAGCAGTTATTTAGCGAAATATTGTTTTAAAAAAAAAAGGAATAGGGTAATGTGATTATTCTAAAAAGTGAAAATATGCAATCTCGCCTGGTGCGTTGTTTTAATAGATATATATGTTGCTCATGTTTCCATCGACGTACATAGAATTTAAATACATAGATTGTAATCCTTACTATAAATATAAGATCTAAAAAGAACAAGAAGATTATATGACTGATTGTATTTTTTATTGTATATGTACTTTGTGCGTTATTTACTAATAAAATTCGATATATTATTGCTACTTGCTATAAAACAAAATCGAACACCACTGTTCTTGTTAGATAGATTTAAAAAAGATGTGAAAGCTAGTGATAAAAAATGAGGGAAGAAATTGTAAAAATAAACGGAAGGTTTAAACGAATAAACTATAATAAATAAGTTTCATCTCCTCTTGCCATCAATATAAATTAATAAATAAAGAATAAAATAACACGTATATAACATAAAATTTATAAATATTAAATAGTTTGATCAATAAAAGCAATATATGGCAATAAAATTGTTTGTTATTTCACACCTGATTCCTTTTTATGCTGTAACATATTTAAAAAACAATGCTACATTAATAGTGATAGCAAGGACTGTGGCGTAGTATGGTAGACAACACATAAGTATCGGCACCCTCCTAAAGATGAAGCGAAAATGGGAGAAAGGTCGGTTATTTATAAAATTGAATGTAGTGACTGTAATAAAGCCTATATTGGTCAAACGAAAAGAGCGATAGAAACTAGATTCAAAGAACATATAAGAAATTATCGCTACGGCAGATTGGACGCGTCGAGTGTAGCACAACATATAAATGAAAAAGGGCATAGTGTTAAATTAGAAGACTTAAAATTGATTAAAAACGTAACGTCGCCGCGAGAATTAGATGCGTACGAGACAGTTTATATAAAAAGTAATAAAAATCTGATGAACAGAGAAAACGGACCGTTGTCGTACTCTGTCCTTTTTGACCTTTTGCAGTAGGCCGGCACTTGTTTATATTTTGGGTTATAAAAGAGATCTTCCCGTCTATCTGGCCGTGTTTTTCGCATGTCGTAGTTTAAGACGCGTAGAGGGTAGAATAGGCACTTGTAAAACAATATTTCTTCTCGGAAGAAGGGATAGTTCATGCATGTTATTTTTCGCACGTCGTAGCTTCAAAGCGTGCAGGAGGTAGAAATAGGCTCTTGTAAAGAATATCTGTTCTAAGAAGTAGGGATAGTACATGCATGTTTAGTTTTAGAAAGTTTTTTTTTTTTCTCACATCATTCGGTCACCGGTTGATGATGAGGACCATTCGTGTCCTCGAAACGGCCGTCCCGGACTAATTATTATATTACTATATAATAAATTAAACTTGTGTAGTGCGGAGGGTGCCGATACTCATGTGTTGTTTACCAATGCTACATTAGAATAAGTTTACCTTTATTTGAAATACCTTGAAAAAATTTTATGGTTATTATAGAAATCTGTAATCTTCCAAAAATTCCAATATTTGGATTATTTAAAGAATCTCCTAATTCTCAAGTATACCACTGCATTACCGACATTTAACTATAACTTACGTCGTTAAATAAAGAAAATAGTATTATTAACGTATCATATTTTTTTATTTTGTAATTTGAGGGTTTAATTTGAGTTTTTTGAAGGTCTTATAGACGAGGAAAGAAAACTTCAAAATTCTTTCTTTTGATTTCACTTTATTTGGTTACGTTTCGTCGCACGTATTGTCGACCTCTTCAGGGATTCCGCGAAAGGTTACAAGTGCTTTTCTCTTTTTCCTTGTATTCGTCTAAAGTATGGTGTTTTTTATATAATAAATTTTACCTTCTTATTTAACAATTACGTCACAATAATTTTTCGAAATTTCAGATTAAAATTGTTTAAATTTAAAAATAAACATCTACAATTTCTACACTACTCTACAGCTATCTTCTATTAAAACTTGTTGAGCTATTTAATACTAGATGTCGGGCAAAGCATCTTGATGTTGGCGCCTCGGCTAAATTCTAAATAAGAGCGCCACCTTACAATATCAAAATAAAAAACGCACACCAGCATCTTGAGTAACAAGGTCAACAACACCAAATATTAAAACGAGAACACAAATTCTGGGCAGAAAGGAGTCGATTTTCGGCGAGCGGCGAGTGCGAAATATCGGTTCGACGAAAAACCATGGACGAACCAGTCGAATGTAAGTTGCCTTTTCTTTAAACGCGATCTGAATGCTTCAACCGCGGCCAATTCCGTATATATTATATACCAACGTTGCCGATAACGATTTTGTATATGTAAAATAATGAGCATATACAAGGAAACCTACTTAATTTTTTACGAATCCCGTTTCGAACATGCGAATTTGCCGTGCGACAGCTAGGAAAAGCCAATTTATCAGTTAGTTTTTAGCGAAGAAACGGAGATCTAAGTCGTTTGGGTATCCAGAGCATGTATTTGTTTATGAAACAATTGCATGTACGGTGAAAATACCGCCGAATTCAAATTATTATTACTCGCATCTAGTGTATGTGCATTTCAATGTTGATTGATAACTTTTATTGTCACTTTTTCAGGGTGATAAACATACAAGTGCCTATTTGATGCGAGGATACACACCAAAAATGTTACTTCCGACATAATATTTAATCTGGAAAATGTAGTTGTTCGCATCCAAGCTGCTAGGATAAAACAAACATCAAAAATGGCTGGGAAAATGTTAGAACCCGATAGTAACACGCGAGAAATCCATCTCAATTCGATAGCGGAAACCATGAGGAGGAAATCTTCCTCGTATTTGGGTAATGTGAATTGTTTCGAGAGAAACGGTGAAGTGAGGTATAGCGACTGTGACATATTACCGAACAATAATGTGTGCGAAAAAACTGTGTCTCAGTGTTACGGTGATAGTGAAGATAACGTTACGATGACATCTGTTAAAATTGCATCAAACTCATATACTGGAGAAAGCACCTCAGATGAACCATCACAACATGAAGAAAGTGACACACATTTATTGCAGAACTCAGGTTGGTGAAACCAGACATTCTAAAAATTTATTTTATTTTGGGATTTCCCGCGTTTTTTTTGGAATTCATATAAAATCAAGTTTGCTATTCATGGAATTGTATAAAGAGATATAATTAATGATGAGCTAAAATCGGAAGTTGGCGCAATTTCGTATTCATTTTTTTTTATTGTCGTGGCTCACTTGTCTTAATGGTAACCAATAGAATCGCTCCATTAGTTTCAAATCAACCAATTAAAATCTAATATTCCATTTTTAATTATATTCATATTTATAACAAGTATTTCTGTTTGGGAAACACTGCAATTATCACTTGCTAATATTAATCGTGAAAACTTGAAGGTAGATGCCTTCTCGATAGTAATGTTTACGTTGTTCGTCTTATCTACCGTGTTATCAACTTTCAGTACAAATATTTAATTTCAATAATGTTCGGTGTTACATGGAATCATATCTTCGAATCGATATATCATACTAAGTAATATTTTTTGTAACAAACATTCTGTTATATGCCTACTGAAGGGTTTTTTTTGTCAAGTTAGCTTTGTAATTGGAATATCTTTCTTTATTTTTCGTTTACAATTGGAAACATTGATGCAATTAATAAAAATAGATTATCGATTATTTGTTTCCTGGAATTTTATTATTTTTCCCTAAATCTGATAAACATTTATTTGAGAAATTTAAGAAACAGCTTTTCGTTATCAGGTCAGCGTTCTTAAATTACTATGAAAACGAGTAAGTTAGGTAAAACACAATCATCACCGTAATAATACTTATAGTCTGCTCGTAAAATCTAAATTTACCTAACTTCCAACCTCCTTTTATTCTAGCGAGAAATTTAAATTTTAAAAAGTTATTTAATTTATTTGAGAATGAATTTGTCACGCTTTTACTTCTGAAACAATAAAAAAAATAGCAACAAATTTAGTCCTTACGATAAAATTTAAAATGTTTTCTTCGTAGTATACACCAGCAGGATAGACCAAATTGGTCAACCTATTCGAGAAGAACCTGAAAGCAGGCTTTTCGGGGGACAAACTTATCAGAACTCCAACTCAAGGTCTTCTAAAACAGATGGAGTGCTGTACAAGGCTACTGTTAGCAATGGAGTAAAACATAGTCGTGCTAAAACTAGCAGGAGACGAGTTAACGCTGGAAGTAGCCGAGGAAGACCTAAAAAGTTCATGTATCATAGCCAAATTAGTGGTGATAAGGATGCTATTAAGATAAGGATTAAGAAAAGCAATTTGACTACACAAGTAAGCTAAAACCATGTTAATTGTATCTTTACGTCCCAAAAATTATAATTTTAGTTAACACCAAATAAGAAGAAATCGGGGAGAAGGAAAAGAAATAAACATCTTTCTGATACGGATGCTTCTGATTATGAAAGCCCTTCGAAGCGAGCTAAAGCATCATCAGAAGCTCAAACCGATACCAGCGATAAAGATAATCAAGAGCCGATAGAACAAAGTGTATGGGGTGAAAGTATACCGGTACAAGTCTTGCAAAAGATATTCCATTATGTTTGCCTACAAGAAGGTTCGCTACCAATGCTAGTTAGGTAAATACTTCAACATATCAACTAAATCAACTCCCTTTAATTTATTTAAAAATTATAGATTATCAAGGGTTTGTAAGTTATGGAGGAATGTATCGCTGAGTCCATCTTTGTGGCAGAAAGTGGACCTGAATTGGGTGAGGGAACGTTATCGGACTGATCAAAAACTAAATTGGCTCGTCGATAACCGACTTGCAACTTGTCAGGATTTAAATTTAGGTTTGGCATTCAAAACTAGCAATCAAATTATTATTACCAATCCTATCATATTAACAGGTGTTTGGAAGGTGAGAAATATTCAGATATCATTGGAATATCTTATCGAGCACTGCCTAGAATTGAGAGGTTTGAATCTCAGTGGCTGGAAAGGTCTCAACGCCGATAATCTCAAGTATATCACGATGGAGTGTAAGAAATTAGAAAGGCTAGATCTTTCATCGATTAACGTAAGTAAATTTTCAAAATGAAATGCTTTTAACATATGATTTTCTTTCCAAAATAGTCCACTTCGGCGATTAATGCTCAGCCTCTTGTAAGCCTGTCGCAGACTATGAATAGCAGGCTTACACATTTAGTGTTAGCACACAATAAACTAGCTGGTTTCACGCAAATTATGACAGCACTAGCTGTAAGTGATTGATATCGTTTCAATTTTATTTGTTTAATGTTTTTTTTTTTTTTTCGAAGGCAAATTGTCCCAATCTGCAACTATTAGACATATCAAATATTAGAACGTTTGCCCATAACACAGCATTGTTGCATATCGAGAAATTACAAAGCGGATGCCCTAAACTCAGAGTTCTGCGGATTACAAACAGCCAAATTTGGTTGGCACCTTCTACAGTTGCTGAACAGGTAATAGTAATTAAGCTCCTTAGTTTTTTTACGTTTATTATTATTTATTTATTATGATAGATAATAAATGAGGTTAGAATTTACTTTTCCTCCTATTTAGATCGCATCACCTGGATTTCCAATGCTTGAAGAGCTTTCGTTGGCCGGAATTGAAGATGACCAGACCACCACAGCTAGATCAGTAGATGATGATGGTATTGAACGTATTTTGAAGAATAGTACAAAGCTACGGTTACTAGATGTCAGGGGTTGCATCCGATTGACAGATTCTGGATTGGTTAAGGTTCCAGCTTGGGATTTGGAGCATTTGTTTTTGAGTGGTAAGTAAAACAAATGAAGCACTTAGTAACAAAATAATTTGTTTTGTTCTTTTCTTTTTGATACTGTAGCTTGTTACATCACAAGATGTCAAAATGCTGACTTGGAATTGATTGTACAAAAATGGAGTCACAGCTTGCTAGAAGTTGATCTTGCATGGTCAACAGCTACGGCTTCGTTAGACGCTGCAGTTCAAGCTTTGGCTGAGAAAGAAGACGAATCACCATTGAAGTAAGAATTTCGATTCTATGTGTTAATTTTGGGTGCTTTATTATTTCTGTCAGATAAAAACGATTTCTAAGAAAATTGACGATTACATAATAGGCTTGGAGCAAGGTTGGGGGCGGCTCCAAAATTACTTTAGTGAATTGGGTTCTTAATTTTTAGGATTCTAAATCTTTGCGGCTCATCGGTCAGCCTCGAACCAGTCAAAGCCATCTTGATGAAGTGTCCGAACTTGCATTCCATAAACCTTCAATCCTGCCGTGCGCTACCTCGCGGTATAAAACGCCTCTACACCGGAAACGCTGTCAACAATCTAAGGCAAAGTTTGCAAGACAAACCAAAGACTGAATCGAACGAATCCGAAACTGATCAACTATCACCAGAACATGCTTCGGGCAATACTTAGTGCGGTGGAAGTGATAATTTTCGCCTTTTATTAAAATATCTTTGATATCTACGTATATACGTTTATGATCTTCTTTTGTCTCTTCAGCGAGTGGGAATTCAAGGACAACCTTCGAATGAACATGTGAGATTTTTTGTGGAATAGTTTAGTTTGTTTTCTCGTTTCATATTGGAAAATTCGAAGAATAATATCCCACGTACTTCTACTTTTTTTTTTTTTTTTTCGAATTGGTAATTGAATGAACACCAAATAATTTTAGTAGTTGTTGTATAGAACGAAATTTTAAAAAAGAATTATGGGAAAACAGCAAGAATCTTTGTAAATTTTGTGTAACGGTACATATATTGCATTTATTTATTTTAATACCCTTTTTTTTCTAAAACACATTTCATTACAATGAATACATTTTTTGCTACGATATTCTTTTTCGTATATCTTTTTAGATTGGTGTTAGAATTTTTGCAGGTTGTTTAAATGTATTTGTTTTAATGTAATAAAAGAGTGTAACTAATTTTGTAGATATAAAAATCAATACATATAAGGAAAGAGATGGGAAGAAAAAGTGTGACCATTTCAATTTACACTTCGACGAAAATAGCTTTGCTAGTGAGAATCGGATGCAATAGTGCAACCCATTTTCATTTGATCTGCATTAAATTGACGCGACCTCCTTTGACATAAAATCGCAAAGTTTCTCGAGCTTGACCACGTAAAGCTTTATTTTTCACTTTGCACATCCAAACATTCATTATATTCTGGAACCGTTAAGACACCAAAGGACTAAACGAGAAATCAGCTGTACACGTGGATATATTCAAAAATAATTCAATTTTTCCAAATTCGTGCAAATTCGCGACAGATGGAAATTTGGAATACTTCACAATATGATTAAAAATGAAGCAAAACCTCTAACGGTAAGACCTAGAATATTATCTGAACCTGACGTGAAAGAGTTTGTTGATTATTTGTGTGCCAAGTCTTTAATTATAACAGAAGTAAACGTTACCGCACGATTTATGGTTATGAACAATGAGAGGCGAGATCCCACAGCATTTAGGCCACAATAGGCCGATTATGCATCGTTTCTATACCAGCGAGATCTCCGGACCGTCGACCAACCTACTGCCTTAACATAGGTTAAGACGTTGCCCAGAGGAGTTGCTCTAATGGTCCATAGTTTTTGTAATTAACATCAGTGCCATACACATGGAAAAGATGTGTTCCAATATTTCGTCTTCAACTTGGCAACCTCTTCATAAAGGTGCCTCTTCAGATGACATTGTCCTGTTCCTAACAAAAAGAAAACCTTACCGTAGCATTGCACGTATCGTGAAATGTAGGCAAATGACGAAATTCAACGTTAAAGTAAAGTTACTTTTGTTCTACTTGATACACCCAGAAATTTTAGTATGCTCTCGTTTATTTTGAAGAAATGGCTACAGAAATTATTCTCTTTGATATTGACGCAAATTCTGTAAGCTGGTGATATGAGTCTCGATCCATATGGATGATTACAAAGTTCATGTTCACAAAGGACCGGCAATTCATGAATTATATACAAGTAAAAAACATAATACCTTTAAATCAGGAAAAAAATTAAATCGCTTAATATTCCCGGTTCCTTTAACAACATGCTTATTTACGTATTTAGTACACGTTATTTTTGTCGCAAGTACCTGCTTGAGACATACAGAGACTGTCTCATTCGCACAGTTTATTTCCCTGGTTTGCGGATCTTACCGGCAGAGCTATTTTGATGTGTAAATTTCGTTTTTACAGTGTGTCTTATATTTGTTACTAATATTTTGTATTCTGATGATAACATTTTGATTTGAACGAAAATCTTACACCATGTTCTGATTGCTACTAGGACCGACGTAGCAGCTATATACAAATTTAAAATCTTCATAGTTTAGGTTATCCCGGAATTTGTTTATTCCTTTTTCAAAAATATTTCGTTTTTCCATTTACGTCATACGTCGTTTTTTATTACCTTTTCTTTCTGTTGCTTTATATACAGAATGCATAATACATCGAATCAACAAAATTAGTACAAACTCTGCATTCTGTTAATAGGATGAAAAAAAAAAAAAATTCGCCGTATGCAAACATGTTTGAAATACTTTGTTCAATCAATAACCGACCTTCCCAATGCAGGTTCAAGAACTAAAATTTATATTGAATTAATAATAATTATAATAAGAAAGGTTCAAGTAAAAGAGGAAAAAAGAATTTTTAAATTAATTAAATGCTTTTAATTTATAGTTAAAAAAACTATCTGCGATGTAAATGTGAAAACGAAACATTATTGAAAAAAGAATAACAAATTTAGAAACCTAATGAAATAAGAGTTCTACTAAAACAGCACAACCGGCATAACTCAAAGAATGATGTTAAATATTTAAAAAAAAAAGCGATAAAAAAAAATAAATTATTTTCTAGATGTTTGGTTGTTAAAGAGTATCAAGATTTTATAAATTTATTTTTCTAAACAACAACAACATCTACATGTTTTCTTTCTATCTAAACCCACAATTTACATTTAGTCACGGGCAAAATAAATGTGATTTGAGGATTCATATTATGTATTTTACTTTAATACAGTTACAGCTTCATTTTCATTGTAAAATATCACATTATTTTTGAGACTCCCAGTATACAACATTTAACAGTATACAGTAAAAAATATTGTTCGCCGGGAAGAAATAGTTTATATATTGGCACCGTGTAGTCCCTCTTTTTTTTTTATTTGAACCTTTTAAAATATTTTGTAAGGTTTGTAATATCCTTCTTCGTTTGATTTGTGTAACCGCTAAATTGTAGAATTTGCAACATTTGTTGCAGTTAAAGAAAAAATAATTATAACAAAATGCACATGAGTGTTACTGTTTAAGAAAGTCTGATCCGGATCTCTTCTTAAAAAAAAAATAATTGCGGATTATTCTTCTGCTGATTTTTGTCAAATTTTATAAACGTCTCCATGGCTCCATCTTCATATGATTCCACTTCCTGAGCTTCTTGCGGGTACACAACACATTGTATAATCTGTTTGTCACTCAGTTCTTAGACCATTGATCATCACTACTTTTAGTAGATTATTTAATGTGGGGGTCATACCACATTAAATAATCTACTTGCAATTGATGAAATAATTTCTGCAAATAATCCAATAAAATTTCATGAAACTCTTGTTTTTCTCAAACAACTCTTCAGCATTCTGTAAAATATCAAACAAAATCAAGAATCATTATACAGGGTCCGACGATCCGTGCCGGTAATTTATACACTTCCCAGAAAAATTATCTCGCCACCCACAGTTGTGGAAAACCAAGCTATTCCGAACAATGTAATAAATTGATTAAATATCAAGTAATAGCGGGTTGATTCGCCCCTGGCTTGAACGACAACTTCCATTCTACGCGGATATGCCATTCTTCCACAAGAAACATGCGCTGTCGTACATGCGGCATTGGATTTAAATCGAACTGGCCACTATATAACAGGCGTCTCAGTTTCTTTAAAGTATTTTTGAACTATTCAGGCTATGTGTGGTCGAGCATTATACGCATACGCAAAATCTGGACCAATAAATGGGCCGTACGGAATAACATATAGCGGTCCAAATTAACTGTGACGATACAGGTACTTTACTTCTGTATAATGGCTTTTCATACAATTGCATAAGATTTTAGCAGCTCAATATTTCAAGTTGAAAATGAGCCCTCATCACTCATTATCAACTGATTTAGTATCAATTTTGAGTTATCATTAAACATTGCAATTTTTCAATATTCGACGAAAACTTTTGTCCGAAATTTGTAGAACAAATGCAAGCTTAAAAGCCGCGTTCAACTGCATGTAGTACTTTCTCAATATTTGCTACGTACGTACGTACGAAAAGAAAATAGGTGGAAAAACCAAATTTAAAATTACGTCACGTTTCGGGTTTTTCCCGTGTCTAAGAACTTGAAATTTACGTTGAAAGAGTCTTTGCGCCTGCACCTTGTCAAATACATCAATCTTATTTTCCGACTATCCGCAAACAGGCAAACTTTGCACCCAGGGACCTTTAACTGGTTTTCTGACAAACCTTAGTTCATTATTTAGGATTTTCTTCGATGCGCATTTATATTGCCTATGATTTTTTTTATTGGAAATTTTATGAGTATTAAAGCTAAATTTGTCTCTAAATCTTCTAGTTTCTACGAAGAATAATAGTGAACAAATAACTTTGGACACAGTGTAATAAACCTAACAATTTCGTAAAAACAAAAATAACAAAAAAGGTCTATTCTAATTAGAGTAAACTTACGGTTATTTGAATATTGTTTGTAAATACCATTATTATAATTATTAATATAGTAACTCAGAATGTTTTATACACATTTATGAAATATAAAGAAAAGAGCAAAAAAGTGTATGAAAGAACTCGGAATCGAGTTAAATATATAAATATACAGAGGGTCTAGCTAGTGTGTGGGTGGAAGATAAGTCTTTCCTGTGCAATTTCGAGAAAATGCTTTAAAATAAAATATATTTGGAGAAAAGTTCTGCACAAACAAAAATTGTTTTCACACAAACCAGAAAATACAAACAAACTGATACTTAATTGATCCGTTCGCATAAGTTACTGTCCTTAACCTTCTTTTGCTATTTTAGCCCAAACATTTTTTATGGGAATTATGTCGGCACTTTTCGGGACCATTGCGTCTAACCCCATACGTTAACTGAAAACCTTGCTTGTTTATCACTATTAATGAAGTATCGCTCTTTAAATCAGGTGGTTTGGAGTCAATAAACATCGTTCCTGGTTGGATAATTTTTTCAAGAAAAATGGCGTGATCCGTTACGTAACAACAACCGCGACTGTTTCTGTACTTGCGTCAATCATTTTTTTTTTCTGGAACACGGTAACTTAATTTACTGTCTTTGACTTTGATTTGCCAAGAACCAGGAAAATTTGTTTCAACACCTGCTCAACACTTTCGAACTGATATTTTTTGAAGACCAGTTCCTCGTTTGCGACTTACACCGTCTTCATTTTCCCATCTTTTTTTTAACTCGTAACACTCTAGATTTATTTAAATTCAATTTGTTTAAAATTTGTACTTTTTCTGCTGGAGTCAGTTTTCTTGCCGTCTTCGGATAAATATAATTTTCACGCTAAAAGAATGAATTACAACAAAACAAAAATTCAAAAATTATTTATAGTATATTTAAGCATTTCATCGGTCCAATAAGTAAATCACCCAAACCTTGTTTGACCTCCATATCACATGTAGGGTCCTTTTCTGGACTTTCCAATTAGCTTGCATTGGCACAAAATAGCAGCGTGAGACGGTCCTTTATTGGTTTGTAGCCAGGCAACGAATTCTCCTCTGCTCTTTTACGAGCTTCTTGAAATCGCCGATAAAGTTCTCTGCTGCTTTTATATCGGAGCTTCTTTCAAATTTCTCGGACCACCCCCGGCTTCCTTTAAATACTTCTTCCTGGCGCCAAACACAAACTAATATAGCAAGGGCATAATCCGGTATTTCTCTTCTCCTCATCATTCGTTATGGGAAACGTAGCTGGTTAAGCGAATCGTTTTTTTTGCAACTTGTTTTGCTCGTTATGCAAATTACTACTTTGTTCGTTAAACCGAGGTTCCACAATATTTGTCTTTTCGCCTTTTCCCGCTTCAGCGATTAATTTCAATTCTTCCTTAAACGTTAATACTTTAAATTTCGATTCAATATTTTCTTAACACAATGGCTTAACTCGCATATAACACGGTAAATCCCCGAAATACAGTAAATATTTCCCCGAAAAATTGGAATCAAACGGAAATAAATAAAGTGATTCTGCGAGATTGCTAAAACTTGACTATTTGTAAAAAAATATTCGAATTAAAGAAAACTTTGAGTTGGAAAAATTCGAATTAGGGAGGTTCTAATGTATGTCCAAGTAATTTCAGATTTATGCGAAATTCCCCTATTCCTGAAATAATAATGAGATGCACTTTCGCCCAAATATCTTTTATTTAACTTTTTTTTTTGTCTAAATTACTCAGAAAAAGAATTATCTTGCGTCCACGCGGTAGATGAACACCTTGTATATGACAAGACGAAAACAGGAAAATGGAAAACTACATACATATATATAAAAGTAATATAAATAATACTATTATAAATATTAAAAGTGTCTCTTAGTGGATAAGGTTTTACTTTTACTGCAGTAAGTAGTCCCGTGTGAATATGTTGTTGGCTAATTTGTATAACTTTTATTGAGTAATATTAAAAATTAATAACTAGATAATATACATAAATATAATTATAAATATACAGATTAAGAGAAATGAGAAAAACAAACCTTGTACATTTGTAAGAATAACAAGTTAAAAAAATAGTAATAAAATTTTAAAAAGAAACACTTGAAATATGGCCTTAATGTGCAAAAAAAGCGGAGATCATCAGCATTTAATGTACAAATTTTGAATTTTGGTTTAAAGTCGGAAAAAAAATGTTGAACACAGAAAAGGATGTTAATATACATAAAAGTATCTTTGAGTAATAATTAACGGTAATTAACACTAAAAAGTGTACATATTAGGATGTTCTAAATAATACCTGAAAATTGAAATTTTTTGAAAGTTTTTACCTAAAATATATTGTGTTAAATCGTCAAATATTTACGTTGTAATATTGAATTTTTTCTGGCGGTCTAATACATATGACTCTGACTGTACGTTTGCATTTGTGTGTCTATTGTTTAGAACATTCTATATATTATACATAGTACATATACATAAAAAAGAAAATTAAAAAATATACTTACTACTGCTTCACCTGTAGAAATGTGATTTTTGTCTAGAGCAATCAAATCAAGTGGATAAAAAAGTTTGTAAATAAATATATGTTCTTTTTTATTGTGGTTCTTTTTTTTCTCTAATGTAGTTCGTAATATTGAAAATTAGGCCCCCTTATTAGAACGATTATTGCATGTTTTTTTTTTTAATTCAATGAAATCTGTTCAAGGTGATGATTGTCCAGAGAGCTTCTCGACTCTCAAAGAGAAGGTAAACACAGCATTAAAATTAATCTATTTTTTCTAGTTGGCTTGCTTAATAATCAATATTAGGACAATTTTTCTGTTCCCCTTGTCATGGGACCTCAGCTTCCTTGATCACTTTCACCACTTTCTTGACTTCCTTCGTCAAGAAGCGTTGAGCAGAAGCAAAAGAATATAGATTCAACTCTTTAAGGATCAAAGCTCTAATCCAGTGATGCGATGGTTTAGAAGGAGCACCGTTCGCCCTAGTTGCTCGAAACTTTCGACTTTACAGTTACCTTCATGGATATTTGATGAAAATCTAGTCCAGTATACTCGGGAATTTAGCCCGAATGAGCAGGAGGTCTCGGGAGGAAAGACAAATAAACGATATTTTCTAGCAGTTCTTCAGCTCACTCAATCGCTTTTTATTTCTATTTCCTCATACAAGGTCCCTAGATACCATCAGATGCTTTTTACGCGAAATTGATAATTTTGAAATTTTTAATAAATTCCAATTAATTTGAATTTCTCGTGTTTTACTTTAAATTCCTTTGAGGACTTTTCAGCGCAATACAAAGGCTTCGGTTACTTGTTTTTGAGTAAAATCGAACTCGGAGAATCGATTCCCGCCACCCTCATTTCCCTATCTCGTTTATTTTTCGACTTACGGCCCCAAAAAGGCCAAAGATAGGTTTTCCAACATTCTAAAACTTAGAGTTCCGTTACTGTAAAAGATAGAAAATCGGGACAACTCTTAATGGATTTAATGGAAAATTAAGAAAATGATACCACAATATATGAGATTTATTTAATACAATTTATCTTAAATTATTCTATATTATAATATAATTGTGATAATAATTAACATGATACCTACCTATGGAGTATCACAGAGGTTTAATGCTAGATCCGATCATTTTTATCGCTTACATGTATCAATTGTTCGTTGCCCATTGGGTCACTTGTAGTAGTCGGCAACTTTCGGACATGGAAAGTAAGAGGCGGGCGCATAGCGCGATCGGGTATCATCGATTGACTATAGGACGCTTAAACGTACTGTATACAGCGTGTCTACCTATTGCGTGGATGGAAGCAAGCAATTGAAGATAACATTTTCTAATAAGAATTATTCAGAGGGAGGACTATCCCTCAATGTTCAAGTATATAGAATGTCCGGTTACACCCTGTAGATACTTATATTTAAATTCTATAAACGCTATTAGATACTAGTCCAAATTGGAAAAGGAAAGACTAAATGGAACATTCTACTTAGTGGTGGCTAGTGAGATCTATTACAGCGTTCCGATTTCCTCGTGTATTTCCGTTGCATGGTACACGATATACACGACAGAATCGAAGCATTATAATGAAACTCTGCAGTCACCCACCAGCCGCTACTGATCCTACATATTTTTAAAAAATTTCAAATTTTGTAAACATTTTCTTATGCCTTCTATGACTTAGTAAGCAATCCTCGTAATGTTTTCTAAAATCCTTGGCCTTTAGAGGCCTTTAAAAAAAAAGTTAATATGGTTAATGTTACTTTTAACATGTTTTTTTTTTTACAGAAATTTAATAATTGTCCTTTTAATCTTTAGTACAAACAAGGAATATTTTTTTGTAATTCTAAAAGAGAATTTTATCCGATAATGCTTGTGATAAAAATATATTTAACATCGACAATATACAATAAAAGCACAATTTCTCTAAAAAAAAAAACTAAATTTGATTTAGAGATATAACTTATTACAGATTCACTTAAATTTATTCTGTAAAAACCAGCATATGTTATACAAAAAGCTTGGCGGGCTTAAAATATGTTTCCTCGATATATATTCCTTAATATCGGGAATACTCATTTCAACCACTTCGATTATCTCATCATCAACACCACCTCCCTGTGCAACCTTCATCTCGTCAGTAACTTCGCAATAGTAAGATGTCTGTATGCTACCCGTTGTTCCAACTCCAGATCGATACGAAGATACACGTTCCAAATTTGACGGTTTCACCTGATACCCGCACTCTTCCAATACTTCTTCGGCAGCTATTTCTTCGAGGGATAATTCTTTATCTACGATGCCAGCGCAAAGTTCCAAAGTAATTCCTAGTTCCGCAGGATATTTACCGGTGTCGATACTTTCTTTACGCTCAGCTTCTGGAATGCTTCCTAAGTAAACAGCCGGACGGAATTGTCTTACTAATATGAGGACCTTCCTAGTGACATTGTAGATTATAATCGAAACGCTATCGTGTATTGCCAGTAGATCCCAGGTTTTTTCTTTTCCATTTTGAGTGTAATACATTGTAAATGGTTTAACATAGATGGAATCTTGTAATGGTTTTATTAAAACTTGCGTTAATTTGTTCATTTTCTCCAGTTACCAAGGAATATTAAGAGAGTAAATGTCAAAATTATTGACGCCAAAAAAATTGTTTGAATAGAGAGGTTAGAGAAAGTGATTAGGTAGGTTACAGTTAAGTCTGCAGAAATGAGTGCGCACACATTAGCGGCGATGGTGGTAGTAATAGGTGTATGAATGACAGGTTGGATTGACGATGGCGAATCGACGGCGTGATTTGTTATGTTTGACGAGTGTTAATAGATTTCTTAACCGATTTCCGACATTAGAATACGCTGGCACTATTATTAAATGTATTGGTTGCAATATCAACATTTTACGCCACAGTATTTTCAAGTTCAAACATGGTTAAAGCTGGAAAGTTACTAAAACGATCTCACTACCAAAAAGCAGATGGGGCAAATCAATATCAAATTTCTTTTAATTTTTTTATTAACATATACATAGTGATACTTCTAAACATATTTTTGAAAATGTATAAGTTCTAAATAAAAGCAGTAAATTTAAACGAATTTTATTTATAATCAGTAAAGAATTTTGGGATACATTAATAATTTAAATATAATAAAACATTCCAGTATTCCACAAGAAAGAAAAGAAAAATCCAAGTTTATACCGTGTGCTCGAATAATTATAGCAATAATAGTAATTATAATAATGATAATAGTAATAATAATTATAATAATAAGCATATTTAAAACAATTTGTAATATAATTACAGCCTTTATTTATTTCTTAAAATATGTCTAATGAATAGTGTATCGGAACCAAATCATAAATTCATCGATGTTCTTCACTGCATCCCTTTCAAAACGTCGGCTATGAAAGTATCTGGTGTGGTTATGACGTCCAACAGGTCTAAAATAGGAAATAAAGGAGAGGACAATTAAATTATCATCGAAAATATTATTACAATCTTAGATTGTCAAATGTTTTTGACGGCTATCAAAATTTGTTAACTTGACAAATGGAAATTTTCCAAATTTTACCATTTGACAGCTGTCAATGTTAAGATTTTCACCTGCGACATCGCAAAATTCCGGAAACGAGGTGCACGGAAGCAATTCATCGGTGTATATGCCGAGCAGCCGTTCGGATGCCTTCATCAGCGCCTCGTCGTTGTGCCGGATGTAATCGGCGAGATTGCTAGGCCACTGCTCGTCCGTAGCGGTGACATTCTTGAAGAAGTTCTTGTAGATGCCGTCCACGATTCCGAAAAAGACCAGATACGGTTTATAGACGGCGTAATCCTCCTCGGTCTTATTCGAGAGCACCTTAACCGGTCCAGAAGGTTGCGTATGACGCGCTTGCGCTAGAACGATCATTCGTTTTAGGTGGCTGACACGATGCTTATTCCAAGTAGCGGCGGTATGCAGAAGGATGGACATTGTCATCCAGTATAGAGGTCCTTCAGCGTCATAGGAGGATTCGATCCATTTCTCCGGACTGACAGAGTCGATGTACGACATAAGAACTGATTCTTCTTTCTTGCTAACTCGAGTCCTAAACAGAAAATGTAAATAAAAAGTGTTTATTTTTACCTAGAAAAATTCCAGCAAGAAAACAGGTCATATCACAAGAGTAGCAATGTAACTTTTCCTAACCACAACATGAGTGCTTTTGTAAGCCGATCGCAATTTAACTTAAATAGAACATGATGAGGATAGGGGCACCGCAGTTAGGACCCGCGTGTATGTTGCGTACGTTTAATACATTGCGCTAATATGTTGTTTGTCCTTAACTAGTATACTGTCTGTTCTATACTCAGTTGTCAGATTTAGCATTTGGATGTTGCTCGCCCTTGCCAATTTAATTAACACATTTATTAAGAGTCTAACTTATGATTGATGCTGATTTCAATTTCTAATAGATTTATTTATTTATTATAATCAACGATAAGTTAAGAGGGAAACAACAATATGCACTTTTTAAAAGGTACGAAAACAAGCGGCCCTAAGTATGATTCCTGGAGAACACCAGATGAAGGACAAAACTCAAATTAGGAGCCACTGTAAAATATATAACCATTTCTCTGTATTAAATATGAGTATAAAGGTTGCATTCCGTCACATCCTAAAAAAACTTACGTGTTGATCACATATAATGCCATATGTATCAGGTAAGGTACCATATGCATATTGCTCTGTGGTCCACCGCCTCCTGTATCTTCGTGGAAGGATTTCTCATGCGCGAAACGCAGCAGTAGCAATTTAAGGTCGTGTATGGTGGAGCTGTGCCCGATATCGCGATGATTGGTGCTTTCTTGCAGATAAGTGTTGTGCCTTGCTAAACAGCTAGCGAACGCGGATTCGGGGACTTGCGGTCCCCAAAGCGGAAGCAATCCATTACATTTGGTGTTCGCGTTTTGTAAGGCGGCCGATTCCCATTCGTCTCTAGTCCTTGCAAGTCTGAAACAAAAATAAACAGAAACAATTATCATCACCGGACGACACAACTTATATCTGGTACTATTTTTCTGACAATTTTTTCATTACAAATATCAACGTAAAATGTACCAAGATGGTACGAGAAGTACTCGTGTTTGGCGATAGAGGGCGCTTTGTGGCAAAATCTCCACCAAAACACAAACACCAAAATCACTTAAAATACCAAAAAGAAATTATTTAATTGTTGACCAGTGTGACGTTTAAAAGAAAAGGGTTAATATTTCGAATTACCTTACAGCACTCATGTGACAATCCACATGGACTATATTGAAGTGAGTCACCGTATTGTATCCAATCGTCTTCCTTGACTTTGCTTCAAAATCGTCAACATTACAGCGTTTGGTAAAGGTGTAGATACCCAGCACTTTGGTAGGCTGATACTTGTATCCTTCGCGGCAAATACAACAAACCAATCCAGTTTCTTCCCCTAATTCTTCCATTTGTTGTAAGATAGTAGATTTGGCCGTAACCTACAAGCAAATTAGTTGATCAATTTCAAACCTTGCTAAATTAGGAAATTGATGACTAACTTGGCCTTTATCGTTGGTCCTCATTCCCAATTGTCCTAATTGTTTTTCGCGCATGGCCATCGCCAGCCGCTTCTTTTCGGATCTCGTAAATTCACGCGCTTCCTCAATGCAAGTTGCCACCGTTGGATTGGTTCTCAATGCTTCCAAGAGATTTTCTGCCAGGGAACCTACGTGTTCGTCTGAAGAAACTTGTTCTAGTCGGTGGATGATGGGAATGGTATTGTTGGTGGCGACGGCCATCTAGAACAAGTTGAAAACATCGTGTTTATGTATATTTTTGAAGTTTCGTTAGATTTCAGTTTAATAGAATTAAAAAATTTCACTTTACTTCGCAGGCAAAATATGAAGTTTTGCCTTTTAGAATGTTGTAATGTAATCTTTTTAATAATCTGCTTGAATTGCTTTGTGCTGTAGTGAAGTGGAGAGGCCTCGGAGACTGAATCCCGACCTGAATCCTCAGCAACATTGAGGTAAAAGTGAATATTTTTGAAGATGTGTTATTATGAATACTTTATAAAAACAAATTAAAAGAACTTGGCTACCGATAATTCGGTTTTTGATTATTTTCAACGCACCCTCAATAGACTTATCTTAGTTCAAACAATGTAACAACGTTACCTGCGTATTTTCATGACAGTACGCCATTCCGGTCAATATTCTCAGGATATACTTCAAAGCTGGTTTGGAAATAAATTCCTTCAGTTCGTCACTATCGGTCCTCAGTAAAGTCGGTTTCACACAAGGCGCATGAATAGTAATATACTCTAATGCGTTGCTTATGATGTCCAAGTTGATTATATAATCTTTCAGCGTATTTCCAATCACGTTCCTGTCAATACCATTTGCTAACACGCAGAACATCTCCAGCTTCTGTTGATCTTCCGGAGTATGTTCCATGTCGTACATGTTGAAGTTCAAGACCGGTTTGAAATGATCAACAAGGACCTTCATTCTTTCACTATCATCGTAGACTAACGAAGCTAAGACGTGCATAAGGTGCTCTTGCAGAGATTGGTTATTGCGGATGCTGGGTTGGTTGGTATATTTTAGCAATGACTGGATATACTCAGGTCCGCCGAAGGTTTGCGAGAATTTAGCGAAGGATTCTAACGATTTGCTGGTGGCTTTCGTTAAGATGGTTTCCATAATCTATCAAGATTATAAAAAATAATAATTATTATAGATGCTTTTTTTTTCATACTTACATCTAATAACTGTTCGGTAACAGAGTTCTGATTGGAATCCGATTCGTTGTCAAGACATAACTGCAAGGTTTTCAAGAACACGCCCATGGCACCAAGTTCCGGTTGTATAAGAACTTCCTGGACACGAGATACTTTTATGCTCAATCTGAATAACTTCAGCAAGACTTGTAGTAAAGGTTTAGCTCGCACTACATTCTGGATCGCTCCCAAACGTTTCACCATAATCTAACCCAACACAAATAAAAGAAACATGAAAAACTAATTAGTTTTTTAAAATCAAAATAATTACTTGTAAACCTCCACAATCAGCTAGAATATTCGCCATTTTATACACCTCTTCGTTATCAACAGCAGCTTGCGATTTATTATTCAAAGTTTCGACAAATTCTTCGGTAGCATCCCCAAGCAATCCTCTCATTCTATATACAACTCTCATAGATTCCTGCTCGCCACCTTCGGCTAACCAAACCTAAATTCCAAAATCGAAGTGATAAAAAATAATGTGTATAAATCAATTTCGAAGAACTTATACAAACAAGTATCATTTTCCATACCTTTTTGTAGACATCCTTGACTGGGAGATCGAGACTCATAATCTTATTATTAACCAACAATTCCATCCCATTATCATCTTCAAGCAAAGCCACTAATTCACAATCTTGACATATTTTATTCTTGACATCTCTCATCAAGGGTCCTAAACCTGCTTCGAGACTGGAATATGGATTTCCCAACATTCTACCTTGCAAGAAGTCTTCTTGCTGCGGATCTTTGTCTAGGGTGAGGAAGAATTCCCCGATATCGTTTTCTTCGGGATAGATTATTGAGCAGAGACGTTCAAAAATGAAGACTGGTGTTAATACGTCTTGCAGGCTGTATTTTTCAACTGTCTCCATGCAGACAACCATAAAAGCTTTGGTTTCTTCTTCGGTACCTGTTTTTTTTTAAGTAAAAAGTAAAAAACTAATTTTTCTAAACAATAACGGTATTGGAGTGGAACCTTGCGGCACTCCGAATGTAAGATTGTCAAAAAATATATACCTGTAGTCATATCTTCCAATAATTCCAATAACTTCTCCTGCGTATCATCAATAAGTCTCGTTCTTTGAACAACTAGACGTCTTAAGGACAAGTAACCATTTAGGACCGCTCCAACAAGCTTGCCTTTGTATTGCCTTCGAATAGCAGGATCTTCTAAAAATGAAGCTAAGAGATCTGTGAGCTGATTTAAGACGTATCCTTGGGTCAAATCTGAAGTCAATGTCGTCTCTTCCAAGTAGTGTAACTGTTCGATTTCTCTGGTTATCAGATTAGCTAATGTTATCAATACTCCATGCACTGTTAGATATTGTTTCCATGGGGTATCTTGGATTAAATTTTGATACAAAGTTAAGAATTCTGAAGAACTTTCACCAGCACCGCTTAATTCTTCTAAGAAATGCGTTAGTAACAATAAGACCTAAAAATGACATCATTACTAGGTTGTTTACAACGAAATGTTTGCTAATTGTACCTTTTCTTTCCTAGCAAAGCTATTACAACAATGCTCTAAGATGTTGCATGTGACCTGCCTAGCCAACCTCGAACTGGGATTGAATAGAACAGCTTTAACCCAGGAAGTGACGCTGAAATCCAAAACTGGAGGTAGCCTCCCTTGCACCTTATCCTTCCATCGTTTCCCAAACTTCTCCATCAAACAATATTCATGTAGTTCTTTTTTGTCCTTCGGTAAGCTCGATGTTTCTCCTTTTATCGGTTTGAGGGATTTCCATTTTTGATATGTGTGATTAGGATCCTTCTCCAACCATTTATATACATTTACGGCCACTTTAATAAACTCCGGCTTGACTGTTGAAGCATTTGTGTTAGCTTTTTCCTAAAATGGAACAATGTGGATTATAACTAAGTTGATAGAAACAAGAAATTTACCTTAGCTTTCTTTGACGAAGTATTCTCCTGCGGCTTTATCAAATTATACCACATCTTTAGGCAAGGTAAAATGATCGACTCAATAACTACGGGGCTTCTAGTATCTTCACAAGCTCTCAAAAATAATTCGACAAGCAAACGCAACCTCATTTCCCAACAATTATCCTTTAAATGTAACAAAGAAGCTAGTAGCGCCATCTCGTGACAGATGCTTGAAGATAGATCAAAGCTGCTGATATGACTAGTTAAGGCCAATGTTATCCTTTCCATAATTAGAGTACACAATTCTTCTGTAGCCGTTTCATTATCTTTCGATAGGACACATAATAGTTGTCGAACATCTTCTTGTAGCTGAGAATTAAGCGCCACCTTTTAGCGAGTAGCTAATTTAAATTTGGTGGAAAATTTAACTCACTTGAGTACTTCCTTTCCGTAAATTGTTTGAGAGAAGGTCTTGTATTAATCCCTTTGAACATAGAAGCTTCCTAGTCTTGGGGTTTAAGGCTAAAGCTCGCAGAAGGGTCAAACAATGTTCAGTAGCTGCGGAAGAGCATCCGTAACACCTCGAACTGGATCTGCTGATGACCGATAGAGGTTGATGATCATGTGGAATCTCAGTCTATAGCAGAATATTATGGTTAACAGTAGATGATATTAAAAATGCAAGTTGAAGGAGGTACCTGCGCTTTAGGTAAAGATTCATTATCTCTGTGCCTTCTATCGTAAGCCACTAATTCCTTGCGTGACACCAACACTCGCTGTATGATTTTGCTGAGCTCCTCAAAGGAAATCTTGCATTCGCTGCAGTATTGTTGGGCTAACATCTGAATGGTTTTGTTGACTTTAACTTGCGCTAAAGAGGTCGCTTGAACAGCGTTAACACCCGAATTGGCATTTGATGTGGAGGCTTCATCCGCTTTTCTGTCAGAGCGCTGCTCTGTCACCTTCATTACTAAGGCCTATTGAGAGAATTTAAATTTATTTTGACGTTCTTTAATATTCGTAATATTGATAATTTAACAATATAATAACAACGGCAGTTCCAATTAAATCAATTGGTGCGATCCTAATTTGAAAAGCACCTAAAGAATCGATTGCCACCAATGTTTAAATCATTGCAATGAAAGCGTTTTTACAAAATTGGAATGGAAAATGGAAATTTCGTAAAGAAACTAATTTTATTTGGAACGGCCTGTTAGTCAAAAACAATAAAAAAAAAACATTGCTAGCTAGCATGAAATGTGAACAATCTAAAAAATCTAGTATTCACTAGAGAAACCTTATATTCATATACCTCAAGGCGCTTTTCCGATAAAACTCCTCTATATACTTGGCAAATTTTGTTTATCCTCTGTTTAGTTCCAGATTTATTCTATAGAGCAGTTCTAAAAATTTCAAACCCAACTACTGTAACTGCTAATTAGAATAAATCCATTGTTTCTTCAGTGAGTACCTATTTTTTTTTTTTACTGAAGAGATGCGATATTCAAGTGTGTCCTTTTTATGGCGTACTGGTTTAGAATTTGTTAGTCAATGTTCTGTTTGAAGAGTGATGATGAGATCCTACTATGGAGAATTCGCCAGCAAACAAGTTTGTTGCTTTTTGAGGTTAGAAGTCAAAAGTGAAACAGATTTAAGTGAGAAGAAAAAAAACACAAAATTCCATATATAGATTTACTTAACTTAGAAGCCCATAAAGAATGTAACTGTAATAATACCTCCAAATTCGGTTTGTTAGCCATCAATTGTTTATAGACTCTGTCGGCTTTTTCTAACAGCGAATTTATATTCGAGACCATCTTTTTTCGGTCTTCGTCGTTTTCGATCGGTTCTACAGCGCAACAAGGTCGCGCCTGTAGTGTGAAGTCGAACTTAGCGTATTTGCAGAAGCCGCAGGCGTGGCATAAGAAAGGATCCTTTTCGTCGTAATTGATAGCCCTAAAAAAAAAGAAAAAAAAAGGTAACTTGCATTATAAAAAAAGATTATGTCATTCATTTGATGTTAAGATACCACCCTGCAGCACTTCCCAAATCATTAAAAACTAAAAAAAATCCAAATTCTTTAAACCAACCTGCACTTATGGCATTGGAATACGTTCTCCCCGCAGTTCGAGCAAACTCCTGGATTGGCTGGCACGGCAGCACTACACCTGGGACACTGTAGAGTTTCGCTAGACGCCTGGAGGTTCTCAAAGAAATCTGCGTACTCAATCATTAGGTTGCAAGCCACTATAGGTAAGGGGAATTCGATCTTGACTTCGGTTTGTCCCGTAGAAAGCATGACCTTCTTTGCCTTGTGCCAGAGAGCAGGTTTATTCTTTAATTCAATGACAGCTTGAACGCTTCTATTGTTGTAATAGATGTTTATGGTTCGCACCATTTTCGTTCGTTTTAGATCAGCTATCCTGACGGTGATCTTGCTTATGGTATGACTGCTTAGTAATTTAACAATTTGAGTGGTGGTAGTGAATTTGGAATCGACCTTGAAAGGTATTAAAAGAAAAGAAAAGCAGTTAGAAAAATTATGGTGTAAAAAGTAGGGTTAGCGTACCTTGATAGCGCTGAGTTTGATGGTGGTCAAGGGTACTTCTGGATTGTTACAAACGAGACATGGTTCAGATTCCAAGTAATACCCTTCCAGTTCCACAAATTGAGACATATGGGTGTAAAGGCTAGCATTTGGATGGTGTGCCAGCAATTCGTTTTGCATACGAAGAACATCGACTGCCTTATCAACATATTCGGATATCTAAAAATTTGTTGTTGTTGTTGACAAGTACATAAAAGCTGAATAAACAAAATTCTATTTTTCAAGTACTTGCATTCATCTTTTTCGTTACGTTATAAATTTCTTA
This sequence comes from Marronus borbonicus, assembly GCA_902655005.2. NCBI lineage: Eukaryota > Metazoa > Arthropoda > Insecta > Coleoptera > Scarabaeidae > Marronus > Marronus borbonicus. The sequence goes on from LR737396.1 coordinate 2,764,351, forward strand.
GAAAATATAATTAAATTTTTCAAAATCCCTCTGTCGACATAGTCTTTTTATTTCGGAAATAAATCGCGGCCGTGGAAGCCTATATGCAATTAAATATGTAGGAAATTTATTGCAATGAGCATAAAATTCTTTTAAGAAAAACAAGGTTGTCTGTATGTATATATGAGTTGAGTCAGATGAGTAATAAACACTAGATTTAAAGAAAAATATTTTTCCTAACATATTTTAGATTAACTTTATGTCTAATTAGCTTTTTTCATCATAAATAACCTTCAAAGGAAGTTGTTCAAATCGACAACGGTTACAAAAGCCTACACTCAATACATTAAAGAATAAATGTTACTTAACAGTATCAAGTTTTCCCAGAAGAGGATAATATAGAAAATTACCTGCTCAGTTGAATCACTTGTCTCGCTAAATTTCAGCGAGAAATATCCTAGAAGATCGACAAATTGGGCTGCCTTCCTTCCATATGTTGGTAACAAAGGCCACAATCTCCACAGTAACTCCAATAAGGCCAATTGTTCTTTACTCTTCGAATTCCTGAAATCAACATCGAACATCAACAGTTAGAACAACAAAGAAACGATTTTTGAATACTAACTTATGTATGGCTACAATCAGAGCATGCGCCTGCCATCTAACGTTGGTCGAATTAGTCTCAAGCACAAAAGTCCGAATAAACCTAGTCAATACTTCTCGCGAGACTTGTTTGTTAATCTGTTCGACTAGAACTATGCAATTGGATTCCTCGAATAGGGCTTCGGCTGCTGAATCGTCAGATTTCTCTCTGTCTTTGCGGGAGGTGGTACTCTTGGATGTGGAGTCGCTTTTCTTGCTGGTCCCACCTGCTGCGTTAACTACGATCGCGCAGTTTAGAAGATGGAGTATGGTAGGAGCGACACCTATCGTAAGCATTCATTACAATACAATAAATCATGAAATCTCGTAGTGATTTAAGAGTACGAGGCATATAGATGATATAAAGCTCTCACCTTGGCGAAATTCATAGCGATAATGTTTTTTATGGTAATGATAAATGATTTTATGATATATAATGTACTAGCTTGCTCTGAGATGGTAATAAGCATTTTTATGGATTTATTGTCAGCGGTATCTTGCCCTAATCAAAATTCTAGTTATATTACGAACTAAATTAGGATTAAACTTCAATAAATACGCAAACTGAGTCTAGTTCAGCGTTTCTAAGATTAGGAATATCATTTAAACAGTGCTCTTGTTTCTTGCAGTAATTTGTTGAAATTTTTATTGCAGTGAATTTGATATATTGCATACACTATTGTCCAAAATTATTTGAAATTTACAAAATGTTAGCAAACTATTTTAATTTTAATACGTAGCACTTATTTAACTTACAAAACTAGGACTAATCGTGCAGGTGAGTGCCTTTAGCCCTAAAAGAGTCCTACTTGTTCCTTGGTGAAATGTCAAGTCATGCCCTTTTTAAGCAAGCTCTTTGTGCGCACCATTTTTTATGAATCCCTCTTATTTTATTTTGCTTAACTGAAGCGAAGTCAATAGTTTAGTACAACCCTCCACAACTCGAATTTGTAACAATGACACGCCCATTTAAGATTATTGATTTCGTGATTAATTATACTTAACGTAAACAATTTCTACGAGAACTTGGAAATCTCGCATAACCAGCTAGAATGCAACGTATTACCCCCAATTAAATCTATTTTATAGTAAGACCACACCCAACTTGCCTTTAAATCAATAATAATCATCTGCACTCCATTAAAATTCAATTTATATTTTTCCTTGCATAATTTAACCAATAGTAATCGACAATATTGATGATTGTTTTCTAAACTTTCCGAAAAGAACCAATAATCGCTTCTAACAAATAAACCTTCCTGATAGGCTGATATTTCGAAGAATTTTATACCACATTTTAATTTTCTAATCAAATAATCATGGACAGTTTTAGGTATATACAAAATGTTCAACTCCAATTGATTAAAGATATCTTTACAAGAGCACTTAAACCTATCAAATTAATCAAAAGAAAAACAAGCAAAACTAAGCTACCTAGCAGAAAATAAAACTTCAACAAAAGAAAGGTAGTAATAATACAATAGTATAATCTTGGTAACAAACACACATTTACCAAAGGAAAAGATACCTTCGTATGTTGTCGATATATTTATATCACCTATAAAAATGGAGACTGATAAAACAATATTCAACTATAGTTAAAAAAAAAGTGAAAATAATGAATATATCAAACCTTCATCGAGTAAGCAGCTAACTTGGAACAGGAACGGTATGATGTCATCGTGATGCATGCAGAATTTCTGCCAATTTCCAGTACGGCTTACGCCGATTTCCAAACAGGATTTAAGATGTTCCACTAACTCAACTAAGGAGTCATAACTGAATTGTAAACCGTGTTGGAAATCAATAGCTGCGTTATAACCAACTTTCGTGCAGCACTTTTTAACAGCCTGAAAGAAATTACATTTTGTCAAATATATTTAAAATCCTAAGTGGAGGAAGGTTACTAAACATAGATACTCACCTTCATATGAGTGTTTAGCGCATGCACATCTCGTAACTGCCTATATTTTTCTTTATTACCGCAGATGAAGAGCAGCAATTTCCTAACTTGACGCCTTAAGAAGGGAGTTTGTGACGTCATCATGTATTCACAAAGATATCTATACCATGAAGTGTCGAAGGCAATATTCACGAATTCGGATACCTCGGAATGTTTGTGGACTTGATAGGGTAGTCGTAAGGCCATTTCGGTTAGCAGCTGCGGGTAAGTTTGGAAAACATCCGAGGCATGACCTGCGCAAAGGCGATTTTTTTTTAGGAAAAGTACATTTATAAAAGTGATATAGTTTAGTTTATGAAATAAATTGTATTACAAGCATTGAATTTACATTATCTCTACTTAAATCTGTTTAAAAAGAAGACTTCCTAGAAAAGAAGCCACGCCCAGAATGAGAATTTCAAAGAATGCCATCAATTCTTTACTCTTACCTTTAACGAACTGTCTCAAAAAGAACGGCGTCATATCCGGCGGCGAATGCGGTAAATGCTCTTTTAACAGGTTAGCACCAGTTTGAATTGACGCATTATCATCCGGAACGTTCCTCCAATAATCTAAGAGGGACTGAAGCAATTTCAGACAATAGTTAATGATATCGGCCTTGTGCAACATGGTTGCTGTCACTTGCGAAACGTAAGTTGAATTATCGGGCGGACTAGATTTGCTCGTAGTGGACGATGTCTTGCATCTCGACATTAAAACACCTAAGAGAAGGAATTATAATTAAAAATAGTTTTGTGCGCACAGATGTACCGTTTAACATACTTAAAAGTCGCATAATGACCAACTGAACCTCTCTCTGCTTAGTTCTTGTACAGACGTTTTCGAAATTCACGGTATTTATTTGCAATTCAACTATTACTGCCGTCAAAAGCGAGTTCAAACACGTTTTATCGCGTTCGGAATGCCCGTCTAGGTCTGTAGTTAATTGTAGCACCACCTATCGGTAAAAATGAAAAAATCAACTGGTTAGAGTCGCATTTCGTCAAGTTTGGTTGCTTGGGTTACCTGAAGGAATGGTATAGCTCGTACGCCGTCTACATTTCTCAATTTAGGAAGGTATTCTATCAGTCTTTCAAGCAATTGTAGTCGGAGTACGTGAAGTCTGCTGCTGTTTTCAGAATCGGGTTCGTGTTCAGTTTCTTGGTTCAAATTATCGGTTTCAGCAATCTATGTGAAAAGTAAGAACATGTTATAATGTTATCGTCAATATTTGCCATTTAAAAACAATAAAGAAGGAAAATGGAAAAAAAAATTGATAAGTTTGAATGGAAAAAGAAAGACAAACAAGTTAGTTACAAAATGTCGAAATTTCTAAAGAGAAGAAATTAATAAAAAATCAAATATAATGCTAAATGAGTGACGGCTATATACCGTTTTTGTTATCTTTTTAAACTTGTTCTTAAGGCGAAATTCAGCATTATATTTATAGTTTATTTTTGCCGTCTTAATGTGTAATATTTAATTTGCGGCAAAAAACCAATGGAGGTGGTAAAATTAAATTAAAAAGAAGCTTAGTGAAAGTACTTAGTAGAACTACACATCTTTCTCTAATAAAATAATAAACATAACAAAAGCCTTAATATACAGTAAAATCTCGATTATCTGAGCTATACAGTCAGCTAATAATTATAAATAACTCCAACTAATCTCCAAACAGGATAATCGTGAATATTCCTCTTACATTAATTTTCTAAACTTTTTGAATTTGATAATGAAACACGAAGAACAATGGAAATTTGAAGTGGTGATATAAGTTACGCTTTTTTCGAGGGAATGCCCTGTGTATGACTTTAATGTTTGCTATGTTTGGTCGTCTCGAACGCTCATCGTTAGTCAAGCTGGTACGGCCGCATTGCAGCGTAGAATCCCCATAAACAGCGTCCATCTCGGCTATAATTTGTATAAACGCATTGCCTTTCAAATGTAAGGGTTTAATATGATAATAACTTACACGAAAATGTCAAACTCTCATTGTTTTTTCAACGTAAAAAGGCCATAAAAGTCTACCAGTGTCTAAAAGATTTGAATATTCAAGGAAATCAATTTCTATTAATTATTTGTTGAGAGAACAGAACAAATCAGAATATAATCCCGTTTGGTAATCGAAGGTCGGATAACCGAGTATCTACCATATGGATCATTCCGTCACTCAATAGAATCAAATGTACCTGATAATTGGCAGTCGCCAACGAACTTGTATCTGATCTCGAGACAGTGTTTATGACTTCCTGCATGTTATCGCCGTACGCAGAGCTACGGCCAGATACATTGTGTTCACCGGTAATACTTTCAACACCACTTCCTCCGCTTTCGGATCCTGCACTACCACCCTTTAAGAACAATAGAACACATACACAAACGAGATCTTTGTCGGACGTAGCTGTTTCTTTGAATGACATGTAATCGGACCTACCTGTTCGGCCGGGGAAGTCCTTAGAGTTGATCCGTCGGTAGCTGCGGTACTTCCTTCGTCATCTGAACCGGCTGCCGAAGCTGTGGTGTCGCTGAAATGACCAGCTTCTTGCGCTGGTTGTCCTGGAATTTGCGCCAAGGCTGGATTGGCTAGAACCTGCTGGAATTTCAATGTTCGCTTTCAATTATGGAACTATTGCAAATTTGACATATGTAAATGGCTAAAGTGCCGGGAGAACCAATCGGCTAACCTTATTATTTTTACCTGTAAGCCATGCAAAGGTTGCTGTCCCTGTTCACCTGCTAGGTCATGCTCTTGCAAACTTAACGCGATAGCCAATTCCACCATGGTTTCATCGTCAGCATCAGGCGGAATGTCCAGAAGCGGTGGGAAACCAGCTCCACCTCCTAATAAAGCCTCTAGATTCATGTTGTGATTATCAGCACCCGGTTGCTGTAGCATGGCTATAGCTTCTACAGCATCTACGTCATATCTTGAATCACGCGACTGGGCATCTTCGTCCTGAGCCGTCTGAGTGGTGCTGCGCGATTTGTCATCTTCAGATTCGACCGCTTCTACGGAAATAATTTATTTCTTCAATGAAACTTTTTCGAGAAAAAATATACTTAGAGAAATTGTTTATTTAATAGGTCTGTATCATCCCTGAATATTTTATGGTGACTTATGAGTGGACCCCGCATACAAGGTGATTCATAACAAAAGCAGAAATTAATTTTAAATCTAAATGATAGAATAGTATTAGTTAATCAGAGTACTTACTGACTGGTGGTGAAGAACAATGCGGAGGACTTGGTATGTAGACCCTTCTCCTCTTGAACTTGGGCTTCAAAACTCTGCAAATTGCCTGTTTGGCACTAAAAGCTATCGTGGGATCTTCGCATAGCAATAATTGTAAATAAACAGCTATAGTTATGTTGCTGTAAGTGTCGCAGCTATTGAAGGCGTGAACTATTTCAACTAAAGCGTGCACGACTTGCTCGGTATGTTTCAATCCTGGGACAACTACCGGAACCAGAGTTGGATTTTCTGGATTTAATGAATGTAATAACCATAGAACGTCCATTAATTGCAGTAAGAGATGTTGGTTTTTGCTTGATTTGATTGTAGGGGTCTTGCCATCTTTAAAAAAGAAGCGATTTTTTATTATCTCAAGTTAATGGGGTAGTTTTAACAAGTTACCTAGGGGATCGTCTAGGACGACATCTTGTATTGAGGTGTGGGAATCTGTAAACTTCACCAGATTTTGAGGTCTAGCCACTGCAATCCCTCTAACGATTAAGACTAGCCTATAGTAACTTTCAGCGTCTATATCTGTTTGATTTTTTGTAGGATCGACTTCTAACATAGCACTCAAGGTCATTAAAACATGCTGGAGCAGAGCCTGGTCTTTGTAGCTGTGATATAATTGTTTGGTGGTATGTAGAGATGCCAAGAGCGATTTAGAGTACATCTGCATGCAAATTGGTGTTGGTAAAGTTAATAACTGCGTGGCGACTTTGATGCAAGACGACTTGTGACTTAACATCTTCTCTTCGTTGGAATATAAAGAGAAACTACCATCTAAGACCTCCAATACGTTAGTTACTAGCCTTTCAAGCTTAGTTAATGGAGCGGAATTAGTTGTAGCTATTTGCTCATTCTCATTTGAAGTATTATTCGTGGAAGTTGGGGGTGTTGCGTTATTGGCAGAAACATTTTCTTCGTTTTCTTCAGGCCAACCAAATATATCTTTAGTTTTTCCATAAACTTTGATACTATCCACCATGGTAACTGTCTCCGCATCTTGCGACGGTCCAAAGACAACTGTTAGCTTCTTATCAGCCTGCAGACTTTCTTCACGAGAAAATGGAACATCATACCACCTACTGCGGTTGACCGAAATCGTGATAATCCTTCCAAATACTTCGATAAAGGACGGCGCCCTCTGCGGATCTTGACTCCCAACTAACACCCTGATACCCGTCATCACCATGTTGTTATCGGAATTTGTAATTTCTACCGTGAAACCTAACGGTTTGGTGCATACGACGTACAATCCAGTAGTGTTCAAACGGTGTTTAAGTTGCGAGACATTATAGACTTGCAGGAGGTCGTTTCCACCAATTTCGACGTCGTTCATTGGTTGACTGTGTTCGAAGAAGTCTACCGGGAACGTTACAGAGCTAGGAACTTTACCGGTTTTGACTACTTTCTTCTTGCGAGGTTTCAGGGGTGATTGGGCAATTGCGGGCTGGATCGTAGGTGACATCCAGAAACCTATATAATAATAACAATAATCGTTTATCGCCCAATAGTTCAAAAGCCAAAAAAAAAAAGAAAAACGAGTTTTCAAATAAAATCTTACCTGTCTGCTCCATATTGGCCATGTAGATCTTTAAGCTACCGTCTTCGCACATCAAGATCAAAGTAGTACGCTGCTCGTTAACAGAATTATGGCGTATGGCCACCATATCCATTGTTTTAGATTTGGAGGGTACCACTTTAATCTCCTGTATTGCTAACGAATCCGGTTTCAACATGATCACGACTGGATTGTTGCTAGACTGCATCGCGCAACAAATCAAGCCGGGATGATTGGGTATCTCGGTCCACTGGCAAAGAGGTTGAGGTGTTGGATTTTTGCTGCCGTTGCTCTTCGAACTGGAAGCTGTTGGGGTTGGTAGCGTTATAGGAAAGACCACTGTTAAGCAGTTGTTTTTGGGTGTTATCGGGGAAATGAAACTTTTGCCTTGAGCGTAGCTGTAGAAAAGTAAACCTAAAGTGTGGGAATAGTAAATACTGACTCCACCTCCTGCAACTTGACCATTTACATCCTGAAAGAAAAAGATAAATGCGAAAGGGATCTTTCTGCTATTACCAAATTGTATCCCCGTCATTCAGCTGATGGATCAACATGTAATTCAAAAGATGAAAGACATACAATTTTTTTTTTAAGAATTTGGACCAATTTGGATAAAGTGCTTAAAGCAAATAATGAAAATGGGAATACTATTCAGCTTGTTTATGATGTAGATTACAGATCTTCAAGCTGCTCGAAACAATGTATCTCATTAAGTCAAGGATGACGAGGAAATAACTTGAAAAAAATATCATTTTAACAATTTAATCGGTGATAAGATTTTCTTATCAGACAATGAATTAATATAGTTTTGCTTACTAGCCAAGAAGAAACATGTTCTTGTTTTTACTCCATGAGTAAAAAATCAACCGGTTGAAATGAAAAAAATGATGAAATCAAATAAGCTAAAATTGTACCAGTTCTTAATAGAATTTTACAACACTTGCTTCACCTTAGATTATCTTAACATCCGATCGTAAAAGAAAGCAAATAATGATAACAAAAACTTACCGTAACATCCAAATGGAACACCTCCAAAGTATTCGTCACGTAGAAGGACCCATGTTTAGCTGAGCTGTCCTCGTTCAGCGCCTCATAGTAAATATGCCCAGGAGAAGACATCAAGAGGATATTATAGATCTTATCTTCGTACATAAAGGTGCAGTCTCTGATTTTCCCGCTTGGAACCAGGAAGTAATATTGGGGGCTTAAAGCATCTTTAGCTAGATCGTAGATTTTAACAAAATCAGCTGTGACCAACGCGAGTTGTGTTTGGGATCCCGGCAACCAGATGGCTTTGATGATGAAGTTTCCGGTCTCCAATTGGGGGTGTAATACAAGATGATCCGATACTGATCCAGTTGAATTGAACGTCAATATGTGGCAATCCTTCAAACCACAAACAGCAAGGTAATCTTCATTGCATAAATTGCTTGAAAGTGAAAGGACCGTGAATGGGATCGGTGCTGAAGCTAAGCGAGTTAAAGTCAACTTCCGCGTGGAAGAGTCAGCTTGTTTGAGGAGTGCTGACAACTGTAAGACTGTAATTTTTCCTTTCTCGTGGGAAACAGCTAGATGTTGCCTTTTGCCATGGGTTGAATACATGCAACACATTGCTACCCTTCGTACAATGTGTGCTGATAACAATTGCCTTATCGTCTGTCCTTGTTCACCAGCGTAACTCATTCTGACATTTTCAAAAGCTCCTTCCTGGGATCCTAAGGTTGGTACCATAAGCTGGTCGGTGTAAACATATTTCTTATCAGCAGAATGTAGTTGCTGCAAAGCTTTCAAAGCTCTAGCATGGCAGCCGACTGGGGAATTCCTATTGCAAGAAGCTTCAATAGCAGGTATGAAAGATTGGAGTAAATTGAGTAGGGTTCCTGGAACCGTGCTATTTCCAAAATAATTCGAAATGAATTCCCTAGATCCTTCAAGCTGCTTAACTAAGCTACCATTCCTTCTATCTTTCTTCGATAAAATCTTATCTAGGGGAACAGGAGATGAAGCTCTGCGTCTCAAAGAACTGGTCAACATATGCTCCGATGCGAAACCAGTAGTACTTGGATTATTAACGTTTGAAGGGCCTTCATTATTAGATTGAGGACTTCTCTTCACTAAAGCCTGACAAGATCCATCTTCTTTGGCTCCACAATCGCAGAAGAAATTCCCGAATTTAGCGTAACTTAAATCGTGTCCTTTGTGACAAACTCTAGCGCAAACCGAGCATACCCCGACGCCATCTAGCATCCGGCAGGTGTGACAGTGGTACCAATGTTGATTCATGAATTCTTTTTGGGTAATCGTGAATGTACATAGTTTATTTGATAAGGAATCTTCGTCCGAGTCTTCTCCACTATCTTCTTCGTCATTTACTTCATCTGGGTAATCGGTATATTGATCTAGAGGTGTTTCCCCTTCCCAAGGCGGACTGACGGCTCTAAAATTCGTCGTCTGGTTGGTTAAACCGCATATAACGTCGCTAAGATACTCCAATAGGCAACAAGCTGCTTCTAACATGATGCAATTCTTTTCGGCTCCAGAATATGTACCTAATATAAGAAATAATTCATTCTCTAATTTAAAACAAGATACAAATACGCACCTAGGTTTTCAATAGTTTCCTTTTGGATGAGATACTCTCGACACATCTCCAACCATTCAGCGGTCGCAGGTACTAGATACTGGTGCCCCCTACCAACCCCAGCATCAGATAACGTTGCCATGACAACCATTAAGTCGGTAAAACCTACACCTTCAATTGTTGGTGATAAAATTACAGATCCAAGCGGTATCAGCGCTTTCAATATGGTTATTGGAACTTCCTCTGAAATCCCGCTCTGTTTTACAATGAAATTGGTCAAGGCTTGAAGTAGTTGGCTATTTTCTTGGATCAAAGACTTTTGGTCATCGCTAGGGCTTGGAGATGCGTTGGATTCCGAACTAACGACTTGGATTCCAGTCCATTGGCCATTATCTTCGGTTGCTTTCCCATTCTCAGCAGTAGTTTCGGTTTTTGGTACGGTGACTGTGGTTGGAGTTTGGATATTGGACGAACTAGCCGAGCTAGTCATGTTTGTAGGTCCTACAATGACATGTCGCAGCCATGTTTGAAGGTTGTCACTTTCAACGCTTGCTAACTTGCTCATACTTCCACAAAGATAATTTAAACTAGGATCAGTCGAGCTTTTCTCCGTTGCCTGATAGAGTTTATTAAAGAAATGTAAGACCCTCGTACTATATTGCTGTGACATCTGCGGTGAAGACACTGACATTAAGACCTTTACCAAATCCTTATCACCAGTAAAAAATAATTCTAATGCTTGTCTTCCAGAAGATTTCTCGATAATCCTTTCGTAGAACTTCAAATAATTGTGCAGCATCTTTTCATTGAGTAAAACATTGCAAGCATTTGTAAAATTTGTTATCAACTTGTAAGTGCTCTCCAAGACATGTAAATAAACACGTTTTTGATGCTCATCAGTCTCTACATCACCGATTAACTTGTCGAGAGTCTTCGAAACATTATCACATAGAAATTCTGTCCGAATATCTAAGGTGATCAACACTAGAAGTTCGATCACTTTATTCTTGGTGTCTGTATTCTCGATTTTAGGCGCGTGTTGGCAGATAAACTTGACTAGGCATTGTAGAAGTCTTTTTAAGGATAGATTGATGCTGAATGGGTAGTTTAGGGAAAGCGTTGAGATATGTGTCTCGATGATTCTGAGTATGTAGCTTTCGGCAGGGATAATGTCGTTTAAATAAGGAGTCTGTAACGAAATAAATAAGTTTCTACATCATTAATAAAAATGTCTGTCGTGTGTTGTTATGTCTTTTCTGCTTTTAAATTTCAACAAATGTATTTTTCTTTCAAATGGAACATTCTGTATATTTTTATTGTTTTTCTTAAAGTAAGCCACAAGATCGTTCTTTACAAGTTACCTATTACGGACGTTACTAAACAAACATTATCTTTAGCCCAATTGTATACACACAAAAAAAAAATAAAGAGTACGACCCTCGAAACACCTGTGACGTCATAATATTTAAAAGAATGCAGATTTTCGCGGCCGGTATCATGTGAAGGAGGTAAAGATATCCATGTTATTATTATTTACTACTTCTATTTTAACAATAAACGCGTATAATAACATCTTTCGATCCTTCCTCGCAAAACTAACCGATTCAACCTGATATCGCAGAAAACATGAATTTTTAAGATGATTTTCTTGATAAAAGAATTAACAAGACTTGTAACATAAAAAAAAAACATTTATTAATGTCACACTTACCCAAGTGCATTCGTCCAATGCAGTCGAATTCCATCCCTGGAGCACCTTACTAACACATTGCGGTAAAAACGTACTAAAATCACTCGTTAATGTTGCTGTCAAGCCATTACGTGTGGAAGCAATGGCTAGAGCCTCCTGCATACCATCAAAGTCTTGCAAAGTATATTTCCCGGGTGGATCGCTTTGTTCCACCATACTATTTAACAACGACCACTTCGTACAGTGTAGAATAGCTTGCGTAAGACGTAGAACGTGTGGAATCGATTCTTGAATCAATGCATTCGATGAGGAATCCGTTGATTCATTTTCATCAATCAAAGCGACTTGTACTTTGGCTAATGCAGAGTCCAGTAAGAACAGATGCCATAATGGTGGCAGACAATCTTTCGTTAAAGACCCTAGATATCAAAATAACGATGTAAAATCTTTAAAATTGAGGTATTTGATGAGTTACCTTTTTTAATATCCGGTATCAAGGTGATTATGCAATTCTTGGCTGTGGTCACATCGAATTTCAAATTGGTTACAGCATCGTGAGCTGCTTTTAGTAACTTCTCTGTGTGTTGGCTGTAGACACCCTGTTTGACGAGACAATCTTTCAACCAACGGCTAAACGTTTTATGATTGGATCTTGCACCCCAAACCAAAGCATGTAATAGGAATGGGCCAGCTACAAGACTTTCCGCTGAAGCTAGACGTTCCATGTATGGAATTGAAGGTGGTAGTAATTGTAGTAACCTAAAAATTAATTTAAATCTCTTGAAAGAATATCAAGATAACACTTAATGGATTTTTAGCAAGCTTACATCACATTCTATTGAATGTGTCAATGTGTAAGGTTAGCCTTTACCTAAAACTGCATTTAGAGTGATTACATTTTAAATTATACAGAAATGGACTCCTAAAATCATGCTTCGATGTTGAAGGTTGAGTTCGATTTATTTGATCCCTAACTAAATTTGTTTGATGAATCTATTGGCTTCCATCAAAAGAAAAAAAAAAGAAGTCCAAAGAGCTCATTATGAATAGCTACAATGATTTAAAAAAAATCTTACCTCCAACATATGGTAAAGCAATATTGAGTGGCACACATCCCCAAAAAGCTCATCTTTGATGCTATAGCACCTGAAGTAACATGAGTAACGTTCAATATCTCAATGAGCCCATCCAACAGCAAGGGATATCTGATCTTATCGGGGGTTCCCAAGATGAAATTACAAGCCAATCCGTCTAATTTAGGCGCATCCTGATTATTCACTTCCAAATTAGTAACAACATAGAATCTAGGCTTCATAAAAAACTCATCGGCGGTTCCAAACTTTCTGTAGTTGTCTTCGATCTCTTTCCAAGGAGTATACATCCTTGACATGTTGTTTTCTTTGTCTTTATCGGAATTTAGATTAGTTGCGTAGAATAAATTCCATTGAATCTATAATAGAAAACTATTTGTTAGCTATAAAATTCGGAAGAAAATTTGCAGAATTAATTCGCAGCCGTGAGAACCTATATACTTAATAAAAATTCAAACATCAACTTCAAATAGCACGCTTACCTGCTCTAGCAATACTGTTGGAGCGTCATAAAGATGTTTCATGATATAATCAAATAATAGAAGTAACCGTGACATGTGTAGCAGTTGGGATTCCTTTAGGATGCTTCTAGCAACCTCTGAACATCTCAGAACTGCACTGGCTAGTAATAGGAGAACGGATTTCTTCTGCATTAGGTTTAGGGAATGGAAAAGATACAATAGGACCTGCGCATGTTCCACATTCAAGTCCTCATTTTCAGAGTCGACGATGCTTGGGGGATTCATCACACTTTCGATTAATGTATTGACGAGCCGGTGCCATATGCTTATTACAGAGGCTTCCTTTTCATTTTGTGGACGTAGTAATAACACCTAGAAGTAAAGAAACAATGAAGCATAGAATCATATTATAATTAGTTCGGGTTAGCGAAAAAAAATTACGAAGCACGTGTACAGATTCGCGAAAAAGAGGATCCCAAAACAAAATCCAAATTTATCAAAGAAAAGATATTTGAATAATAATAATTTTTTTACTTACTTGGGATAGCACAGCCAGCGTTCTTGGATAAACTTGCAGCGGCCAAGCGTGTGGGACATCTGTGTTCCATGGGGAAACTCCTAAATGGCCCAAAAGACTTGCCTGTAAGGCTTGTAAATTACCATGTGTCACTAGGTTGTGGGTAAAACGAGTTAGAGCTCCAGAAAATTCGCAATACAACTGCCCTAACACAGCTCCAAAGTAACTTGATATTGTACCTAAGATAATTAAGAAAATAACGTAAAACTGGGTAAAATTTGATAGAAAACAACTTACCAACTTCAGTTCTTGCAGTTTCCCTATCTAAATCGCGTATAACTACAGCCAATATCATTACTTGCTGTTCAGTGATTCCGCTCTTGACGTATCTAGTGACATAGGCACTTTTCGAACATAAGAAATGTTTGTTTAAGAATACGAATATATTTGTGGCTAATGTAATGAAACCACTAGCTTCTCCTTTTTCAGGGACAATGGAATGCAATCTCTCCGATTGGTTTGGCTTAACTTGGGGAGTGCCAACAACAGACGAAGTCTTATTATCCACTGTCTCGGGCGGCGAAAGTGTCTCTTCAAACCAAAATCCTAGCAAAGGTTCACTGTCATCGTCTAGAAGATATGTTTTTTTTTGGGATAAATTAAAAGACTAAGACCATAGGATGGGTTATATTACCATCATCACTTGAATTTTCATCGGAGCACATGATCATGTCTTCGTAATAAGTCGTAGAATCACTTTGGCTGAATGTATCACCTTCGGGTGGATGCATCCGCTTCAGAGTGCAAGCTTTACGGTAGCTGATTAGAGCTAGATAGAACAGCAGTTGATTTAGAGGTGCTGCTCCTAATAAACGAGCTACCCTTTGTAAGGCTGTAAATTGTCCCATTATTGAAACAGGAGCAGGGTCCACCTAGATAAAGTAAAGAATGAAATACCCAGAAAATTATAAAGAACCGGATTATAATGTAATACTTGTTTAAAATGTAGTGATGGTCCAACGGGGTATATAAGCTGCGAAGTGTACTGTTATAAAACGTATGAACAAATAGAAAATAAAGTATTGCAAGTGGCCAAGAAGAAATCTACTAGAAGAGTCTTACTTGATTTTGACTCGGTACAAAGCGCGGTTCGGATAATGAAGTTAAAGACGACTCACAGAGTAAAGGCACAAGAATAATACTCTGAAAGACTTCGATGAATTGAATTTACAAGGCCGCTATGTTTTCAAATAACAAGAAAAACAAAACGATTGAGTATTAAATTCTTCAGAATAAACCGATCAAATCAAAACAATAACCAGCCTAACCAGGCACAGCATTATGCAGTAAATTGTCAACAATGTGAGTTAGTACAGAGTTATAATTATAATCTGAGCAAAGTCCTGAAGATATCACGAGTCTCAAAAATATTTGCAAACTAATTTTCAGCAATAAAACCTATCCTACCTGTACAATATTGCCTCCAGCACCGCAAACTTCCAGATGCACATCTTCAAAAAGTTCCGAGATTAAGGACAACGCCCTGGTTGCTAAGGCAACTGATAAGACTCCAAAAGCTTGCTGAAATTTGATGAAACTCGATCTACCCGAGCTGCCGGATTCCCTCTGCGATTTACTGGGACTTCTGCCTTTTTCTTCCCTTAAATGCCAAGCCTTTTCACTTGCTAAAGAGGTGCATGAAGATACGTGGGTTTGCAAGCCAGAGATTAAGACCCATGCTCCGGATAATAGGTGATTTTGATATAACTATAATGTCAAAATGTTGTAGGTTATATTAAATATTTTGAGGTAAAATTTTGACATGTGTCACAATCTGACACTTGTCAAAATCTCTTAGGTTATAATCCATTTTTGATACTAACTCATCATTTGCGAATTGTACTTACATGTCCTCCAGCCCTAGTAGAATTCTTGATTGTAGTCCCTATATATGAAAACATATTTAAAGCTTCTTCGACTAAACTTATCGCATTAGAATCTAAATCGTCCTCCTTGAAACCAGCCTGCGATTGAACTGTCGTACATTTTGGTGAGACGGCCGAACCCATAGCTAAGACAGCACTAGCGAATGCTTGATTTACAGCGCAATATAACACAGCCATGCCTAGATTACATAGTTTGTCCAATTTGCTAGGCGTAAGAGGTTCAAGAACAGGTAAATTTATAGCAGACGATGCTAAGGTTATATCAGCTAATGTGGCAGATAAGCTGCAATGAAATTGTAATGCTTTAGATAAAATGGGCAATACTTTGTAATATGTTGCATACCTATTTCTAACAGCAGTTGCTTCTGCGTGCGTGGTCGGTAGACTAAAAGGTTTTCCAGCAAGCGCTTCATCTATTTTTAATTTTGCTCTCTTTATTGTGGGTAGGTTAAGGCATAGATCAGCTAAAGTGTCGCCAGCGCGTAATGATTGTAAACTTTCAGTATTTGTTTTTAGGAACAATTTCTGAAATGACAAATTCACATTGAAATATTCCAGAAAATAAAAAAAAGTTAAGAGGACTTACATTTATTTCTATTGACGGGTCAATGTTTGACATCTCCTCATTCGCATTGGATTGACCACTAACCCCCTGATCAGGAAAATAACTCCCATCACGTAAAGGCATTGTTAATTGTTCAAAAATCGTAACAGATAGATCAGTTCGGATCTTCGACGTTTCCTGTTTATTGCTGGCATCTTTCTCCCCTATAAAAGAATATGTAAAAATAAACTAAATTTCTTATTAATTCAATAAAAACTTACCAGATGATTGTGTTGTAGGTAAATTTTCACCTTTCATTATGATAACTAAAGCGGAAACTTCAGCCGGTGTCAACAAATCGGTGCCGATGCACAAAGTACGAACGGCACGTAGATATCTCTCAACTAATATGTTATTTTGGTTGCTATCAGTGCTGGCTGATTGTAAGGCTCCTATAAGATATTTCAGTAGCACGCGGCATGCTGAATGAACGATTTCCAACTGACTAATTGATACTGCAAGTTGATAACAAGGTAAAAATGAGGTTGTTTCATTGTCTATTAATAAACGTTCGCAATTATTGCGAAATTCGACGGTTGGGTACTTACAATGACTGGCATTATTGCTAATATAGTCGGCGGCGAGGACCGCGAACGAATTATAAAAGGTCTTATTGCTATCCTTGTGTCGTAGAATCTCCGTTTCGCTGGAACACCAAAAAATGAAAGTTAATTGTCAAGTTTTTTTCCTGATAACGGAATATCGCGAGCGCGTCGATACTCCCGCTGTATACCTTTTACCGATCGCCGAACATAGGTCCAACAATTCCACCTTATTGCAACTATCGTGCTGCGGAGACAGAAACGATTTTATAATTACTGACCATTCTACACCACCACTACTTGCGGCCATTGCATCTGCCATTTGTATTTTCGAGACGGCAATGACAGATGTTGGTGGAAATTGTTTTTGTTGTGTTGGCATGGGCTTTTTTATTAAGCTGTACGGGTTTAAGTTTTTGCGATAATATAATTCAATTTACATTGCACTAATTTTGAAATTTCGAAGCAGCATTAGGTGTATTACATCCAATTAACGGAATCGCGCGCCTTTGCAATGGTAAATCACAGAAGATTCCACCAAGCAAAACATGTCAATATCATTTTTGCCTTCTTTAAAAAACTTGTCGTATACTTGCTAGCTGCTGTCTTGATCTTATTTTCCTAAGAATTTCGTTTGAAATTATCTACATTAAAATATTCATATTTTCACGGATAACATTGTATTTTTACTACCTGTTGGTTAAATTTCAGCTCACAGGGATATATTTTTTTTTATAATCATCCTGTAACATTGACAAACTTGCGTAGGAAAAGGAAGGAAATAAGAAATCCTCATGTGGCTGATAGTCAGTGGCGGCTCCTTATGAGAGGTTCGCCGATTAAAAAAAAGATAACCTTAAAGTACCTTTCCGTATATTCAAATTTTTTTATTCTTTTATTATTATTATTCTTTTACTATTATTATTTTATTTTTTTATTTTAAAAAATTAAGGTAAATTAGGAATCAATCACAGCTAATCAGATCAATACGCTAATTCTAAAGCCTGCTTTACACGTTGCCATTTATTGACCAATTAATTAATGAAGTTGATTTGCGATAGGTACGGTTTCTTGTAGAATTAATCGACTTGAATAGAACATGCTTTATTTTTGTCACGGCCTTTCACTAACTTTGTTGTTTTAATACGGATTTTGTTTAGCGCTCTTAAAGTAAAGTGAGGATAAATTAACAATGATTGTGATGTATAAATAATTTGAATTAATTAACCGAAACTGAAGTAACCCAATCTAATTTGTGCTACACCAAAATTGCCAATCCATTTTCATCCACCAATATTTCTACGGATTTCATGTTTTCTTGTTTCTTGTTCGATTAATTGGCAGTGTGTAAAACAAGCTTTACGAATTTCAAATTTAGTCGATCTAAAGAAGTAAGATATTCCTGGATGAGGTAAACCATTCTTGCAAATTTTCTTATTCTTTGTTAAAAGAAATTATAGATCAATTATTTTGCTTATTTTTTTCATGTTCAATATAATGGTCAAATTTGCGAAAAGGATGTAAAAGCTAGTTGATAGCTGGTCATACACAAAAGATATCATCTTTTCATTTATTAAACTAATACATTTAACAATTTTCTCTTTTAATAATTTAATAAATCGTCGCTTAATTAATTCGTTTGAATAAAATTTTTTCCTGATGATGGTAAAAATTACGATAAATAAATAATAATGATAGCAAGAACTGTGGCGTAGTATGGTAAACAACACATAAGTATCGGCACCCTCCGCACCACACAAATATAATTAATTAGATAATAATTCGGTCACCAGTTGATGATGAGGGCCATTCGTGTCCTCGAAACGGCCGTCCCGGACTATTTATTATATTACTATATAATAAATTAAATTTGTGTGGTGCGGAAGTTGCCGATACTTATGTATTGATTACGATAAATACTATAAAAAATATTCTCTGAATTAATTCTTTTCCATTGGCAAAAAAACGTAAACATAAATTGGCTGGGATGATCTACACCAGTGTTAAATTTACGCAACAAAACAAAGAAACTTCTATTTGCATTTGCTGCTCTCCTGCCTCCCAAGAAACAGAATATATATTTATTAACCTTGCTTCTGCAGAAATATGAAACTAGCCAGTATCAATCAATTAACATGAAATCAGTCAGAAAATCGTTTCGAATTTTTTTTAGCCTTCTAGCTAGTTTGAGATTTCTGGAGAAACAAGCCTATTATATACAATAATTACGAGCCGCCTCTGGTAAGAACATGTATGTATACTGAATTTGTTGCGTTTTCTTTAGTATAAAAAATAAGACAATGTTTATATGTAATAATAAACACAATATATTTCTTTTCTCTAAATATTCACTTCATTTAAATCAATTATTTAATACAATTGTGATATAACGGAAAAGGCTAGGCAACCAAATATACACTGGTGTATAGTGCATCACACATTCATTGTAATCCCTAGAATTCTCGCAGCCTCACCAACATAATTTTCGAATTTGTATCCCCGCCTGTTAAGAGCCCTTTAATTGGATATGGTGGGGATTGACGCCCGCCTACTCGGACCGAAGTCATTCAGTAACGATTGGCGGGCTTTCGAATAAGTCGCTTGAACTTTGCAAGTCCCCCCCATTAATTTTTTTCATCCTTTATTTAAACGATTTTTTTTTGCTTTCTCAACGTTCATCATTTCGCATTTAAATTGACCGAAGCCTAAAATGAACGAGTGCAGTTTAGATCGCAGAGTGCGTCGTTCCAAACAGACAATGTGTTTTTGAAAAATTCGCGCCAAATTAGGCGCGTTTCGCAAGATAAGAATTTTTTAGATTTTGAGTGCAGATTTGACGTTTAAATAGGTGAAAATGATGAAAACTGTTTTGAATCTGCTGTGTTTTTCAATTTGGATTCTCCCGCACGCTTCTTGCGCCATGTACAGCGATGATGTTGAGAATCAATGCATAAACAAATGCAATAGTCAGGTAGGGTTACTAGATTTTGGATTTTCCTTTTTTTATATAAATACTTTTATTTATTGTTGTTAATTTGAATATTTATTTAAAAACGCTGGAATTAGTATTGAAGATTAGGAAGAATTCGAAGATATACAGCGTGTTTTATTTAAGAAGACGTTAAGAATTCTTTGAATGCAATGTATTTTTTACAATACTGGATTATTTTATTGCTATTGCGATGTATCTTTTGGGATTTTTTTAATACTAATGTGTGGATATTTCCTCAAAATTTGTATTGATTCAGAGTGCTTCGTCTCTAAATGTTCTTGTTTTAGAAAAGTTACCAACACCTCCTTTCTTTAAACTTAGTAAAATGCAATGGAGAATACTCAAGATTGTTTTCGCAATTATCGAAAATAACAATAATTCTTTGATTCTAAATGAAATAATGTAGTTTTTTTAATTCTTATTAAATATTACAGTGCTTATTAATTTGTTTAGTTAAGAATATCTTATTAGCTTTGCATTAGAAAGTTATATAAATGAAATAACAATAATTTTAAGTTAAATGCCATTAAGACTAGTTTAAACAGATTGTTTGCCAATCATAACGTACATATGATGTATTAATAACAACAATAACAACGTTATTTAGCTCCATTCGATATTCTTATATTCACATCATCGATACCGTATAAGTCTAATGTCGTTGAATTTTAAAAATGATTTATCATATTTAACTGGTAAGTTCAAAGAACAGCATATCTATTAATACATCTCGAGCAATCTTTTTCATTCTTTAATATTGATATTATGGTACTAGTATTAGCGCTGTAATATCACGTATTATTGCTGCAAGTTAAAACCGAGTTATTTATAACATGGTAACATATTAATTAGTAAAATTAATAAATAGCTAAGCTAAGTCCTAAAGATATAGGTCTTTAGATTCAATTCCATCTATTTGATAAAAATTTTTGCGGGGACTATTTGGATTAGCTGTGACGTCTGTTATAAAAAAAACTAAAAAATAAACTATGTCAACAAATTAATTTACATCTTAATGAATTGATTTTCTTTTGGTTCTGGAAAAAAAAATATACGCACAAAATCAGAGCGTATTTTTTTAATGGTGCTGATTTACATACTGGAAATTATATAATTAATATTCATGTGATACGGTTCGCGGATTGTTGTAGATTGTATAAGCGCTTTTAGAGGCATTTTAAATCTTTTGAAAAGGGCTGAAAGGAAGAATTTTGGAAAATATAAGCAATTCTTTCGACAAAAATTCTTAAAATTGATTTCATTCTTTAGTTCTTTTCAATCATAAGATCGTAAAAAAGTAACTATTTGATTCGCTGATTGATGGGATCAAAACCCATCAGCCACATTATCATCATCAGCAAGCATCAGAATTGTACAAACTTCACGCGACAGTCAACAAGAAATTTAATAAGGGCTCCGTAAGTTTCAATGTTATTATACCTTAGTAGTAATATTATAGAAGTGGGTAATGTTACTTAATGCTACTAAGTTTTCAAACAAATTTCGTCTTTGGTGTTCAAAGAGACAGCATGTTAAACCCTCTTCATATACGTATGTACAAGCTGGAAAATTAAAAATCTTTAATTTATGTAAATGGGAAGGGAAGCAACCCCGTCCGAATTTTAATCTAGCAATATCATCATCATGTCAATGAGTATGAATAATCGAGGGATGAATTACGCCATTCTGCATAGGATGACATTGAAATGAGGATTCCCACCTGCTTTCCCATTTCCTCCTAAAAAGGATCTCTTAAGCAGCTGAGGTCTTAAGGGAGTTAAAGAGTCGACTACCTCATTAGGGGAGATCCCCGCATGACTTCTAACCCAAAGTAGTCTTACATTGCTATCTTGTAATTTCTGTTCAGCACATTTTGCAACTATACCAAGCACAATGGGACGAATTTCAGGAAACCACTTTCTGTGTCTCATTGCAGGGCAAGGGCACTTTGTGAGACTACATTCGTGAAGCCCATTTCCTCTGTATATATATGAAATGTTAACAATATTGAAAATGATATGGTGGAGTCGAATCCATTTGCACCACATGACGCTTTGGAAGCATCGGTACATGATTCCGAATGTACCATTCTATCTACTAGAAGAGCAAGTTTCCTGCCTAGCACAAGAACAAATATTTTTTGTTAAATTCAGTTTTATTTCTCGATATTCCTAGTGACGTTTCCATTTCTTTAATCCGTCCAAATAGTAGTTGGCATCTGCAAAATAGGCGTTTACGAAGGCGATGGCCTGCTCATTGCATGAAAATCTCTCCCCCCTTCTAAGAAAACTCTACTCTTATAACGGTTTGCGGTGCACTCTCAAAATTAAAAGTACAATTAAGCTCCTGGTTAGCCAAGCTCGTTTCTTGATTCTGAATCGAAGATTTTAATGTGATGACCGCATAGTAAATCCCAGAATTCTTGATGCTTTCGAACACGTGCAATATAAGACCAAGGTCCTTAAATGTACTGTATTCCGATAAATATGTATTAGATCCACGTGTGTAAGTTACTGAGCAGCACTTGCTTACATTAACCTTAAAAGCATTAGAAGAACGCCAGTCAACTAACGTTCTCTTAAAGAAAGCGTACATTATCTACAGAAGTAGTGATAGCAGGGACTGTGAGGTAGTCTGGTAAACAACACAAAAGTATCGGCACACTCCGCACCACACAAGTCTAATTAATTAATCCGGGATAGCGGTTTCGACGATGCGTTGATCCTCCTTAAAACAGAATCAGTGAACGGTTGAAAATGAGGATCAACGCACCCTCGAAACGGCTGCCCCGAATTAATTAATTATACTTATGTGGTGCAGAATGTGCTGATGCATTAGTGTTATTTGATCATCTAATTTAAATCCAGCGACAGCGTGTACAAGTACGTTACATCAAAGGATGTTAAGCAGGTTGTAGAATAAGAAGAAGCTGACAGCATGGTCAGCGAAACGTCAAGTAAAACATTAACTACACGACATCACCCGAAAGACATTTCTACTATGGATTACGGTCGTGAAAGCCTACCCTCAACTATTGTTAAGCAGGTTGTTGATATAGATCAAAATAACAGCACCAAACTGGAACTTTTGGGCACATCAGAAACCGAAATAAATTTTTCTGAACAAAAGCCATTGAATTGAACGTTATAGCTCATAATACGAGAAACATTCTCCTCTAAATATACGAATAAATTATCAAATCAATTCAAAAGACACCCATGTTACAGCATCTTTCCAAATATATACACAGATTTTTTCTATTATATACATTCCATTACATTACTGTAATTATCAGTCAAAACATGCAAACATAAAATTTGCCATCGAACGCAGATAACCTATTTCCTAATTTACTCCGCGTAGTAAAAAAAATTCCGATGTGATCGCGATGGCTCTCAAACATTAAACATTTTCGGTCCGTTGAAACGGCAAAAACAACAATAAAACGAGAAATCTCTATTCCAGACGATAATTAATATTAATTTGAATATGGTTAATAGCCGGGTTTTGTTTTCTGTTTATCCAGCAGACATACGAGAACGATAAGAAAATTATACAAATAGAATTGACCAGAAAAAAAAAGAGATGAAGTGTCAAAAATTAGAACGTAAACACAGCAGGCGACATGGCGCTTCGTTATCGCGAATTCTCCTTTTGCCATTCAGCTAATACCTAAATTCTTGTTAATAAGAAGCTAAACGATGTGTTCTTCACGCTGTGGATATCGCAAAAAAGTTATTGAAATGTTCGTAATGGAGGTCAAAATTTTAAAGACATTGTTAGTAAATCCGTGATTGTATTTCGGATCAGATAAAGGTCTTATGTTATCCCTAGTAAAATTTTTTTTTTAATTTCGCAGACGAACTACCCAGTTCCAGCAATAGTGGAATGTATGCAAATACGATCTTTATTGTCGGAACTACCAACGTAGATTATCCGCGAAACACATACAATTTTTACTTGGTTACATGGAGAACTATATTCCACTGAAAATTTGCTGTTTGTTTATTATAAAAAAAAGCAAGAGGGAACGGTCAAAATCATTAATTTGAGGCTTGCGTGACTTGAATTGTAATTAACAACAAAGAGCGTGTTTCTCGTTTGAGAATTTTGAACTGTGATGAATAATACGCCCGACAAAAGCATAATTTTAAGTAGTTCAGAATTGGTTAATATCTTTCCAGAACATTTATCGAATTTAATAGTACAGTGGCAAGATTTTAAATGGCCACGAACTATTTTAATTCACTAATATGGATTAATGAAGATTTCCTGTAAGCCTAAGTACAAAAACTGAAAATTTGTCTTTCATATAAAAACTTAAAGATAACTTATTGAGGTAAGTCTGAAACGCTGATCTTTTGTATTTCCCTTCTAATCCTTTGGTGGTTTGGGAATAATCGGTTTCCCCCCTTTGCATCTTTTTCAATTAGATTCTTGCCGGTAACAATCCTTTTTAATGGGGCCAATAAATTACTTTATCCAGCTTTTGAAGTTTCATTTTAATGGCTGATGGTGTTTCAGATGGTACTCAAAAACAGGGTAATTTCCTATCAAGATCATTTGCCATGTTGGGAACTGGTGTACTTTGAATTTGTCACGATTTAAAACCATTAATTGGTTTAATAGCAATATTATATCCGGACTTATTTCTTATTATTTTCTGCTGCTATATCTTGCTTTCTAAATTCTCATATTCCTTAGGCCCGCTACTATATTTTGGTTATACAAAGTTACAAAGAACAACAGTCAAAATCTTTCACAGAATCTTCATATTTGTACCATATCCAGATGCAGTCCTTCCTTTTCTCGTGGTACGTGTAAACAGATACTGCTGTACAATTCTTCGCATATCTAGTCACACTTGAAACTAGTTCAGGGGAAATATGTATTGTGCAATCGATTCGATTAACGACTGATAGCCGCTTACAAGAAGCAAAATACACTGCTTCACCCAACATTACATTGTAACCATTGTAATTAATATCATTGTAATATCGATGAGCCACTGCATATTTCTATTAATGACAAATCTAATGATACGCAGTGATACCCACGATATCAAAATTTACCAACTTAAGAATATCTAAAAACTTTTTTGGATATATTCGCGTCTGGGCTAGATTTTCACAACTTCGTATACAACGTTTTTTATATTTATTTATGCTCATAATTAGCAACTTATGTTCTTCATAAGAATTACAAACCAGATTTACATATAGCCACACTGCTGTATACTTACGGCGTCCGACAATTGACCACCATTACATGCGGTGTCCACCTGAAATCTGCTCATGCACTGATTATTAAAAAAAAGGAAAACAAACAAAAACTGATTCTCATATACGTAGCTTTTCCTTGCTAAAAGTGGTTGGACTACATCGAAAAATAAACGCAACATACGCGTATTGTACAGTCTTTAACGCATGGGAAGTTTCGAGTCCGTATATAAATTTCACTTTGTTCGGAACCCATAAATGTCCCGATCCCACTGCAATGTTGTGAAAAAGGTCGAAAAACAAGAAAAATATAAGAGATCGAAAATTACCGATTTAACCATCTCATCCTCTACATTTTGAGTCGCTGAATACACTCGTTTTTAACTTTAACTTTAATTGGCGGGCTCCCATAGAAAATTAACCGTTGAATCGAACGCGACCAAGCAGTACCTTCTAGCTCTTTTGGTTTAGGAGCTGCGGCGCTTCAAATTTAAAAAAAGGAATAAATATCTCTTAATTTCGAGACGCCCTAGCGTCGGAGTAGATTGGACTAGGCAATCGGCGCCAATTTAACCTTCTTGAATAACAGTACCTGGTGTGACACAATACAATACACCTTCGAGATTATAATATTCATATAGATCAAAAAAAACCTGTGATTCATTGTAGGCAACTTCCTTTTTTCCCAAATTACTTTTTTATGTCACCGGAACAGGACATTTTACAAATTCTTTCAACCCGAAATCCTAACTTAATGAAGAACAATTAACCGAGAAAAATACGTCGTCCGGATTTAGCCATTCTCTACGAATTTAACGGACTTGCCCTCGATGAAATCGACTGGTGAAAAGGGGTGGTTGGACTTTGTCTGCGTTTTGTCGTGGAAGACGGACACAGGAAGTTGAAAGCGGTAACCCAGTCGGGTGCGATGGCATGTAGAAGTCAGGTGGTAAACATACGCAAGTGTCTTTCACGGTAAAACGGGGTAAAATATTTCTTTTTCACGTGCAGTGCTATGCATTTTGAAGATACGTGCGTGTGTTGTAGGAATATTTAAAATACAAAATTTATTTTTCTTTTCACTACTGCTTGCATATAACAATGGGCACACATATGAATTTATTTTCTATTGTTATTTATTGCATCAATTTTAAGTTTTCCCCCGCCATTTTTTTCAAATTACAACTACCGATTTTTTTTTATTTTGATAGATAACTTCATCGTCTAAAATGTATCATCATAATGGTAATACCTTACCACATAAAATTTAAAGAGTGGAAAGCATAGACTATATATATAAACGAATCGATTATTTTCTTTAAATAAAATGTTTAAAATGCCAGCCACCATCCTTTTAACAATATGGACAATCTATGGACACGCTTTGGGAATGACGTCAGGACTAATTCAACGTATGCCTAATTCTGATTTTTGATTTTAAATACCCCAACGACAAGAAAATAAGGGCCGCAAAATAACATCTGGGGACTTGAGGGGCCATTCAATTGGCGTTCGCCTATTGATCCATTTCGCAAGAAAGCAGTTCTTTTGAAACTTGCAAACAGGTCGTGCATTGTGCAGGAGATGCTCCATCTTGAAACTAAATATCGCCATTTGATAAGTCGGGATCATTTTAATCTGGAAACGTTTCTGTAAGAACCGACACAAGTGCGTCCTTTTAAAAATCTAGATATTGCTACCCCGTGAGAATGTTGTCAAAGAAGGGAAGACTAATGATTCTATTGTCAACTGTCCCTGCCCACACACTAACTGAAGCAGTGAGGATTCTTCCAATCCCAGTTCCTGCAATTTTGTTGATTCGCTGTTTCATTTAGGAAAAATGAGCCTTAATCCCAAAAGAGAATTTGGTGAATTAAGCGTGGATCATAATCATAAAACTGCATTGAGCGACCAGGGCCATCTTCGTTGAGTTGCTGTAGATGTCTTTCGTAATGCTGGTATTTTTCTGTTTTTAATACACGTAATCTTGATCGCTGAAAAACTTCATTACCTACTGCAATTGATCGAGATACATTTTTTTAGGATGCCCTGCATTTCGTTTTACTCCCAGTGGATCGGCTGATATTTCTATCTGGATATTTCGCATTAAACAAATTGGACACTTCTTGCTGAGTTCCAGCATCCAGTAAAAATTAAAATTTTTGGGCGCTGAGTTTCACTGAAATAATCCATACCTAGTTGTCTTTGAAAACATATTTTTAAGCGACAGTGAGTATTCTTCGTTTTTTGATTGATATCTACTTCTACTCGAACTGGAAACACTTGTCTTTACTTTTTGCTAGGTTTTGTGTTAGTAGCAAAATTTATGAACAGGGGGTAGCATTTCGAACGTTTGATTTAAACGAAACAATCAACAAACATTAATTTTTCAATAACAACGTTTATCTTTGATTTTTGTTGTTGGTATTAACTTCTTTAGAAAAATTAAACGATCAATCAAAATAAAAAAAGAGAAGAAAGAATAGAAAAAAAGCAGAAGTGGGGGAAACGTGAAACTGATGCAAAGATATTTATTTTAAGAAGTAGAATTGTCTAAACGTTCACCAAACGGTGGGTGTGGGGTTCCTGCAATGTTCTGCTGGTTCATGAACAATGTCAGGTCAAGCTCAAAAAAAAAGTTTTGGCGTATTTGATTTACTTGTCCACTTGCACTTTGTGCCCTTACAAATTGTTACAATGGTTATTAGAAAACATTTAAAAACAAACACGGATGCTCAGTACATTTTATAGATATTCATTATTATATACGCGTCTCCACATCTGTTAATAATGATTGAAAATTAGACCATGTCAAAGAAATTAAAAAATAAGTATAAACTGCACGTTATACTCCTAAAAAAATTACATTTTTATTATATTGTTTTGAGAATTAACATTTCAACAAAACAAATAACACTTGATATAACTTCCTGCTGGCAATATTTCTTAACGTTGCGTTTTCATAGATATTGATAATAATGAGTACATAAAATGATGAGTTCTCGTGAAATCATCTTCTCTATGATATACAGTCGTAAAACACATGAAATATCGACTTCAAAAAGATAAAATTATTATAAAACATAAATCTTCTTCCGATGCACACACAACGGAGGCCAAAAGAAATTAACCCAGATTATTTCCCATTTACAAGAGATGTTTACAAGTATGACTTGTTTTTTACGTAATATTTTTTCGACTTTTCGGTTAAAATCTCATCCGTAACGTAATTGAAGCAATAATGCAGTTAGTACATCTATAGTAAATAAGAGTTTTGTATATTGCAACTAACACAAATGTCTTGGATATCCTCGTTTTGGATTATTACGCAACAATCGGCCCATTCATTTCGAGCAACGGAACAACGTGGTCAAGATGTATTTTCTCCAATTACGATAATCGTTGGATTGGAAACCCAATTAAATCATCTTTAACATATCTATTAGTTGGGAATAATTAATTTAAAGTCTTCCTTTTCAATTTGCTTATCTGTTCGTCGAACAAAGGACATTTATGTATAAGTATCGGGAAGTTAGTTGGATGGACATGAATGTAGAGATTATCTTCTCTACACTGTTATTGCTGGGATGTCTTCTATTCGATATAATTATAATTTGTAATGTATAGATGGGATTTCGTCAGGATCTTTTCAATTTAAAACACGAACGTATATTAAATGATAAAATTGTTATCTTGTTCATTCATTCATACACGAATTGTTTCGTAATTATTTTTAGGTAAAACGACAGACGAGCGTACTGAATAATATTGGAGTTTAAATTTACACTCAGAACCACAATTACAACTAGATATGTGTAATAATACACTCGCAGTATGTAAAATTCCAAACCAACGTGTAAATTTGCACCTTTACCACTGATTGCAAACGCGTTTGTTAATCTGTACTAGTTACTAGATACATGTAACTAAATTTTATTTGTATTGAAGGATAGAAGGCCTTCGAGAAATACCTTAATACCTTGTAACTTCTCTTTATATGCTGTGGTTGTGCTGGTAAAGTGTACACATTTCACCACGAGAAATTATATTTTATAAAGTGTTTGCAATATGGGTAGAAAAAAGCAATTATCCTTGATAGAAAGGGGTAAAGTTCTAGCCTGGCACCAGGATAGTGTTAGTAAGAAGGAAATTGCTCGTCGGTTACGAAGAAGCGATCATTCCGTTAGAAATTTCCTAAAAGATCCGGAAAATTACGGCAAACCGAAAGGCCAGGGGCGACCGAAAGCTGTAAGTGAGCGGGATAAACGCATGATATTGCGGTGTGCATCCAATTCTTCTGCGTCTGCGAGAGTTATTGCAGAACAGGCGGGGATACAAACGCACGTGCGTAACGTTCAAAGGATTTTAAAGGCGTCACCGGTAATATCACGGAAGAAAAATGAGAAAACCGCCACTTTCGGCGAAACACAAAGAAGCGAGGTTGAGATTTGCTGAAGAACACGTATCCTGGAAGAAACAATGGGAAAAAGTTATATTTTCCGATGAGTAACGTGTTAATTTGGGCGGACCGGATGGGTACTCGCATTATTATCATGATCTGAGAAAGGAACCAAAAGTGAAAATGGTCAGAGAATTAGTGGGTGGATCTGTGATGATATGGGATTGGGTTCAGCGATAAAAGTGAGAAAGTGTTTCGCACGAACAAAATGACATCTGTGACGTATAAAGACTTATTGCGTGGCAATCTTCTACGTTTTGGAAACCAATGGGCCGGGCGCAATTTTATTTTTCAGCAAGATAACGCGCCAATTCATAAAGCAAAAACCATTACTGACTGGTTTAAAGAGAAGAAGATTAAAACTTTACAGTGGCCGGCACCGGTCACCAGACTTAAACATTATTGAAAACATGCGGGGTGAATTGGCACGTCGCGTTTATGGCGGAGGCCGTCAATATTTCACGGTACAGGAACTGAAAACTTCAATAGTGACTGAATGGCAGAATATCCCTCAAAATTATGTGTTAAATTTATATAAATCTATTAATAACAGACTATTGGAAGTGACTAAGAACAATGGAGGATCTACGCATTACTGATCACTCAGTTGTTGATTTTTGCTTTACATTTGCAACAGAGCGTCTAAATTTTTGTCGCAGAAATTGTTTAAACATTGGAGTAATAATTTATTATTTAGTTCATATATTACTGGAGGAGATATTTTTAAGTTTATTTTACTTTTACGAATAAAAACTTAATTAGATATCTTGCTAGTTTCGCAAAGAAATGTTGTAACCCTTAAAACCCGTAAAACATTTTACCGCGTCTAAGTTTTTGTCGGGGAGTGTAATTGTTTCTTTGATGCAGCAAATAAAAGATAAATCAAAATATCTTTTAACATCTGCAATTTTTCCATCATCGATTTTATTAAATTTTAAACTAAATATTCTATGATTTCTAGTTAATTAACCTTGTGCAGTGCGGAGTGTACCGACATTTTAGTGTTGTTTGCCATCTTACGAAAAAAATGTTTTACATTGCTTTTCTTATCAGAGCATTGGACCACTTGTACCAATTCCTGGGATGATGTGCATTTTGCAATCCAAGAATGTTTGCACGAAATTGCATTCAAATCGGTTTAGTTTAGTATCTCATTGTACGTACCCTTTCTTAACAAGACCTTCTACATATCAAAAGTCTCAGACAGACACATAAAACGGTCGATTACATAACACACTGATATAAAGAGATCTTTATTGCGACAAGAGAATTTTGTAATTCGCGCAAATAACAATAGAAGGTCAAGTGAATTGTTTCGTCGTCCGAATCCTCCGAATTTTCGTTCACACAATCGGAGACAGGATGATCTTACGCATGTAACGGTTTCTTTAACACTTGCCACGGCGCTCTATCAACTGGGCGATGTCAAAGTTGACGAGAAATTTGATACTAATGTCTCTAATTAAAATTATTTTTATTATTGGGACATACCATAAATCAATCGAGTGTGACAGGAGGATTGAATTTATAATTCAGTTGAGTAAATTCTTCTTATTCAGTTGCTTACGGTTGTATTTACTTATATTTGAAGCCGATTAAATCGATTGGAAAGGACCTTTGACACCAAAGGGCGCTTTGGAATTTCTAAGTTCATGTAATGATTTATAAAATCATACAGAGTGTTCAGTTTGTACCACGTTCTTGGCGTTTCTTTTTTGTTTCTCAAGATATAAGTTTACGGTTAAATTACAAAACAATTGATTTTTTTTTGCCGTAGATCTCGTATAAGTTAACCATTGACTGCACCAGTCCATTGGAAATTACACCAACTTTGATTTTTTTGTATAATTTTTGCATTTTCGGAATGTACGAGTCATTCTGCATCAGAAAGCATCTAGTAACCAAATACTTTCACTTGTTTTCACTATATTAGGAAGAATAAATTATAACACAACAACAGAAAATACAAATTCTAATCTGATAAGATATTGTTCAGAATTTTCAGTATTATAAATTAAGCACAGATCAGCCCTTCTTAAAAAGTTATTTCTTATTTTTCGGGAAATTCAGCCATCAATTTTGCCCATGAAAGCCTTCACAATTCTCATAAGGAGATTCATATACTTGCTTTTTAATTTAACCCCATAAGCAGAAGTCCAACGGGCTCAAGTCTAGCGATTTCGCAAGTGCAACTCGCCGCGCTTTATGAGCTGGAGCGCCATCCTCCTAAAATATGAGGTTCCTCTGTTTCTGAGGTCTCATAATTAAGAGATTTTTTTCGTGGCCAATTGCCGGCTGTACGTTCCGTTATTGGAAAAATTACGTTCACCCGTACATGATACTCTATCCGCAACGCTTTGTGGTTGATTCAGCACCCACCAATCTAAACAAACGTCTTTCTTTGGTGATCCCCTGAGCGTAACATTGCGCTGATTTAATTTTATGAGTTTTTTTAAGGTTTAAATTTGTTTTTCTCAAGGTAGTGATACACTGTCCCAATATTTAAACCTAACTCGGTCGCAGCTACTCTAATTAATGCCCTTTGATGGACTTCGAAGTAAGTCCATACATTCATTTTGCTTTCTTGAATATCTTGGCGATTTTCCGGTCTTTTAAATGCTCTTATTCTTTCTGAAACTTCCTATCCGGAAGATGTTGCCCGGAAAGTACATTTCTGGATTTGCACATTCAAATACAGAATGATTCGTAGATTCCGAAAATGTAAAAACATACAAGGTGTTCCATTTAAAACACCAAAGCTAGAGTAATTTCCAGTGAATTGGTATAGTCAATTGTTTTTCCCATATGAGAGATTTTGAATCTACGGGAAAAACTTGAAAGCGAAAGAAATAATTTCACTTGTATCTAATGCAAGATTTATTATTATTGACTTAAATAGGAACTTATTTGCATCATTACTGTCAAATGCGGCAAACTAATTTGAAGTTTCACAATGTGATTTAAGTAAGATTTAATTATCGGATGTAGTTGGAGCCAACATAAAAGTAATTAAAAAAAAACATAGCCCTCTGGATTAATTTTTTTAATGATTATAATTTTTGTAACTTCGCAGCTATTTTTCCACATTTTTACAAATAGTGTCGGATTTCTGTAGACAAAGAATTGGCTATTTCTGTAATGTTATGTTGTAACCCGTAATAAGAAAGACCCTTTTAATTGCAACATTACAAGCAAAAATCCGATTTTTTTGTTAATACAGCTGCTGGTCAATAAATTCTTATAAATACAGTACATCAGACACAAACCATAATTATAATTATTTAAGTCCAGACGCAGATGTTTGTGGTTGTTTTTAATTAATTCAAACAATAAAACGAGCGGACCTGAAACAAAAGTATTACGTAGTCCTTGCTAACTATTTATTTACGTTTGGGAATTGTAATTATCACTGTATGAGTTGAATGATTCCTTTTTTCTCGGCGGGATAATTAATTTAAATGGGCGCATCCCCTATATATAAACGCTGCCTAATTAAAATCAATTGGAATGAGATGCTTTAAATCGTCAAAATCATCGAGTGTATTAAAAGCTTTGAAAGCTTCACACCAGGCTCTGGGAGATTTCCTAGGAAGTAAAAATTGATTGGGCCAAGTCTCGTTATTTGCGAGAAATGTTATAAATTACAACATACAGTTAATATCATAATTTTTGCTATGAGAGACGTGTCTGCAGTAGCGAGAGAATCATTATGAATTAGATTCATTTCGGAAGTGCGAAATAGATAGTTTTTGCCAACATCCATTATGTTGATCTTCATCCAAAATCCTCGTCCCCATAAAACACCTTGTATATATAGACATATTTAACGCATTAAAGGGTTATAATTTACGCCATATTCTAATAACGAATTAAAGTGTTTAACAACACCCTTGGATACATATCATTGCCTACATGCGGGTTGCATTAGTCCCAAGTCTCCGCTAACGCTAACTGTCGGTTTTCTTTAACGAAGTACGTATATGTACATACATATACTTAATTTCCCATGAATAACGAACTTTTCCATCAAGCGTGACGATTGTGTTTTGTTTTAATTAGCTTCTTAGACGGGGAAAAATAAAATAAAAAAAAAATTAGTAGGCTAGGCTTGTTCAGAGTAGAGTTAATTGTAAGAGATAATCATTTGTTTTATAAGTATATTTTTTGTTAATATAATTTTTTCAAAGAAGGCGCAATTGGGAATATTAAACAAATGTCAGAAAACTTGATAATGTTTATAAAATTTTGTCAATTTTTTTTATCTTCATTTCGATAAGATATTTCCGTTAGCTTTTGTTTTTGTTTTCTTAGTCAATTGTTTTAAGAAAATTACGTCAGAAATATTAATCAAAGCCAAGCAGGATAGTTTTAATTTTAAATACCTAACTACGAACAAATAAAATACATCTTTTTTATTTATTTATACATTTTTAATATGTCATTAGTAGTTAAACAAATTGATATTTATTTGCTGTTGTGGTAATCATATGCTTTATACATGTATGGACGAAATAAAAAAGGTACAAACATTAAACTGACAATAACAGCAACAGGTACATAATTTAAAATCCGTACGCCGGATATGAACTTGTCCTCGCTTCTGGACATTGTAAATATCTACTTCCTATTATGCCTGTCCATGTATAGGCACATCAAATTTTACACCTCGTTAATTTAGTCTATTTCCTTTCCAGAACCGTTCAGAAATTGGACGTTTCGATATGGAGTGTGGTGATGAATGTAATAAACAGGTAAGGCCAAAAATTTTATATCTTTATCTCAGTGCTGTAATCTATGGTATTTCTTTTTGAAAGATAAGAATATTCCTAACACTTATACAAAGTAAATTAAAGCAATAGAATAAGGAATGGTTCTATTTTATGCAACTATGCATGGATGACTTCACATCTTGATTTATATCAACAAATTGTTCGTTGCTAAATTTCATGAAACTGGTGCAGAAATTCGTACACCCAGTAGTGGTTGACTCGAGAAAAGAACTGTTGAAACTATTACGTGTGAGGGGGTCACCTAAAGAGTCATTTTATAAAGCTTTCGCAGGAGACTAATTTGTCAGAATATTTTTGAAAATCACATGAATGATGATAATATTTTGGCAAATCCTTCTTCAGGTAAAGCTAGTTTCCATCTTAATGGTCCAATACAGAAACCATTGCATTCTAAAAAGATTGGTGTTTCGATAGCAGCTTCACAGAAAAGAATTATTAACAACCGTGTTCCGACATCTTTTTTTGTTTTTTTTTTGTAGCAATTTGGTAAGAAAGAAAAATAAATAGTTGCACTTTAAAGTTTAAATTTCGACGCTCTTTGCATTTGAGAGATTAACCGCAATTTTTGGGTAAGCTGCATAATGTTTTCGGAAAATTAATTCAGTTCCTAATCCTACCTTATACGGTCCACAGTCAATTTTCCAAATTAATGATTTTCACAGATATAATACTACTACTCAAAAATGTTCAAAAAAATGCAAATAATTCAAATTTGAAAAAAAATATTTTAGTTATCTTAAGTATACTGCCAAATTTTCAGAATTTTGCAATGTATACATATACCGACCGATATATTCTTTCGTGAGACACCCTGTATACTAGACGGAAAACACCCACAATCCAATTCACATTCATAAACGTGTAATTACACTTCTAACGTATTTATAGTCAATGGCGTCACTTTTTCATTGTCGTATTTAATTTTTTTTTCGCAAACACGGTGAATGAAAAAAAAAACAAAACAAAAACGCCTATTAATTAATTTGTGTCTATTCTTAATTGGTACAATTGAATGGACGAAGACGATAATCTTCTAAAATGCTGAACGATTAACCCACTTAGACCTCTTAAGAAGATGCGGTTGTAAATAATTTTTTGCGGACTTTAATGCCAATTACCGAACGAACGACTCTAACATCTTTCATAGTTCGCGAAAGATGAATTAAAAGTTCAACATCGACATACAGCTTGGGAAACAAAGCATCATCTAGCAATTGCAGGAAAAAAATCTAAGAAGGGATTAGATGTAGTTGTCGGAAAATACATATTCGCCATTTCCGGCTTAAAAAAAACCGTGACTAAACCGGCGAATGTAATAAGTAGCACACCTATTTAATTTATTCACGCTGTACACCCGCAATTAAGACCGAAACCCACTTTTAATTGCCGCAATTTTAAAAGCTTCCCTGATGGTTAATTGGTGGCGTTGGTATTTCACGCAACAGGAAATGCTTATTCACATATGGATAAAAAGCTGTTGGGAATGTCTTTATAAAACAAAGAAACACTCCAAAAATTATTCTTGAAGAAATGTTGATTTAGTTATAAGAGAACTTGAGAAAATTCCTTGATAGAAAATGCTTCATTGCGTAATCCTCTATTTCTTATAAGCTCATCCAAATAAAGAAATAAATTAACTCAAATCGAAACTTCAAAGAAATCTTGTATTTTTTTTGTGGCATTAAGCGATTAAAGCTCTATCATTACAAAGCATCAAAATTGTAAAAACTTCAAATGGCAAGGGAAGCAACTATGTCAAAATTTTTTTCTAGCAATAACAGAATAGGCGTATGGTGATTTTGGAGTTACTATGCCAACGTAAAGATCAAGGAGTGACTTATGGCATACTGCGTAGAATGACATTGATATGAGGTTTGCCACCTGCTTTCCCACTTTTTCTTTCTACAAAGAATGTTTCGAAGTTAGATAAACTTCCGTTTCGTGGATATTAAGATCTGCTACATCGCTAGCTGCTGACGTCTTAGCTAAAGAGCCTCATTAGGTGAGATTCCAACATAACTTTTCACCCGAAAGATATCTAGATTGGCATCTTGTAGTTGGAGTTTAGTACATTTTGCAATTATACTAAGTTTAGATAAAAATCCAATCAGTGGCAGGGCATGCTTGAAGAAGATTAAATTTCTTACATATCTTACATAATATGAGATAAGTTCTTAGATGCACTTCTTTTCGCGAAATCAAGCCCTGTTACCATCGGCTAAA
Source organism: Marronus borbonicus (assembly GCA_902655005.2). NCBI lineage: Eukaryota > Metazoa > Arthropoda > Insecta > Coleoptera > Scarabaeidae > Marronus > Marronus borbonicus. The sequence goes on from LR737396.1 coordinate 2,800,825, forward strand.
CCTATTGTAGCCAACAATTGTCCATACGACGATGTCATTTTATTGAATAGGACGTAATCATTTCGATTTTTTAAGTGGAAAGGTCAATAGCGGATAATTGTGCTGCGCTCTGAATGGACTGTAAACATTGGTGTTCTGCGCGCGAGAACACTTTCAGCGCTCTCGGCCATTGTTGTAAGAGGCATAATTCAATTCTAGTTGGATGCCTTTAAGTGACACCGAAGCTAGCGCCTACTCAAAACTCTACTCTCGTCGTCAAGAACGTTTTACATATGTAAATTGAAGATTACGGACGTAATTGGATGTTAGATTAACGCGATGCATTAGTTATTGAGTTATGCTAGCAAATTCTAACGAGTGTGGTGAATTCCACCTCAAATGAATGAAACTTTCGTAACATTATCTCAGATTTATCTGACCAGAGGAGGAGCCGGTCGGTCTGGGAAATTCCCTATCCTCAAGCTGAATTTGCGAGACTGCGTCCTTCGCTTGTGGGCGAAATACTAAATTATGGTTCACAGACACTTAGCCAGACAATAAGCCTCAAATTGCTCTGCAAGCTTCAATATTAAAATGTAATTAAAACTCACGAAAAAAATTAGATATCTTGGATATCTGATAATTAGCTAGGGTTAATAAAAAACATGATTTTTGTATTTTAGGCCTTAGGTAGTCCAATAAGAGATAGGTAATCAAAAACGAAAGCTACCATTTGATAGATCTGTCTTTAGTTAACATTCAGATAATCATTTGGCAGTTTATAGCCATTGTTCAGGTAAGTGAAATAATCAGAAGTCAAAATGTCTTAAATTGAAGATGATAAAATGTTTCACCTTGGAAGAAGAGACCGTCTAAAATTAAAAAAAGCGAATGGACCTTGTTTTTAGAGCCTCTGCGTATGCCGCAGTTAAACGTACCAACAATATCTAAAACATCATCTAGCTAACATTCATTACCTACAATGGATGTTGCAATCGGAGGAAACAGGAAGTTTGGTGAATACGTCCGATGAATAGAACGAGGGCCATACAATTAACTGACCTACCTTTGCAATTGAAAGAATTTAGGAGAGCTATACAGTATTATTTACTGCCTCTACCACGTTAAACAAAATTATCTTTGCATGTATGTAATTGTCATGCGCTGCAAGACGTAGAAACAGCTTTTCTTGTTAAAAACCCAGTTTTGGTTATAGAAGGATTCTGCAGCTGCTATCATCTCGAATGTGGTCTCTTTCTAGAACATCTAGAGTAAATTGCTTCCGTAGCTTAATATAATAATATATGGAACATTCTCGAAGCGCATAAAATGTTATACCGGCTGCTCTTGACGTGGTTAATATTGTGCTGGAAGAATCCGCGGAAAAATTAATTTCAAAGGTACTTTGGAAGGTATACTACTGCAATTAATGAGGATGGCGGTCAACATTGCTTCCCTTAATTGCACAAATACATGGCCTCTAATAATGTCGTTGTTTCATAAAATTTGTTGTCCCTTTTCAAGGAATACCTCTCAAAGCTCACTGACTGGTTTGCAAAATACTTTGAGGAAGACAATGGAGAAATTTGTGTGGAGTAATGAATTGTGCTAGTACTTAGCGAATAAGCATTTTTACAAGATCGGAATACTTTTTTTTTAAATTAAGTAATTTTCTTTTTTTGTTTCGAACAGTAATGAAACACTTATATTTAAAAGGCTTAACATCGAAAGATATCAAAGCTGAGTGGAAATACTTCACTATTACTCCTTACCACAACTGTTTACAATTGGGTAAATGAGTTTAAGCATGACCGTACATCCGAAAAAGATGAACATCGTTCGGGATGTCCGGTGGATGTGACTACCCCGAAATGATTGACAAAATCCTCGATATGGATTTGAACGATTAATAAATCAAAATAGTTGAGGCCACAGGCATATCGCAAAATGAGCAGGAATGTGCAATATTTAGACGAAAAATGGGATGTAAAAGAACATTGCTAAGACGGGTGCCGCGTTTGGTCTCAGCGGTAGTCGGCTGCATGGCTGCAGTACTATACTTCGGAGACAAAGAAACAGTCAAAACAATGGGAACTGGTTCCAAAGAAGGCGAAGACGGTGGAATCTGTCGGCAAGGTGGTGGTCTCGTTTTTTTTAGGATGCACGCGGAATCATCTACATTGATTACTTGGAAAAAGATCCTTTTCGTGCCCAAATTCCACCACAATTCACTTCGCAGAAAGAAGAGAGTCTAATTGAACTCTCTTGTGGCCTGAAACAGCCTGAAAACGAAATTTGTTTCTTCTGATTTAGTGGAGCTTTGGGTATCAAAAAAAAAATGAGTTTAAAACCTGTAAGAATCCTTATTTCTTTCGCGACAACCCATTTATGTAAAGAACAGATTTTCAGTTGTAATGCTTAAAAATCGATGTGGAGCAGGAAATGAGAGTGGCAGTGGCCGAACCTTATTCCACGTATGGAAAAAAAATTGATGAATTAATGAAGTTAGCTGCAATCTTTCACTTAAATAATCTTTTAACTATTTTAATACTTTGCTGTTATACCAATGTTTTTATGGCAATCAGCTTCTGTCGTTTGTTTCGAAGAATTATCGGTATTTACATAACTATTTCCCTCCAGGCACTATTAAGCATAATTGTCATTATAACGCTGTACTTACCAATAATACGTGAGAAGCTTAGAAAGCTCCGAATCTACAATATTTTCTTGGTACCAACATTCTCTTGTTTTGACTTAAACCATTTTAAAACTCTCCGCGTATATTTTTGTGTGCTATAAACAAGATTTACACTATTCCAAGGTCATATTCGATCTAGTACGTACATGTAATTATTAAAAAAAAAAATAAGAAAAAATATACATAATTCTACAATTCAATTCGCAGAGAGAAGTGTGCTATAAAAATTAATTCGCAGCCATTTAAATAGCAGATGGCGCTCTTATGGTGGTAATTCCCCTTAATTACAAAGTTATTTCGCGGAACATTCCAAGATGAATTTCGCTCTTATACATTTATTAACATTAATTAAAGTAAATGCTCGGTAACCTATAGCTGGAATTTCATGCGATAAAGTTTAACCGTCGTATCTGAATGTGTAACTTTTATTTCATGCAAAGTTCATAAAATTTATTGTAAAGAAACGTATTCACAGTTTGTTTATAAACAGAGCATTAACGACGAGAAGGTATATTGACACTTTATCTCTTATTCCTTGCAATCACGCCAATTAATTCATTTTATTGCGGAGGACAAACACGAGAGAACAATGTTGAAATTAATATTCCGTAGATTGGAGGGCATGCCGATGACATTTTCGTCGCTGAGATAAAATTGGATATTAATTAAATGTAATTAATTATAAACATGGAAGAGTGCATGGAATATAGAAATATACTCCGGAAAATAACCAATTGGGTCTAATTCCCATTTTCCTGGGAGTAAGGAAAGAACAGGGATTCCTTCGATTCTCACCATGGGTACGACTTATTATTGGAGCAAGGGTAGAAGGACGGTAGGTTTAAATGCGGCAACGTTGCTAAATTTTGATGTTCACAATTTAAAAAAAATATGAAAAATGCTGATTTCCTTTGGCGCCTTGCAGAGAAAAACTAAAAACATTCTCAAAGCGTTTCGGTTCTTTCTGACCATTACTAACTTTCTTATTTCTTATCCGCGTCATATTGATGACGTGTGAACCGGTTTCGCGATGTCCTACAGTATGCCTATTAGCATTTGTTATAAACTTCACGAAAGTTCCATAATTTTCTGGAATATTCCATGTGCTTCGAGAATGTTCTGTATCTTTCTAGAATGATTACGGGGATTATCTAATCTAGATGTTCTAGAAAATTCCAATAGATTCGAAGAGGTTTCTAAATGCTCATTCTAGAATATTGCAGACTGATATGACTCCCCGCGCTCCCAGAACTGCCTCGCGGCGTCTCTGTGGTTGGTTTAAATATATTTCCTTCTTTAATATTTCTCCATGCATATAACTAGTCCTATGAGACGATCCCATCCAATCGTTTAATCTAAAACGATGCTGTTGTTTCGTTGCCCGATTTTGTCTGGAATTCTGTAGTGCCAAATAAAAATCTCCGCTTTTCTGTTAAAGATTCTACAATTGGTAAATTTGGTTCATCTAACCAGATGATTTTGTTTAAAAGATATTCGCCGTCTTCTAATCTATCCAGTAACAAGTTGCAGCAAATTATCACCAGAATGTGGCTAATATAAATTATTGTTTAGTTTAAACTTATTTCGATGTGAACTTTTCCATACTCAGATCTGAGTCAGATTTAGCTCTGACGTCATTTTACGTGTAGATTTATATATTTACGAAACACAATACACCTTCGTCAGTTTTCATTCAAATTCCTGTTAATATAAACATTACGCGGCTTGGCAAACCATTCATTCTCGACCAAGTTTTTATCAAGATCTACTACGTGGCTATTGTCGTTCTGGATACAATTCTAAACATTTTGTGCTTGCCTATTGTTGTATTTTAGTTTGATGAATAAAAAAATACTTCATTAATTAAAAATTATACATGGTTGAAGTCAGAAAAGGAAGCTCTCCCTGACCGCTTCAAAATCCAATAAAAAATAAGAAAATTGATGAGGGCCAAAAAGAACCGAAGCATCGTAGAAAAATTTCAAGCAGATCATTAGATAGAAGATCAAATGCGGCATTAAGAATAGGTTATTAGTTTCTTTCTTTGCAGAGCTAAATAAATGTACTGGAAGTAAAAGAAGAAAATGGGATTTTCTCGTTTTTAAAAATATCTCGATCATTTGCTACAGATTCATTTTGTTTCCGGGTTTATAACCAATTTAGCAGCTTTTCGAATTTAAACCTACTCTCTATGTCCAATAATAAGCAAGATCCCCATTGTGAGGGTCGAATCAACCTGCATTTTGACATTTTGTCATTTTGTCCAATTTTGGGCCAACAACCACGGAAGAAGTGTTCTCACCTCTTAACAATTCCAGATTTATTTTCATAATTTTCATCATATTTCTTTTCTGAAAAATTAGTAGAAGGTAGTGGAGTGTTATATGTACTAACTTATCTTTTATTTTAACATCTTTATTAAATCCTTCCACCCCTATGAAATATGAAATAAATGAAATCAAAAACACAACAACTTGTTAACACTTCAAAGTCCATCCATCATAATAATTTTAATGATGCAGTTATCACCAGTTTAACCCTCCCAGTACGACAGCAGTAGATTTTCCTCTTTGAAGATACGTATCTGTAAGATCTCACATCTTCAGCTCTCCTTATTAAATATGTACAAACGTTGATTTAGACCGGGCCCTGTCTAATTTCCAACAGAAAAAATCTAGTTTATCCATAGCTTCGTAACACTGCTTCGTAAGTACTTTTAAATATGAATTTGTGTGCACAAATGTAGAGACAAAAGCCAACGGGTTACCTAATTCTCGACTTCCTCATTAAGTCTGGACGACAATCAACGGAACACAAGCGCTTGCCTGCAGGTTGTGTTTACATTTTATATATGTACATACGTACACATGCAAGCTACAGTCCGTCAAGTCTGATGTGGTACATCTACTGTTGTATCTCTGCGTGTGCATGTACAGATATGGATCCACCCAATAGCCCCTTTTTTCAAATTAAATCTCATTTATTCGTATGATTTATAAGTGGATTCAGTTAAACGCGTTGTTAGCTGGTTGTATTTGGCGAATATAACGCGATATATTGGGAAGTAAATAATTAAAGGCTTCGGGTATTTTAGGATAAAACCGAAGACTTTTATGTTAACAAATTTTATTTATTTTGGCAGTTTAACAATTTTCATTTATTTATAACTTTTTTTATTATCTTTATTATCATATTTTTAATGCGTTAAAAAACCTGTATTTGGCCATGAAATTATGGCAATGTCAAATTATTGTTTATGTAGAATTTTTCCATCATTAATCTCGTTCACCGATGAAGCCGGTTTTAGTCGCGTTGGTGTTTTGAACTTACGTAATATGCGCTATTGGAGAGATGAAGAGCCTCATCAAATCGTAATACGGGATCATCGGTATGGGTTTTCTATTATTGTGTGGGCAGGTATAATCGACAATTAGTTAATTGGTCCATTACGACATTTTTTGAAAAGTTATTAGAAAATATCCCATTGAACATTTTATTTAAAGAATGTGCTACACACACGACCAGTTCACTTTTCTCGAAGAAAAGTTCTTGCAAAGACGATTTGGAAATAGATGGATTGGTCGTGGGAGCGTGACCAGCTCGTCCCGACCTTAATTCTCTCGATTTTTCATTTTGGGGATTGATGAAAAATGAAGTGAAATAATGAAGAGCAATTAAGACGCGGAATTATGAAGATGCTAATAGATTCCGTAACAATCCAAGCAGACATACATCAAAGATGCTGTCAATCGTTAACACGAAGATTGGAAAAGTGTATCCAAGAACAAAGCCTTCTTTAGAGCGAAGTACCTTATATTTTTTTAAATTTAATCTTTGTTTTTGTTTGTTATTTTTAAAACTCATATCAACCAACAAAGAACGGAGAGTGAGGGAGACGGTTTATTTGACGGAATAGTGGCCGGGGATGAGACATGGCTCCATCACTGGACGCCCGAATCCAAAAGAGTACGGCGTGAAAAGGAAAAGACAAGCCAACGCTAAAAGAGGCGAAAG
>LR737396.1:2807525-2859457 GCA_902655005.2 Marronus borbonicus
GAGTATTATTGCCCCGTGGGACCACGATCATAGCTGAAGGGGAAAGTTGAGCAAAACTCAAGTTTGCTTGGGGCAGGTTCAATGGGATATTTTCAGTCATCTTTACTCTTCTGATCTTCATAGATGAAGCAAAACCCCGGGGGAAGATGCTTCGCAAATGAGACAAGAAGTGGGAAGATGGGTACCTAGTTTGGCAGGAGAATGATTTGACACCGGATTACTGTTATCGCAGTACCAAAAATGTATTGATTCACGGAAATTATGTAGAAAATTATTAAAGTACTTTTCAAAATATGCCCTTTTTTAAATGTTTAAAAAACGACCGTCGTAAGAAACTTTTGAATTAATACAACTTTTAAAAGTAAAATTAATAAAAATCCAAAATTACTAACATTAAAAGCATTATTTTCCATGTAACCGTGAATCCGTGCAACTAACACTTTTAGGATATCATACACAGGTTCTGTAATTCCAGACAGACAATTTCGTTGGTGTGTAAACAATCCTTTAAGCGGATCAAGAGAGACATGCCTAAAACCGGAAACTTCAATTGGTCCGCGTGCAGAAAAGGTTTCGCAAAATAAAAAGGAAGGCTATGTTCATATACCACGGAGCAGCTACTACGTATCTATTTACATATGTACAATGACCACTTTCCCACGGAACTAGACGCACTTCCACACTGGATCTAAGTCTTGGTCACACAATACACTCTAGAGCCCTAGCGTTGTATACAACCAGCACGGTGTATTTAATGTAAATTAATTCAAATCATTCATCCAATTAGGGGCATTTTTTTTCTTTCTATACGAACGCAATCAAATTAAATTATGAATAGGAATCGAGTATTTTAGGAACGGATGTGTGGAGTGCATAAAATTTTCGTTTATAATTTTAAATGTTTTCTCATGTTTTAAATGCAATGTCCAAAAAAAAGAACAACAGGCTATATATTTTTTGTTCGGCACCTTCGGTATTTACAATGAATTCGCTTTTAATTGTTATTTTACTATACAGGGTGTAACGCTTAATTTGCCAATATATGCGCAAGAAATGCTGAATACGTATGGGTTTCTTGTAATGCTAATAATAAAAAGATCTACGTCACCATTTTGTCTGTACTGGTGGATGTTTTTCAAAAAGCTGCTTCTTAAATTCTACATGTCGCGACGTTCAACCAATAGTTTTCGTTTTTCAAGGGCGGAATCTTATCTTCCTCGCAACTTTTCTCAAGCTTTCAGGATATCCTTGGTACCCCTACTCTGAGAAAAAAAAATGGTTGAACCAATTGCAAAACTATGCATTTTACTTTTTTGCTTGGAACAACTGAATTATTTTGAAATTTTTGCAATGTTCGGTAAGGATGCTGCTGGTATTTAATGTAACTAAAAATCAGTTCACCCAACCTGAAACAATTTGACGTAGTTGATTCAAGATATTAATTTTTTTCAGTGTGGAGCAGATTTACGGTAATACTCCCACCATAGCAACGATATTTTACCATAAACTAGTAAAATTTTCAAGTAGTCCTATTACATTTTAAATTTATAAAACTTTTCTTATATTTACCTACTGCTGCTGCTATGTTCTATGAAATTGCTAATTTTGCATTGGTTCAACAATTTTTTTTCCTCAGTGTACAAACTTTTTATGGATGCATTTCAAAATGGGAACTTCCTCTTCGCTGACATTGTTCTTCTTAAATTACTTTGATCACAATCATCCAATTCACTTGTCAATCTTTCTGGTGTTCGTTTCTTATTGGGTGTTTCGAAGCTTTTAACAAGTCCAAGTTCTATTTGTTCTGCCTCGTTTATACCTAGCGAAATAAGTTGGATTTTTTGCATCTCTAATGAACTCTTGAAGCCAAGGAGTAGATGAAACAGCAGATTGCGAAGGGAGAATCGGCCCCAAAGATGTTAATCGACTTGAAAAAGGAAAAATAATAATAAGATCTTAATCTTAAGATAAGAAGAAATGGGCTAAATTTGCTTACAGTAATGAGCAATGAATATGGAATCCAGATACTCAATTTGGGTATAAGTGAATACGATAGTGTTTATTTTATAGAATTTACATCACTCCCGCTTTTAAATATTTAAACATTTCTCAATTAATTATATTCATATTCCTTCCTTGCTTATCTATACTCTATTATCTACGTTCACGTACAGGGCTCCAACCTCCTTTTACCATACGTGTCTATCCTCCATTCAGCCCTAACAATAAGATCTATTGAATCTAGAATCCTTAGACGAACTTAAAGTTGTTGAAGTGCTACTGAAATACGTAGATAATACGTTCTAAGTTTAAGTACCTCTGTACCGATTTTACTTTTGTGTCTATCATGCATGTGTGTGGCGTATTTACAGGAGGCAATGTTTATCTGCATCTGAGAGTCTCAGGTCAGGGCAGGGTCACGTCGTCTTATGGATATTTGTAATACTCTCCTTTCACGTATGTACTTGCGTACAATGCAGGCTGCTGAGTCTAACGATTTGTACGTAATTGGGTTAAAAAGCGTAGATAATCGTTTTAGGAAATTATTTGGCGCGTTAAATTGATTTCGAATCTAGCGCGGAGGATGTTTCTGAAATAATAACGGTGAAGAAATCTATTAAAAAGCAATCGTTCGATGTCCGCTTGTTTGATACGCACAGAAAAATTAATTTTTAAAGTAACTATATACAGGGTTTTCCACGAAAGTGGCTAGTTAGAAGTTTTCAGACTTGATAATTTCGTATCTTACACTTCTGATTAACCGGAAGTCGCCGTGAACTTTGTTGAAGAGCTTCGTTAAGCCCGAAAACTTCTAACTAGGCACTTTCCTGGAAAACCATCTATATACTGGGTGAATGATGGAAACCATTCGTTAAAAGTATCATGGGTTGTAGATATTCCAGTTTTTGAAAATAGGCTCTAACTTGAGGAACTTTTGGCCAATTATGCGTGCGTGGCACAGAACGTATTTTGTGCACTTTGGTCAGGTTTGGCCTGAACATTTTTGTGATGCAGATTAACAGAATCGACTAATTTCGGCAAGTAAAGGCTAATGGTTACTGCCAAGGTTCAGAAATAATTGTTTCCGAAATAGCGCGTCAAATTAATGCTTTTTTTTGTTTAAATTTAGTTTTTGTTTTTTGTATTTTACTTCGTCGGGTGTCTCATCAACATTTCTTTTGCAAAAATCACGATTAGCAAGAATATTCACGCAGAGAAATGGAAAATATCTCCCTGATGATGCTCGTTTCCAACTAAATAAATATCTCCCAAAGTCTCGCAACATCGGGGAATTCTCTGAAGCTGAGCTTGGAGATATTTTAGATCATTTTGTCTTTTCTAGTATTTTACGTTATTTTCTTTAATCTTTCGAGCAATAGTAGCGTGAGAAATGTGGAAACGCCTTTGGCGGGACTGTAGCTAATTGTCGTCGCCAACCGCCTTTCGGTAGGTTTTAACAAGGTATAACCGTTACACGGTACATTAAATAATTTATAGTTAACAAAACGATAACTCAGCTATGCTTCCAAGACACAGAATGAACCTCATCTGGATTAGGATAACAACTCGATAGGCTTGGTATGTGTGTACTCTATGTCTACATTAAATTTAGACTTTTTTTGTTTACGTAAACTCTGTGACCAAATGTGTTTTTTGCCATATATTTGCTCAATAGAGATATTCTAGGTTGGAAATATGGAGGTGGGAAGATATCTAGATGGGATTGGCCCATCATGGAACAATCTGAAGATAGTTAGAAGTTTCAACATTAAGTAAATAAAATGTTAGAATTTAGAAAAAAAAATTAAGTTGATGTACCGAACAAGTTCAATGTTTCACCATTCAAAACAAGCAATATCATTCTATAATTGTGAAAGCGATAATTTTGTCATTAAATTGAAATGCCACACACGTAGACTTCACCATAATAAATATATTCACATAAATTATGATATGCACTCGTTCATAACTTCATAAGTTGAATAACTCAGAACTGTAGAAAAGTAATTTTCTGGGTATTATTTTAGCAATTAATTTAAATAAAAGAATGTCGTTAATGGAGAATTTTAATGTATTGTAATACAGTTTATACGTCGTTTTCGTCTCTCGTTTGTGCTACTCTTCCTCGTATTCTTCTTCTGTGTCTTCCGATAAGCAAAGTGGATCTTTCTTTTGAAGACTCGATCAGCAGGTCAAAGAACCGTTTTAAAACTTTGGCTCAACTCAACCATCTCACTTGGTTATTGTAAATCACACATCCACGTTCCTTACTACCGATTCTTTTGAGAAATTCTTTGAATTGCCAATGGTTTAGGAAATGTAAATGGATGAAATTAACTACATTTCTTACCACGCATCATACCTAAAACTTTGCAACATAATGCCTGTTGATCTATCGAGATAGGGAGCTCCAAATTTTTGGTTCATGTGAAAAGTTTGACTTTGGCTGCAAATCCATCCTTCAACCCAATCGTAATTGGTAATTCCGCAGAGATTTTGTTAATTTAATTTGAATTTTGCTCCACGGGTAATGAAGGACCAGGGCTTTAATTTACAACATTTGCCTTCATATTTAATGTACATTATTCTACACTATGATCTCTCAATTATGATTTCACTACATCTGCATAACCTTTCTTACTGTACCTCTACAATCATTTCTGATATTTGCTCTTCTTAGGTTCTCTGCTACATCTCTTCCTTAGTCTGCCATTCTTCTTCTTTCTAATCATGCGCAGCAATCTAATATGCAGAAGGAGAAACACGAAAGAGGGTTGGATATAGATATCTGAAGAACATGTGTAAAGAGCCAAATATAAATTACTTTATTAAAAATCTGAGAACGAGGTGGCTGGGGGATGTGGTGAGGATGAGTAGAGAATAGATGTTAATGGTTTAAATAGGGGCCTTTTCTATCGTAAACCAATTTAGCAGCGTAAACCTATTCATGAGACGATGAAACTTCCTAAATGATAATATTGTTCATTGCTTATTTCTAAGTTCTTTAACTTTCGAGCGGTAATGTATGAAGAAGATGAGACTGCTTTAAAAAAATTAGATAAAACATTTCAATGCCTCTATTATCTTTCGACTGTATCAACCAAATAAATTTTACTCTAATTAAAACATTATTAATTGCTATGTGTACGACTAATCAATAACAATCAAAATTTAGCAAACAAAAAATGAAAAAGAAACAGTACTATTGACACAAATTGTTCAAACTGCAATGTAAACTATTTTTCTTGGCGCCACAGAACTAGTTATTTCTTGCCGATAAAAAAGAAAAAATAAAAATGAAACACGACATAACTCAGCTCTTAAAAAGGGGAAGATAACTAAATTGTTTGTGGCTAGTGCTACTAAACAGACAACTCTCCTCGTGTATTGTTTGTAAACATCTCGAGATAAGCAGATGTTGTTTTGTGGACTTAATAGCTACTTACTGACAGGCGGTAGCTGTTCGGGCATGAGTTATTTCGGAAACTTGAAGTGGCGTCTTCTGGTTTAAAGGTGGAATTTTAACCCCCACGTACGCACGTACCTACTACACCTTCTGTTGATTTTCTTTTACATCTTATTTTAATTGAAAAAGTATCAATGAAGTAATTCAATTTAAATCTATTGCACAAGAATTTAATGTGTTTGTACGAATATAAAATGATTTTATTATATTTTGGGGGACGAACTTTAATGTTACAATTTGAAATTAACGATCGTCATTAATATATTTATTTTGGAAATATTACTTAATGGTTAAATTGAAAAAAAAAAACATGTAAAACAAATATTTTATGTAGTATTAATAACATAAACTAGATAAACTGATATTAAAAAAAATTCCGTCGATGATATTCTCTTTATTGTTAATCTTTGAAATTGGAAAATATTTTTGCTATAAATTTATATCTCCCGAATGGAGGATAAAATAATAAAAAAAAATCGAATTCTTTTAAGGATTCACAATTGAAAATTTCATTTACTCCAATTTCTTCAATTCTTAATTTTTTTTCAGTGCGAGATCGGTTGCACCTATTGGAGAGATGGCCTAGAACTAAACTGCGTCAATCTATGCGTAAGTCGCTTAACCAAATACATTCCATCCACGCAATCTAAGTCTATTCGCTTGATTTTAGACCAACACCACAGGAGTTTTCCTACCAAAAGAATTCAATTGCGTGCTAGGTTGTAACGTAGCTGTCAACATCTACATTTCCCAATTACAAGCGTACCTTGGAATACCTCCACCTCCAGTGTTGATGGCGGATTCTCTCACATCCACGTCTCTGCAATTGGAGTGGAATTACGAGAAAGCTAACATCCCAGGGCTGAAGTATCTTGTTCAATGGAAATATGAGAAGATATCACCTTCATGGCAGTTCTATAAGAAGCAAACTTGGGCGCCTAATGATACTATCTTTACTGTGGATGACTTGCAACCGTATACTAGATATAGGGTAGGTTATTTTCAGCTCTTCAAGGAAATTAAAACCTAGTCAAAATTTTAAAATGTTTGGAATGCCGCAAGGTACTTTAATAGTTCCAATATTCTTCCTATTCGTTTAAAATTAATAAATTTATAGTTCTTTTTTTTGGATTTTCAGTTCAGAGTTGCCGTTTTTCTCTTCAAACACAACGAACCTGTACATTCCTCACCGAGTGTCGTCATTATGACGTTGCCAGAGGGCGCTCCGACGTCACCACCGTCGACAATAAGAGTGGTACCGGTGGATTCTACTCGCATCAGTGTTAGCTGGGAACCCGGTCCTTTCCCGAACGGCCCTATCCTCTCCTATGTGGTTCGAATTACAGACAATGATAGCCCCAATTATTCAGCAGTCAAGGTTCAGCATCGATTTCTTGAATATTGTCTATATAGCACTTTCTTTTGTTTTATTTCTTTTTTTATTCTCTCTCGATGAGATTCAATTTCCTTTTTTCTTATTACCTTTTTGTAGTTCTCTTCTTTGTTTTCTTTTGAGTATTATTTGCGCTTTACATCTATAGCATTTTTATTTTTTTTTTTAAACAATGAGCATTTTAAAAGTTTCTTTCATTATATAAGGTTGAATCTTCGATTGGATTGTTGAAATTCTTCTGATGTTAATTTTTCGTGTAGAGGCTGTCCCAAACTTCTGGAATCGTAGAATTAAACCTATTATCTAAATAGTAGGAAGTTAAACGGAGTGGATCAATGGTCAGCTACCTTTCTTACTTTGCGATCTATAAAATGCGGCTGAATAATTATGCGCTCCATGGTCAAACTTTTGTACAAAATCTTTTACCAAGTCGAGAATTAAACGAATTTTATATCCTACATCAAATTGCCAATCCTCGCAGCTTAAACGGATATGTAGTAAAAGAAGTATGAATGTTGAAAGGAAGACGTATTTCCACGATCCATTTTTCAAAATCGTTACCCAGAATTAGATCGTGACCCAATGGTTGCCGTCCGCTGGAATAGACATTATAGAGTGTTTTTTTTTTAATATTTTCGTACATGTAAACTTAGCTGTAAACATTTACTTAGGCCCGAAATTGATTGGTTCGCTGCTGTTTGATCACCCTGTATATATGGAAATATTAGGTCTATTATACCATCAAAAAACCTTTCTAATATTTATGTAGCAAACTCAATTTTATGATTCCAGAAGAATGGAACGCTCTTTGTGGTTCTCTGCTAAAACTAAAAAGCCTTAATCAGAGAATAAATGGCGTTTTTTTAAAATTATTGCCAAATTCCTTCCGATCAATTTCATTGTCGTATTTTAACACAAAATTTATTCTTCGGTAAGAATTTTTTCAATTATCTTTTAAAATCGATTAATTTGGAATTTCAGTTGTTTTGAAGACCTTTTGAAGTAAATAAAAATGACACATCCGGAAAATACATACCACACAAAAAGGACTCTTCCTACAGACTTTCTTTTCATTATTATTAGACTACCATTCACCAAAAAACAAAGGGACTCATAACATGTCACACATCACACGAAGACTAAATCTTTGCATGTCAATTTTCCCCTTCTATGTCACTAACGCTTCTGTGGCTTATTTTTTATTCATTTATTTTTCAATACTAACATCTTTATTTTAAGATCCTCCCAAAGAAAAAAAAATAAAAAACAAAGGCTACAAATATATTCTATCACAAATACGAGGAAAGATTAAATACGTTGAAATAACGTTGTTGATTGGATATGTTTGTAGATCTCCCCATCCCATGCCTTTTCCTCTACTTACGGTAAATGCAGGATGTTCCAGCTGAGAACAACTTCTGCATGTTCACCTCCCTGAAGCCCGGAAGATTCTACAACGTTTCCATCAACATGAACAATGGCGAAGGGACTGGACCAGCTGCTTTCGCTTCAGTGCCGACACCTATAGAAGCGACAGGTACTAAAATTTTACCTGAGAAAGATGGCTATTACGTAACCCAAATATTTTACACAGTTAGAGACACTCAAGGGCCAGTTTTGATCATCGGAACCGACCAGGAAATCGTGAAACAAGGCGTGGACATGCTGGATGAACCAGTGACTCTATACAATGCCGGTAGAGGTGTTAAAATCAAAGGTATAGAGCACCTAAACCATTTTTTCCTGGAAAATATATCAAATGAATCCAATTTTAGGCGTTGCAATCCATGTAAAACGCAAATTGCTATTCGTCTCCGATTCGGAACGTTACGTCTATAAAATGCCGCTTAATAGAGACGCAAATCGCAACAGGATCGCAATTTTGACGCCACTACAGCGCGACATCCAACCGTTAGATTTATCTGTGGATTGGCTGAACGAGCAGCTATATATCCTAGGTGAAACGCGCTATGACGTCACTTCTGGTAAGAAGATGTGGTCGGTGATACGATGCAATCTTGACGGACGTGGATTGGCGGTGGCTGTCGCTGGTCTGAAGGTCAAACCGCATCATATAGAAGTGGACCCTTACAATGGGTAAGGATATATGTTGATTTTCTTCTAATGGCCATAAAACTAGGACTTGAAGAACTTTAGAAGGTTTTAATTCTTTAAAGAGTAATCCCATCAAAATTGTATTGCTTCTTAAACTTCTTCAAGGACCTACCTTAAGACCGATGTTTTAAAGTTCTTACTTTATTTGAACGATCTTGATATTACAGGTACTTGTTTTGGATTTTAAACGATAAAGGAAAGAGTAGTTTATACAAACTGGATCTTTCCGATATTAGCAACGGAATTAAGCATGAAATCGACCCGAGGCCGATATTTTCAGCTGAGAATTTAGGAGCCTTCATAGTGGATCACTCCAACTTTCTCTTATTGGTATCAAATCAGAACAAAAAAACTGTAAATTCAGTCTCCTTAGATGGGTACGTTAATATTTTTTAACGTGAGAATGATGTTCCTTTTAACAATTATTTTTTTCTAGGAAAGAAATTCACGATGTTAGACCTAGGATAAGCAGCTCGGTTTTGGAGAAGGTGATTTCGCTAGCGACAGCTAATAAAAAATTCTATTGGACCGACGGTAATCAAGTATTTTTCGAAGAATACCACGAGCAAGATGATATTTATTTCCACAATTCTTTCAATGCTTTGATGAAGGAAAGTTATCTAACCGTCATCATCAACATGCCTAGCTCGCAGCCAATACCAGTTCCTGTTAATCCTCCAACACAAATGCAAGCTATTTTCGGAACTCATCGCGCCAAAACTTCATGGACGGTTCCTCACTTATTGGGAGGTCAAGGAAAGGGCGCTTGGCAGAATTGGTCTTACGAAATTTCGGTTGAAAACTTAAAAACCAAAGAGATACAAACCTACAGAGACATCAACGTTACTTCGTACACAATAAACAATCTTCAAGAAGACACTGAGTATATAATCAAAGCTGCAGCTTATACCAAGTCAGGGAAAGGACCCTGGTCGTCAGAATTTAAGGGAAGGTCCTTGAAAAGATCAAAGGATGCGATGCAACCCATGATTCTTTGGTCCGCAGCTGAAGGATTACTAAAATCAGATGCTATCGGCGAAAACGTCCAAACTCTCATACATAAATCCTTTATAAAGGATTCCTACTTTACCGACACGGCTTGGTATAAAGATATTATCTATCTGGTGACGAATGCTCACCAGGTTTACATGTACAACTTCTCCACGCATAATTACGAGCAAATGAAGAACCTAGATTCGGTTAGAAGCATTTCAGTAGATTGGATAGGGAAGAAATTGTATTGGTCCAACCCCAAACAACAATTGGTAAGTTTCAAATGAATTTGCAATTGATTTTTAACATAAAACTCAACTTGATCTTCAGATTATGAGAGGTAATCTCATGGGAACCGATAAGGAGACGCTTCCAATTGTTACTATGGCTAATGAACTGATTGTTGACTCGGTAAGGGCGTATCTTTATTGGTCAACACTTCATACTGTATCTTGCTCAAGACTTAATGGTGATAATATTACTATTTACCATACGGATCAGTTATTTTCTGGAAAACAAGGTAATTAGATTATTTTATATGGAAGGTCATGTTTTCCCATATTAAAACCATAATTCACACTGCAACAAAATGAATTCTGAGCGATTCTGATCACAATTTACGTTTCTAGTAATGGGTCTAACGTTAGACATCGACCACCAATACGTGTATTGGATCGTCCGCGGTTCTGGAGGTTCCAACCTCTTCAGAGCGCCTATGGCAGGTTCGAACTCCGCTAAGGGCAAGCTCGAAGAAAAAGTCACCAGCCTGCAAAGGGCAGACATGCAAGGCCCACTTTGTTACTTCAACAATCGCCTATTGTGGTTACAAGACGACGAACATGCGGTTATTAGCAATTTAGAAGGTCGCAACGTGGCTATTATCAATGGTACAAGCTTGTCGGGGCTAAACATGGTCCACGTAATGGATTCTACCTTAAATGTTTTGCCTAGTGAGTTGATTAATACTGAGAAACTTACTTGATTGTTCCTGATAATTGGTGAATTGATATTTGCAGGTAATGTTAATATAAGAGAAGAGGATATCAATGTGCTACCAGATATGGTGGATGCGGCAAATATAAGGGTTGTTGGTTCTTGGGATTCGTTTAATGTTACCTGGAATCCCGTGGAAAATGTGAATTTTGGGACGGTGTTTTATGAGATTAAGATAGGAGAAAGTGATCCGCAAGTAAGTTTGAAATTATGATCTTTTATTTTCCAATATAATCCAGCGCTCCAGGTACTAGCTTTTATCTATTTTAAACGTTGATTTCTAGTTTATCGTCAAGGAACCAACCATTAGATATTGGCGTTCACTTCAACCTTTCAGTGAAATGCAAGTTTCCCTGAGAGCATCAACACATTGGGCGTCTTCAAATCCAGTTCACGTGGTTCTGCATTCACCCTCATATAGGCCTTCGGAACCAGAAAATTTGAGAGTTTTTGTATCTTATATCCGTCAAGGCAATGAGATTACACACATAGAAACAACTGCAAGGTGGGAACCGCCGAAACACACGAATGGGGTTATCGAGAAGTACGTGGTCTCGATTTGGGAGTCTGAAGACGAGGAAAGACACGAAGCATCCACGTCACCTGAAGTTAGACAGTACAAAACCAACGATTCAGCTTTGGATCACATCTACAAATATCAAGTAGAAAATCAAGTTAATCTATCTAGAGATTCTTAAGTAATTCTTTTGACAGGTTCAAGCTTACACCAACAGCGAAGGTCCCCCAGCAATAGCATACGTAAATACTAGCTTGGAATCTCCAATTCCAATCCTATTCATTGCCACGCAAGACTCCATCCACCTCAAAGACTTCGATTTGATGCGGGAACGTGTTCTCTTCAATGGTCTCAGCACTCCTATCGAATTAGCCTATTCCATGGCTGAAAGGAAGCTATTTTGGGTTAACGATATGCAAGAACTTTTCATGTCTAGTCCGGAATCAAGCAGCAAGAGCAAAATATTCGACATGGCTAGCAAAGTAATTTCTTTATCAATCGATTGGATTGAAAGGAGTTTGTACTACGTCCAAATTAGTAGCGATTTGGAAGGTTCCTCCGTGTATAAAATTGACTTGAATTTGATTGAAAAGGGCTTGAAACCTATCCAGATATTTAGAACGCCAGCTAAGATCGCTAAAATTGAGGTTTCGCCGTTTACAAGGTGAGTACAGAGCCATTTGCGTTTAAAATAGTAAAGTAAGATTCAAAACATGGTTCTATTTGATATTGCTTGCTGGATGGGCTTTAAAAGTAAGTCTAGAGGTAAGTAAATTTCGTTGTAAATCTTATGATCAGTTTGAAAACCTAATTGGTATTGATATTCCAAACGCCACTAGGAATGCCATGTTCTTAACATCCCATTTACCATTTTCAGGAAGCTATATTGGACAGAATCTGACCAGAATTACCAATTCCGCTTGATGCAATCTAATACAGATGGCAGCAACGTTGTACCATTCTTTATAGATCATTTGAGGGATAAGCGAAATGTAGATGAGGAAAATCATTTTTGCAACTGTCCCTTATTCCCAACAATAGAAAAAATATTCAGCATTGATCATTTCGAATCTAGAATTAGAATCATATACTTAGACACAGTGTTGTCTTCAATAATTTCAGCGGATGAGAATAGTTGTCGATGTGAAATCCTCGTGAACATGACTTTAGATCATCTGGAACTAGCTTTGAGCAAGTTGAAGTCAGATTTTAATAGAATATATTGGTCCACAACAAATAATGATTATTTGTACATGTTTAATAAAAGAACCAAGAATTTGGAAAAATTCGTCCAAACGAATATTGGTGACATATCAATCTATGGTCAGCACACTCAAATTTATCCGCCCAATAAGTGCTTGGTGCCAAAATTCACAGAAAATCTCACCGTTTCTTTAGTGGCTAAACAATCGAACTCGCTAGTTTTGAGAATGCCTGATATTGAGACTGACGAAGAGTGCAGTAACATCTCAACCGCTACTGTAGAATATAAAGTCTATTACATGCCTTATAACACTGAAGATGACCTCCAATGCGACGAAACTTGTGCCCAAACTAGTACGTTTGACAAGGAAATAACGATTGGTGGACTTAGACCATTTTCGATGTATGTTTTCTCGCTGGGCGTTAGTAATTTTTATAATAATGGCGGGGGTTGGAGTCAGCATAGGATTGGACCAGGGACTGTTATCAAGACTGCTGTTGGCGGTAAGTTGTTCTATTTTAACTCATAATAACATCTTTAAAAATTCCACACATAACAACTGCAAATCCGACATTTGCGAATAAGGAACTTGCCTAGAGGCCCCAATTTCATGATCGAGTGCTGTATGCTATTGTATAATTTGTTCTTATTACGTTTAACCTTGGAAAGTGCTCTTAATATCATTAAACGCGTGATATATGAAGTGAAAAGTGATTTGAAGTTTCGAAATTCTATAGAAGTTAACGAATCGACAGTATAACAATGAATAAGACAGATGAAAGTCACTACATAACGTGATATAACAATACGTAGTTTTCTTACAGGCGTTTGCGTCAAAATAATTATTGAAAATTGTTTCTTATTCGCAAATTAGCAATTATCCATTTTTGAAAACTTGTTGCAAAATTCAGGAGTTAACTTATCTCAAATTTGTCTTAATTTAGCTCATAAATCAGCAATTGTTTTCTTAGGTATTTAATTTTTACACGTTCCAATAAAAACTGGGGAGATGAGTATAAGCTGGTAGGTAATTATTGAAAATCTGCCAACTTTATTTAATTTATGTCTATCTAATTACTAACTGTACGAAGGAAAATTTTGACATTTCAATGATGGTCTGTTTTGGCAAACGTGGGAGAAGTCAGACCGCAGGCCGCTACTAACGAAGGTATTAAAGAAAAATTATCATTGAAATAGAAGAATTATCTCAAACAACTTTGACAGTAGACGCCAATAATTCAAGGTATTGGTCAAATAAGAATCCTCCCAGAAAAAATTATATAAATCCAGCATCATTTTTTGTTACTTTGTCTTAATAGCTAATAATTTTATCAAAGGAACCCCTTTTTTTGTTCCTTTTTCCTTTGTGATCCCGTTTTTCAAATAAAACACAAACAAATGTATCAAGCGATCTATCACGTACACATTCGTAGTTCACTCTCCTCCGTCAAATTAAATCCAATAAAACGGTAGTTCGATAATCGAGAGTAAGATAAGACCGGACAAGAACGCCATTAGTAGCGCCTATGTACCGGGTGAGCGGTTTTAAAAGACTCCAAATACCTCTCGCAGTTTGCACAATGGTCACTTTAGTCGGCCGCCGCTCAGGGGAAAAAAGTAGGCGTTGAACGAAAATCAGGGCCGTCTCGGACTGTCGGTCGGTGGTATATCGATACAACTCTAGGTAACTCAGTACCATTTAACAAATCGTTCGCAGCGAATGCGGCATAAAATTGCTAATTTAATAAGATTAGAACATAACGGAGAGCTGTGGTGCTGTCGTTGTTCTTACGGTGGTGTCGCAAGAGACCTCAAAGTTTCCAGATTAATTCACCTTTATAAATTTGCTTCAATACCAACCGAATTCTCTGTATATCGACATCACGAGGAAGGATCGAGAAGGGTTTCGACGAGATATTTTTGGAGAGAGCGAAAATCCAAACGAAAAAATGAAGATCTTCCTTATCATTGTGTTAGTGAGTGTATTTCTGTGCCAAATCGAAGGATACGATTACAATGATTATGGTGGTAACAACGTGCCACAAGCCCAAACACCTGATCCAAGACAGAACAGGGGCCCTGTTCAATTTCCCATGGCGCCTTTGAGTGGTTTACGACAAAGCGGAGTTGTACCTGGTGGATCTGGTTTCGGTTTCTACCCCCCAGCATATGGATTGAATCCCTACAAGTATTTCTGATAAGGATTACCATCTCTATTATAGCCAAGAATTGAGCAATGAAGAAAAGAAGGAAATCATTTTAAAAATCAGCGGGTGATTTTAACGAACATTTTCTAATTTTATTTTTAAATTTGGGATTTTTTTGTGGGGGATTGAACATAATTGATTACAATTATTTCTATTTGTAAAATAAGATTTGTCGTAGTGTTATTAGTACAATAAATTATTTTAGAACATTTTATTCTTTTATTGCTAGTAAGAAGATAATTAAACAATACATTTGCTGGCGATCGACGGAGAAGGTACACATAATTTTATAAATCATTTCTTTCAATTTTTATTTCCAATAAAAATAATTATTTGACAATAAACATTTAAAACCTTTATCCTTAAAATTCTCTAATTTCATTTTTTCAATTTTTTTTTTGTAGGATGATCGCATGTATGTAATAATTATTTCTTTTAGTCGATTAAGATTAGATGTAGTGTAATTAATACAATAAATTATTTTAGAACAATTTTTTACTATTAGGTGACTTATATTGAGGGTTCTATTAAACGAAGAAATAAAAAACATTTTTTCTTCTTTAAATCTTTTACAGGGACGCTTGATTTTTTTATAATTATTTATTTTAGATAGATAAGGTTGAATATAGTTTTGTTAATACAGTCAATTATTTTACAACAATTTTTACAATATTTAAAGAAATCGAAGAAGAATTTTGGTTACTCTTTTGGTTGAAAAATATTGTGTTATTATATGAAATTATTGAAAAATCACTTATTTCAAAATATGAAGGTCATAAAACGAAAACTACAAATAAATATTTTTATCTTAAACCTTTGCAACAAATAAGAAAGTTGCACTAATTTCATATTAATTCTTACGCGAATTTCGCTCTACTCTACGCGAACGCAGCCTTCCTCAAAGCAACCTCACCAAGAACAGGAAATATGATCGTTATCTTGACTATAATTGACTATATTTTCTTAATTATAGCGTCATCGCTGTTTCCCCATTGGTCCTATAAAATTAACCATAATAAATGACCACCTATACACAATACCTTTCTTCTACATATAATGCAATGCATTCATTCTGAACGCAATCCAACGATTTAGTTCAAAGAAATCAAGGTTGTTTACCGCCATACAGATGATGGCAATGATACGAGTAGGTACAACATTCATTTTTTCAATCACTCGACGAATGTCTATTCTTCAAGAAAATCTTTTGAATTCCACCTTATTTACAACCTAATTACGCGCACATATGGCCGTAGCCGCATAAACCTTGGCCGTTTTGCAATAAGGGTGAAAAAATCGCCTTTTAATCGAGGTAAATAAAGAAAATCGTAATTGGGAAGGTTGCCAGCCGTGCCGCGTTCAAATTAAATAAACTTACTTTTACTTAAAACGCTCTATTGGAGATTAGATAACGTTTTCCATTCTTCGCGTTGCATTGCTAATATTTCTCGTATTTCGTTAATTAAGCAACACGAAATGCGTATGTCCAGGTAGAGCTGTTCGATTTTGAGATTAATAATAGACTGGCGTCCGTAAAAATTGCATAAAATACCGTGCAGCAAAGAATTGCAATCCAGTAATTGTTCTATAGCGTGTGTAGTTCGTAAGTCGAAAGCCGTTAATGTCCTACACTCGGTTTTTATCGTTATTACTAACATTTAGTCGACAAGTAAGACGTAAAATGAAAGGAACTACTTGACATTGCCGCTAAAATTTCGTTAGCCAGCTTTTAACAGTGTTTTTCTCGCCGCCTACTATGTACAAATAACCGCTTACTCAATGCATTTGAATGTACCCCCCATAATTAATTAGAATTGGATAAATTACATATGAGGCTCCAATTAGTTTATTAAGGTCTCGATTATTGTAATTCACAAACAAAAGGTGTCTATGAACATCTTCATCACATGTAAGCAAGATTACCTGCTTAACTGATCCACTATCCATTAGAAGATGTTACTTTCTAAAATTCGGATAACTGAATTTTTTAATTTAAAATAACTAAGACAACGTTTCCCGTAAATCTTGAACAAAATTAAACGAGCTTCATTAAACAGTTTCAAGTTTAATGAAAGGTTTGGAGCATTAATATATGGAAAAATCTGAGATGGGGCGCAGGATCGCTATTTAAAGCACTATTTGAGGTCCCGCTACCCTTGAAATTTGAAATTTTCTATGCATTTCTTGTGTTGCCAATAGTGTATTTTGTGCTTCAATAATAACGGTGTTATAATGATTTCTTTTTGGCGGGGTTAGCCACATGCCAGGGATATCTTGCGAAAATCGATGAGAATGCTCAAAAATATAAAAATGGACGCTGTTTACGGAGACTTTGTACCATCGTTTGCCTTGACCAGTTGAATTTAAACAAGGTCGTACCAGCATGGTTGGCGATAAACTGTTGGGATGGCCAAAACAGGCAGGCTAACAGACTATTGAAGTAATTTAAACGGAATAGGTCGTCGATTAATACCTGTGGATGAAACTTGGATACACAGTACACTCCTGAAGGCAGAACACAGTCGAAACAGTGAACTGCAAACGAAGAATCGGCTCCGAAAAAGGCGAAGACTGTTCTATCGGTTGAGAATGTGATAGCGACTGTTTTTTTGGGATGATCATGGAATTGCATCAATCGACTATCTTGAAAATTGAAATACAATAATGGGGCTATAACGGCCACACAGGACAGTGATCGTCCAAACGGGCAAAAATTAACGAAGTAGGGTTTGAATTGATAAACCACCAGATCTGGCCCGCAGCAACTTGTTGCTATTTCCTAAGCTCAAAGCCTTTCATCGAATTAGGAGGTCATTACATTCGTAAACACTTATTGTTCAGAACAAGATACCAACTCCTGTCTGGATGGATTAAAGAGATGAGAGCTTCGTTGAGAAAAGACTTACAAAGAAGATATGTTAAGAAATAATATCGAATTTGATTGAGAAAAACGTACTTGCTTCTGCGTTAGATTGGAAACTTTTCTTCCTACCTATAATCGTTTTAATAAAATCCAGATATACACTACCCGACAAAAACATAGACGCGGTATCGTTTAAATAGTCCATTTATAGATATGTCTGGGTATTTATTGCTTTATGAGGGCTAATTGAGATTTTCCCAGATCAAAATAGGAATTTTAAATGCGACAAAAATTTAGACCCTGCGCATTCATTACATTAACATAAGCAAAAATGTTTTAATTTGATACTTCCCTTTATATGCAGCGGTTGTCCTGGTAAAGTGGACACATTTCACCACGAGAAATTATATTTTATAAAGTGTTTGCAATATGGGTAGAAAAAAGCAATTATCCTTGATAGAAAGGGGTAAAGTTCTAGCCTGGCACCAGGATGGTGTTAGTAAGAAGGAAATTGCTCGTCGGTTACGAAGAAGCGATCATTCCGTTAGAAATTTCCTAAAAGATACGGAAAATTACGGCAAACCAAAAGGCCAGAGGCGACCGAAAGCTGTAAGTGAGCGGGATAAACGCATGATATTGCGGTGTGCATCCAATTCTTCTGCGTCGGCGAGAGTTATTGCAGAACAGGCGGGGGTACAAACGCACGTGCGTAATGTTCAAAGGATTTTAAAGGCGTCACGGGTAATATCACGGAAGAAAATGAGAAAACCGCCACTTTCGGTGAAACACAAAGAAGCGAGGGTGGGATTTGCTGAAGAACACGTATCCTGGAAGAAACAATGGGAAAAAGTTACATTTTCCGATGAGAAACGTTGTAATTTGGACGGACCGGATGGGTACTCGCATTATTATCATGATCTGAGAAAGAAACCGAAAGTGAAAATGATCAGAGAATTAGGGGGTGGATCTGTGATGATATGGGCAGCGATTGGATTTCGCGATACAAGTGAGATAGTGTTTTGCACAAACAAAATGACATCTGTGACGTATAAAGACTTATTGCGTGACAATCTTCTACGTTTTGGAAACCAATGGGCCGGGCGCAATTTTGTTTTTCAGCAAGATAACGCGCCAATTCATAAAGCAGAAACCATTACTGAATGGTTTAAAGAGAAAAAGATTAAAACTTTATAGTGGCCGGTACGGTCGCCAGACTTAAACATTATTGAAAACATGTGGGGTGAATTGGCACGTCGCGTTCATGGCGGAGGCCGTCAATATTTCACGGTACAGGAACTGAAAACTTCAATAGTGACGGAATGGCAGAATATCCCTCAAAATTATGTGTTAAATTTATATAAATGTATTAATAACAGACTATTGGAAGTGACTAAGAACAATGGAGGATCTACGCATTACTGATCGCTCATTTGTTGATTTTTGTTTTACATTTGCAACAGAGCGTCTAAATTTTTCTCGCAGAAATTGTTTAAACATTGGAGTAACAATTTATTATTTAGTTCATATATTACTGGAGGAGACATTTTTAAGTTTATTTTACTTTTACGAATAAAAACTTAAAATGGATATCTTGCTAGTTTCGCAAAGAAATGTTGTAACCCTTAAAACCCGTAAAACATTTTACCGCGTCTAAGTTTTTATCGGGGAGTGTAAAACTATCTAAACGAACAAATTTTCAGACTGTACGAAGAGATATAAAAACTCCAAATAATTTCGCTTTGAGTCACCTAATGAATTGGAGTGGTGAACGATTGGCTAACAATTACATTTTTGTAACGAATTAATTCGAATTGAATAGACATTACTTGAAATACAAATTCTTGCGCACCAATGCTTCTTTCACCGTAGATTAAATTGAAAATATTCAATCTATTCTCGAAGTTAATTACTATATCTTTGGTAATGGTAATAAAAACTAGAATGTGAAATATTTCTTACAATTATACCATAAAGGAGATCAATCTTAAAATTCTATCTGCGTGAGTTTCGTATTTTTATTCTCAAAAAAAGATATAACAACAATATTTTAGTTTAAATTTTACTTAGATCTGTTTCGCAAGAAAACAATGTGATACTTGAACCATTTTTAAAGAGGTAAACTCTCCATTCAAATTGGATATCCTTTCGTTATTTTCACACTCATTGAACACATCTAATAATAGCACAAGTAAAAGGGACCAAAAAACAGGACCCCCCATTCCTCACTTCAAGTTTATAAACAATTTACGTAATTACTTAATATCTAAATCGATCATTTCTCGCTTTAGCACCCACGCAACCGCGTAACGTTATTGTAACCGTTCTAAATCCAACACTACTAAAAGTAACATGGTTACCACCAGAAGAATTCAACGGCGATACGATATATTACGAAATTCATTGGCAAACTGAGAGCACAACATCTGGGATTAGGCAGAAAAGTGATCAAACAGTAGAGAATAACATAAGTTCGGATTCCAAACCGTTCTCAGCATACCTCAGACGTATTTCATCGAACGAAACTTACTTGGTTTGGGTTAGAGCTTACAGTAGAACGAATGAGACTCACACTGATAGTGCCAGTGCGAAGATAACGACATTCCCTGAACCGGATAATATCACTATCAGTAACAACAGTGCTTACTTCCTAAAATTAGAATGGAAGACTTCAAGTTACATCAAAAACTATACCTTGCAGTACACTCTATTGACTTCAAATGAATGGAAAAACGTCTCCATGTATCAGATTGTAACTGAAGGTGATGTGGTTGTTGCTGTAATTAGCAATTTAAGGCCCAAAACGCAATATAAATTCAGATTTTTGCTTGTATACCCTAAATATGATAAACTGTACATCTGGCCTAAGGATTCAAGGTTCACTTTCGAAACCTCAGGTGGGTAAATTGACATCGAATGGCTTGGGATTATTTTATGTATGATTAAAATGATCTAGGTGATCGACCAACAGCCCCAGGTAAACCTGAAATTAGGATGATCAATCGCAACGAGTCGAAAATCTGGTGGCAACCTTCCAAAGATAATGGAGCAGCTATAGAATTGTACAAATTAGAAGGGATGAAGTTGAGAAACTACAGGGAAAGGAGAAGTACTAATAGGAGCGCTTGGTACCACACAGCACCATCGATTGAGGAGCAAAATTGGGAATGGGAAGAATTCTATAACGGCACAGGTATTTATCCTTTGTTAAGCCAGAATAAAAACTAAATTTAATGCTTCTGATTTTCCATTTTCCAGAAACATATTGGAATATCAATGGTTTAGACAAGGACTATCGCTACTCTTTTAGAGCCCTAGCCTATAACGAATATGGTTGGTCAGATCCCAGTGAGGAAACCGAATTTGATCCGACCACGGCCGCCTCATTGGCCGAAAAAACAGATCCCTTAACAATGATAACTGTAGCCATTGGTGTGCCCGTCCTCATTCTACTGTTCCTCTTAATGTGCCTTGGCTGTTGTAAGTAGAATAAGACCATTCTGCACGGCAAAATTATAGAATTCATTAAATTTTCTTTTCGAAGAAACGCTCCGACAGATTAATTCTATGTTTTAAAAAAAAAATGTCGCATCAGTGTTCAATTTTCCCCACTTCTGGTTTTCAAGTATTGACGTCATCGAAAATTCTTTTTCTTTCTTTCATTCTGTCTTCAGTTGAAGACGAGGATCGACGTATCCTGAAAACAGCTGTCCCGGATTAATCAATTAAATTTGTGTGGTGCGGTATGTGCCTATACTTTTGTGTTGTTTGAATATAAAGTTCCTTAAAGAGTGGAACATTTTATTCACAACGAAAAACAAACATAAATGTTGTTCTGCTATTTATACAATCAAATGATTAAAAAATTTAAAAAAAAATTGTTGATGACGTCGTTATTTTAAAACCAAAAGTGGGGAAAACCTAAAATTGATTTTAAAATGTTTATTTAACAAAAATAAAATTCGAAATACCAATTGTTTCAAATTTAATTAATCCGTTCATACAGTTGTGGTGGCTGGAAAATGTGAGTGTGGCAAACATAAGAAGGACCAGCATATTTTAACCCCAATCAGAAGACCTGACGTTGAATTGGCGATGTTAAGAGAATTACCTAGAAGAAGCAACTTTGTCCATAATACGAATGTATTATACGTGGCAACGCAACCTACTCCTGAAGAAATTACCGATTTACCACATATTAGACGGTAAGAATTTGCCAAAATAAGCCTAAATTTGTACTTGAATCAATTTGACAGTTGTAGTGAAATTTCTAGGGGAATCTTAAATGACACTACAGGTGACATTATATGTACATACGAAAAAAATTTTATTAAGTGACATGCCCTACACATTTTACGTGATCGAAAAATGTGGAATTTTTTACTTATTTTTTTTTATATACAATAAAAATTTCTACCTATCGAAACGAGAGCAAAAACATTTCTTCCGCGTCATTGAACACAAACACAAAAGAAGAAATTATCCGCCAAATTACGTGCGTTAAATTCTACATTTACATTACATAATCCCCTTAAAAACGGTTCACAGTTAAAAATATTTGTTTCTTGGCTTGATTTTTCGAGGAACTGTTTGTTATAGGTAAAAATTCGCTCATTTGTAATAAAAGTGAGAAAATTACGTAATAAACTACTCAAATAACAAATTTTTGTCGAGATATAAATTGTTGCAAAACTCCAATTCGTCTCGTTCTAAAATTTAAACTAATTTCTTTTTAATTTTTCCCATTTCAGAGACCAGATTACTTTAATGAATTTCTTAGGAAGCGGTGCCTTTGGTGAGGTATTTGAAGGGAACGCTAGAGACCTAAAACCCAACGATATTGAAACTAAAGTTGCTGTCAAAGTAAGTTGTTCTCTTTAATTTTGATTCCTTTAAATTAATACACCGTTTCACCGGCAGACTTTGAGGAAAGGTGCTTCCGATCAAGAGAAAACCGAGTTCCTTCAAGAAGCCCAATTAATGAGCCATTTCAAGCATAAACACATATTACAATTACTTGGGGTGTGTTTGGATAATGACCCACATTTCATAATCATGGAACTAATGGAAGGTGGCGACCTTTTAACTTATCTAAGGTCTTCCAGAAAACCGACGGTACTCCATTCCATCTCAATCCTTTCCGAAATTCTGTACTTTTAAATGTTCTGATTTCAGAGTAATACTCCTCCACTCACACTGATGGAATTGCTCAAAATGTGCGTAGATGTCGCAACAGGTTGCAGATATTTGGAGGAGATGCATTTTGTCCATCGAGATCTAGCGTGTCGTAATTGTTTGGTATCCGCCACCGATTCAGATACTAGAATCGTTAAAATCGGAGACTTCGGCTTAGCTAGAGATATCTACAAGAATGATTACTACAGGAAAGAAGGTGAAGGTCTTTTGCCAGTGCGTTGGATGGCGCCAGAATCGCTGGTGGATGGTGTTTTCACCTGCCAATCGGATGTGTGGGCTTTCGGGGTGTTGCTGTGGGAAATTATGACTTTGGGACAACAACCTTATCCTGCTAGAAATAATTTGGAGGTGTTGCATTATGTAAGACGCGGCGGGAGACTGGGGAAACCGGTAGATTGCCCTGAGGAGCTGTAAGATTGTTGAAAAATTAATTTTCTTTTACGATATCCGTTTTATTTTTTGTAGGCATGAATTGATGTTGCTATGCTGGAGCTTTGAACAAGAGAGAAGACCAACGTTCAAATACTGTTTAGAAACTCTAAGTATACTTCATGACAAGATCAGCAGAAACCCGGTGACAGGAGCTCATAACGGTCAATACATCAGCACGGTGCCAGAACGTAAGCGATATCAACTTAACTAAAACTAACGTCGTCTTCTGTTCGAATCGTTTTAACAACATTAAACATTAAATTACCTATAGCATGTGTTTGTTTTGCTTGAATACTCATTGCTGCTTTTGTTTTGCGTTTCGCTTGTTTTCAGAGTTCGAAGGTTTCTCTAATCAAATGTATTTTCAAGATCTTAATCATAATCACTCAGGTAACGTATTCATTAACCATATTTGCTTCCAATTTTCTAACATGTCTTGCAAACCATAGAACTTATATCCCGTTATTCTATACGCTTCTAATTTTCCAAAAAAATTGCTTGATTCACCCCCACAAATTTAAATACTCGCGTTAATTGCCCCTTCAATACCTCTACAGGCACTTCTTGGAAGAGTACCAGTAACGATTCCAGCAGAGAAAGGACGCCGTTCCTAAACACAGACAGTGAGACCACCCCCAATTCAGCGGAAATCCCCAAATACCTTGAAATAGTCTACGACAGTGAGACGCTTCCTGAAAATGATGGATACGAAATACCCCGGAACAGCATCAGAAGTACCAAAAGCATGCAAGACCTCAGAAAAGATTCTTCGTCGAAATCTGAAGATCTCAGCTTATCTAAAGATGACGTAGCCAAAGGAGAAATCGATAATAATATAAACATATCCAGTGTCACTTGAAATGCTTCGTTTAATAAAGCTAAAGATTCAAGAAGACTTCCATTTTGCTCAAAGTACCTGGTTGTAGTTAATCGATAAGAAAATTATTTCCGCTTGTTAATAAAAGACTTCGTTCTGTGAAGTGATAAAGAAGAAATTCGAACAAGACCATATTTAGGAAGTGATGAAGAAGGAATTCAAACAAGTACAAAGTGAACCTTATGTACATATTGCAATCTATTTAATGTTATTTTTTATTGATCGGCAGCTTCTCTGGCATGAAGTTAGGTGACTTCAAACTGTCAATGTCACTATAGTAAAGCAGCTTTAGATATCTATGAAACAATGTATTATTATATTCGTTTCTTCTTAGAAATGAAACTATTGTACATACAGGATACATATTTCGAAAAGAAAGAAATCTACTGGAGCAGTAACATGTACAAATCTCTTGTTAAAGCCGAAATTAAACTTACAACTTTTTCTATTATAAAGTTGTAGGGTAATTTTTGTTAAATAGTTTCATTATAGAAACTAAACCAGCGTTGCCAACCAACTTAATTAAAAAGTTCCCAGTCTTGAGCAGGAAATATCCTTTTTCTTAAACAACATTCCATTCTGCTTAAAAAAATGGGATGAGATTTAGCAGCTAAAATTGTTCTTGTAAATTACTAAAGCGGTACTTCCATTTTTAAATTTCGCGCGTTTTAAAGTGATATTGAAATTTACTCTTATTTGGTATTTTAGAAAATTGCTAATTGTACTAAAATTGGAGCAACACTGGTTACTATCATCCGCCATTTGAGGAAATTCACTGAATATATGCAAGTACCAAAAACCAGTAAAAATAACTACTCGGTTTTTCAAGAAAAGAGCTTCTTCATTTTATGAAGTAAAAAATACTTGCGGGCGAATCGTGGAGTTCAATTACCTACCATGACACGGTCCAGACCCAGAACACGTTTAATTTGAAGTAAAAAATAGTCCATGACATGATCGTGTTCTTAAATAAAAGAAATCCCTCCTTCCCAGTAAAACCCCTTTTTTTTTGCTTTTTAGCATTAAAATTCAACTGAAAAAGGAGAAATTCCCTCTGGTTGGCAACACTGAATCAGATTAGGATAGTTTAGGTAGTAATAGTTTCTTTTTTCGTAATAGTTTTAAGTATTGTAAATATTGTTTTCCTCGATTGATGAGACTGCACAAAATGATGACAATCGTAAATATATAAGTGCCAGTGTAATATTTATAAAGAAAGCATTTATTAAGGAGAATTATGTTAAAGTACAAGCTATGTAAAAAGCAATCAAAGTGAATAATTATAAATAAAAATGAGAAAAATAGTACTTACGAGGCGTTTTTTTGAGTCCACACGGTCCCGTTCTCAACACTAAACAAACATTTATCGTACACAAACAAAAGACGATGTTTATTTAACAATTAACGATACTTTTTGTTCGGAATCACACAAATTTAAACAATTCTTAGTAACACTTAAAATTTTCGAATTTGAACCACCTTCGACGGGGAATGACGGGAAATTCTTTATTTTTTCTTATTTATTTCAAATTAATACAATTATTTTTATACGTCGCGCATAAGTTAATACTATTAATCAAGAATGTATCAGAAAATATGAAGTGAACGTTCAAAACACGAATGTAAATCTGATTTCTGATGCAAAGTTTTCTACAGTTGCCTTCCTGCTAATTCTTTTTCTGTATTCAAGATTTCAACAGTTGGCCAATTTCACCATTTTGACAGCAAATAAATACCTGATAATCATTTCTATAAAATAGTGAATTAACTAATCGAGTTAAAATTATTATAAGTTACAAATCAAATTGAATCTTAAAATGGCGAATAAGAAGCATCAAAAGAGACGTGACGCGGAAACATCCTCAGAAAGTGAAAGTACTAATTCTGATTCTAGTTCAAGCTCGGATTCTCGCGATTCTTCACCAGCCCCAAAGAAATCCAAGAAGGAAGTAAAGAAGCATTCCCGAAAAGATTCCAAAGACAAGAAGGAAGAAGGCGTACCTGTTAAAGATCGTTCTAATTTCCCTAGAAGTAGCAAAGATTTACCTGAGATTGAGAGCTATAAGGCCGCGAAACGTAGCATCGTTGAGGCGTCGAAATGGGACAGTCCGCAACAGAAATCCGACCACAGGAAGGACAAGTGAGTACAGAATAATTAATATTATATTGATCTAGCTGCATAAATGTTTCAGTAATTATTTCACCTGGAAAAATTTCTTTGCATTTACAACCTGCATAACAGTGTATTTTTAGATTGCAGTATCATTGTATCAGTTTTTATCTTGATAAGAACTGGTTTTTGATATCTGTTTATCAAGGTTTAAACTGAAATTTCGTGTGTATATCTGAATTAGGAGAACGGAAAAGCAGAGAAGGTCGGAATCACTAGACAAAGACGCTCATAAAATAAAGAATAGCTCAGAAAAGCAACAAGAGCTAGAGAAACGAGAAAAAGATCGACAGGGAGATTATAGTAAGGATCGACGTGATGACGCCCACCGATATGATAAGCGAGATCGGAAGTACGACAACAAAGATAGCAAAGATAGACATGGCGATGGAAATCGAACTGAATACAGTGAAGATAGAAATAGGGGTAATCGCGATAATAGGAAAGATTATAAAGGTTACGTGTCGAGACAATATAATTATAATAGACGTAATACTACGGAACAGAGAGATCGTGACGGGAGAAATAGTAGAAATTATGATTCTAAAAAATATAGTAATGATAGAGGTAATAGTAGAGAACAAAGTAGAAATAGGTCAGACAGACAAGATAAGTACAGGTAAAATGCTTTAAGGTTAATTTATGTCTCTTACCATTGTTTTTATAAACGTTATAGGAATCGACGACACCGAAGTCGAAGTGCTTCCCTAGAAGCAAGAGATATTAAGTGGGGTAAAGGTGATGATAAAACACTCAACAAGCAAGAAAAACTTAAAGAAAAAGATAAACCCAACTTTGGATTGTCTGGAAAACTCACTGAAGAAACTAACACTTACCGAGGTGTCGTCATTAAGTACAGTGAACCTCCAGAGGCAAGAAAACCTAAACGTAGATGGAGATTATACCCTTTTAAAGGAGAGAAAGCACTACAAACATTATATATACATCGCGAAAGTGCTTATTTGATCGGTAGAGAAAGGAAGGTAGTCGATTTACCTATCGATCATCCATCTTGTTCAAAACAGCATGCAGTATTGCAATATCGACTTGTACCATTCACTAGAGATGATGGATCTACAGGTACGTGTTTCTATTAGGCTACAAATGGTTAAAATATATTTTTGTTATTATATACCTTTAGGTAAACGTGTAAGGCCATATTTAATTGACCTAGATTCAGCAAATGGAACTTTCATTAACAATAAAAAGATCGAATCGACAAAATATGTTGAGCTTCTCGAGAAAGATGTTATCAAGTTTGGATATAGCTCGAGGGAGTATGTTTTGCTACATGAGAACAGCAAAGATGAAACCCAGGATGACGATGTAAAAGATGAAGAAGTTTACGAACCTTCTGTTAAGAAGGAGAAAGACTAGATATTGTAGAAAGGGATATCGAATTCTATATTAAACGTTCTTGTTGCTGTTGTTATAGACGATACAGTTTATTATTGTACTTGTAATCTGTAAAATATAAGAAGGAGACGAACAATAAAGTACCTACACTTACTGTACAGAAATGTTTTCCTTTTAATGTGAAAATTACGTTTGCTGGCCGAATTCAATAAAAAATTCTAGCATTCTATTTGATCAAATAAAAATGAAAACGCATTTATAAGAATATTTAAAATATGATGTTTTTTTCAATTTCCGAGTCTGTCTAGTCACTGCAAAAAAAGTAATAATTTCCCCTACCTTGCTCATATCTAGTAATGAGTAATGAAGGATATATCGAGGGAATCAATGAAGTAGAAGGGGAACGCTAAATGACTGTGCTTAGGGACAGCCGTCTTGATGACATCATTTGGTTTGGGTTGAGGAGTGTTGCCACGTATTTGTCCTACCCACAATTTTTATGATTTATGTTACTAGTTAACATTATAGAGAATTAAGGCTTACATCTGAATTAACACCCGTTTAAATTATCCTTATTTTTATAATTAAATTTGACGCCGTTTGACCTTGGAAAATTTCGCAAAATTTGCTCCAATCACAGAACACTGTGCATAGCCAGATGACGACTTTCAATTGTCCCCTGTTTTATGTCCTGCGCATTATAATTAGCTCTCCGCCCCTTCTACTTCATTGAGCCGAATGCCAATATATCTTTTATTGCTAGAACCACCAACCTACTCATCTGCCATATTTAAAAAAAAATGCTAATTATTTTTTTTTTTTTAGGAATGTAATTATGACTATTGTAAAATAAGTAATAAATAACTTAATTGTAGTATGATATATTACTACCCGTTGTTACTTTGCAACTCCGAAAGTATCACGTTAGCAAACCATAAGTCTAAAAATGGCTCTTTGTGAAAAGCTTGCCAACTCTGGTTTGAAGATATCGAGTATTGAACCATCTTCGGCATCTCGCAAGGATCTGAAATTATCTCAAAAGCTCCAAAAGATTTAAATTGAAGAGAG
The DNA here is from genome assembly GCA_902655005.2 of Marronus borbonicus. Taxonomy (NCBI): domain Eukaryota; kingdom Metazoa; phylum Arthropoda; class Insecta; order Coleoptera; family Scarabaeidae; genus Marronus; species Marronus borbonicus. Next base: position 2,836,374 of record LR737396.1, read on the forward strand.
GCATCCAAAACCGCAGTAATTTACAGCGTGTTGAATTTAAAAGACGAAATTTGTCGCGTGCACGGCAAGAAATTGAACATTCTATACACTTGAATATAATTTTATGTTATGCAAGATTTATTTTGGAATATTTTTCATTTAAAATTTTTTCTTTAAATTATGCCACTCAATAGATGGACATGTTATATAGGCTGTCTCTAATGTTTTACAAAACGCTATCATTTCCCAAGCGAATTCAAATATATTAATTTATTTATTGATTAGTTGATTAATTGATTAAAAATATCGGGGAATAAAAATGTTAAAATCTATATAATGTGCAATTAAAAATTTTTAAATTTAATTATGAGTCTGAAGGTGACCTGTACTCTCTAATACTTAAAGTTATAGTTAATATTTTAAGCCCTATACAGATGGCGCTAAACTCTATATTCTAAATATTAACAAACCAATTTTATTTATTTATTGTTAGCAAAACTAAGAGACATGTAAACCCTTTTTTTATAATCGCTCTAATTAAATAGGTATATTAAATCAATGTAAAATATGTATAAATGTACGTAATTAAGACCAGAAATGCACCAATGTGAAGCAGTCACCTGTAATGTACTTTTCGCCGTAAAGAATATTTTGACAGCCCATAATACCAAGAAAATTTTTTAGTTGTCAATACACTTCGATGTTAGTGGTTTTGTAGCGCTTTTCTGCGCTAAAATTATTAGCTATACTTCGATAACGAATAAACAATAGGCGAATTAGAAGCTCGAGAAGTAGTTATATGTAGTATTGGTCGACATCCCCAAATTGCCGGCTAATATTTTTTGTTTCGTATTGGCGAACCACACTCAAATATGATGGCGGAGTCAGATACGACGGTGGAGGCAACGAGACGCCTGAACGTGAAAAAGCAGACGCTCGACGACGCTTACGCGGCGCCGGCTAACTTCCTAGAGATCGACGTCGTCAATCCCATCACAACGGTCGGCGTCGGAAAGAAACGTTTCACCGATTACGAGGTTAAGATGCGAGTAAGTTCCGTTCGTATACACCCCCTACAATACTAACGTCAAATCGACGGGCGTTTTTCAGACGAATTTACCCGTATTTAAAGTGAAAGAATCCAGCGTAAGACGTCGCTATAGCGATTTCGAATGGCTGCGGAACGAACTGGAAAGAGACAGCAAGATCGTAGTACCTGCGTTACCAGGAAAAGCATGGAAACGACAGATGCCTTTCCGTGGAGATGATGGCATCTTCGAAGAAGACTTTATCGAAGAAAGGAGGAAAGGTTTAGAACTATTTATAAATAAGTAAGTGTTTTCGCTTGTTTCCTCGATCATCTTGAGCGATAATTCTTTTATCTCTTTTTGATGTGGAATACAGGAAGTGCCAATGATAGGAACAAAGTTCATTTTGTCTGTTACAGATAGTTTTTATTGCTTAAAATTGCTTTTAGAATTGCACTAGATTCTTTTACAATATAACACCGATTGTAAACCTAGAAAATAATTGAACAACAATACACAATCTGTCTGTCTGATTTGATTAATAATTAGATGAAAGTTGTTGTTGTTTTGTTGTGTACGTGTTGGCAGTATGAATTCGGGGATATTAGCTCTTAGAATTTTGTCAATATTTGAGGTTATCAAGAATAATTTCGTCATTAAGCTCAAGCTCAGATTATTTATCTGAGCTCAATTTCAATAACATTTGATTTGGTTATCTAAAAAAATGATATAAATAAATTATTCTTTTAGAGAATTATTCCTTCAATCGTTTACTGGTACTACACATATATACCGTGTGAGAGATTCGGGAACTACAGCTGAAGTAAATTGACAATTGAAGAGCAAACAAAAAAATACAGCACTTTTTGCATGTCTTCCTCCTCAATTCATATTGTTTTTAACAATTTAATATCATACAATATGATAATAAAAAACAATCGGAAGGACCACCTTCTTTTAATTATTTTTATGTTGGCTACAACTACATTTGACAGTTAAATCCAACAATGAAATTTCAATTGTAGAAATGTCTTTCGGGTGATGTCGTGTAGTTGATTTTAACTTGACGTTTCGCTGACTATCCTGTCAGCTTCTTCAGAAGATTTCTAAAGACTGCTGTTGTTGTCTTTTGCTGCTCGTTATATATCCCATTTCTGTTCCGCTTTGCTGATCAGCAGGGCAGAACGGTCATGGATCAGCAAAGCGGAACAGAAATGGGATATATAACGAGCAGCAAAAGACAACAACAGCAGTCTTTAGAAATCTTCTGAAGAAGCTGACAGGATAGTCAGCGAAACGTCAAGTTAAAATCAACTACACGACATCACCCGAAAGACATTTCTACAATGGATTGCGGTCGTGAAAGCCTACACTCAATGAAATTTCAAGTTGTGTTTACTGCCACTGTCACATTCTACCCGACATTTTGGCTTAATCCGAGATTAAATGTTGACTTACGTTAATGCAACTGACCATTAACCATTTACGCTTTAAACAAAAATTTGGTCGCCTCATTACTGTCAAATATATCAAACGTAATTTGAAGGTTTAATCTTGATATGATTTAAGGAAGATCTGTTTGTCAGATGTAATCAACATAAAAAATAATTCAAAAGAAAACATGACCCCCGCGATTACGTTTTTCTTTGATTATATTGAACTTACTATGAATCTGCTGGACTATCTGTGCTATAACAACAATTTTAATGAATAAGAAGACCCATTAATCTGGTTTTGTTTATTTTCTTCTTTTTCATGGCAGAATTGCTGGACATCCTCTGGCCCAAAACGAGCGCTGTTTGCATATGTTTCTGCAGGAGGAGAATATCGACAAGAATTACATTCCCGGCAAAATACGTAACACATAATTCTAATACCATCCGCTAATCACTAAGCTAAACGTAATGCATACTTAAAAAAAAAAATAGATACGATTTAATATTTGGTTTTCTCCCTTTATTTTGTGATTTTGTGGATTCATTAACAACTTTTATCGTGTTTTTTTTTGAACCGGTTTCGGACAATATTGTTTTTTTTTTTTTTCTTATTTGTGCATCTACCTATATATATATATAAATAAATAAATAAATATAGAAGAAACAATAATATATTGCCATTAAATATTACCTTTAACGATATTTTGGCTAAATTATTGTATAAAAATTCTAAATATAAAGCTCTTTTTGGTAACAAAACTAATATACATTGTGCCGAATTAAAAAAAAAAAATGAATTATATTTTTCGGCGCTTTTATCGGATGAAACATACTGTATAACGAACAAGATAATAAAATCATAATAGTAGGCGTTGATTATACAATTACATTTCACTATTCGATACGTCTAAAGCATCCAATCAAAATTCTTTTGAAATTTCCGTTTAATAAAAACGGATCCTAATTACGATATAAACAAATTTTAAATTAAAAGTTATTCTTTTGTTTCCCCCCCTTGAAATAAAACAATAAATAAAGCAGCATATTGTCATAGACTTTCAATATGAAAATTTCAATGGAGTGATAAATGTATTTAAATAATAAGTAATTTTAATAATATTAAGTAATTGTCATTGGTATGTAATACACGATGCAAAAAGAAAAATAAATTTGTTGATATGATTGATTAAGAGATAAACGATAAGGACAAGACGATGAAAAAAAAAAGAAGTAAGAAAAATAACAGAGTATAGTTTGTAGCTTTTATTTTTTACATGTAATAATACTATTATATTACTGTAATATTACATAAGTATAGATTATATTATTTGTAATTCTTTTTTTTTTCTGCTCACGAATTGTACGATGATAATAGTTTTAAAAAAATAGATATATAAATATATAGGTTGTCCAAATTCAATCCTAAAGAGCAACCGCTGTCTACATCGAATTTGGCTCACCCTGTACATTTAGAATTAAATTCAACCGTTTTCTCCCTTGTGTTTTTGAAATAACGATTAAAGTATGTAAGTTTTGGAGCCATGATGTGTTTTTTTTTTTTGTATTTTTAGTTTGTTTTGCAAGGATTATGTACATCTATGTATTTGAATATTTTCTCAAAAAATATACACTGTTTATTTATAGAGGATTTTAGATTCTTTCCCTTATCGAGAGTCCTCGGGCTTCCAACACTTCTGATTTCTTATTTGGATTATGTCCACCCAAGCTTCTCTTAGATTACTGCAAAAATAAATATATTTGTGGAAGTTTTATCAAAACAAAAAGAAATGAATTGAATGTTCATTGTGAGGAAAATAAAATAAGGTAAGTTGGCAATACCGTGAAAGATTACGTTTTAAAATTACCACGGAAAATCTCGTAAAATGAGAAAATTAATTCAGAAACATTTTTTTTTCAGAACTAGCAACATCACAATATTGGCAGGGAGAAGTTTGAATTCAATACAATATAAAAATGTTGACGAAGGAGTCCTTGGATAAAATTGAGTTGAACCATATATCGTACTGTATTGTATGTTCTTCCCTAGTGAACAACTTACAAAGCATCCTGGTATAGATTCTCCGTATTCGGCAAGCATTTTCGCAACAGATCGCAGCAAGGCATCACCAGCACATTTAGAAACTGCACCTGATCGTCAGGAATCATATTCTGCTTGTCCCGGTCCATCATGGAAAGCGGTATCAAACCCATTGACTTTTCGACATCGCCCTGCCTATAGAATTCGTCTAAAAATTGGAAACAGAATGACTGGAAACTAAGTTTCATTTATAGAAAAATTGAATTTTTACTGTATAAAATGTCCGTTATTCTCTTCGCGACATTAAACGGTTTACACTGTCCCGATAGATCGCAAACGGTCATCATAATCGATTTAATCATGCTCCTATGCACTTGATTCTCCCAATCGAAGATGCCCTCCATGACGACCGGCGTTAATTTGGCGCGAACTTTGAAATAGTAAGCGAGATCCGTCGACAAAATCGCGTCCTTTATCACCGAGGAGATGCTCTTGAATTCCTCGGCGCTAACGTCTTTGAAAATCTTTATTTCCTGCAAAGATAGGATTATTTCGATCTGGGCAAAATGTTATATTGGAGAGCGTACGCTTAATATAATCATGGTTACTGCGTAATGATGGTTTTCCCAGGGCGATTCCTGGTACAGTTGCGACACTACGTCATTGGAAATGTGGAGGAAGTTGTTGGTAACTCCACCGTGATCAACGTCATGGGATAGGGCCGCCACTATAAGACCTTTTAACTTGAAAGAAGTTATTATTGTTTCTTCTTAAAAGAATCGTTTAAAAACATATTAATTAAGCAAGAAACTTATCCGCATAGCTACTCATTTGCAGCTGGATTTAAACGTGGTCGTACCAATTGAATTGATGGATATTCCAGACAATATTACATCGGAATTAAGGTTAAAGAAAGAACATATTTGCCATATATTGACTGAACATTTCCCATCGCATTTTGAAAGGTTTCATTTTTTGTTTAAAGACATACCTCAATCTCCGTGAAGATTTCCATATTTCTCAACAATATGTTGTACATGCAATGACAGACGTTAAACGCGTGCTCCCAATTGTGGTAGGGATTCTTCCTGTAGAAATTCCTCATCGACAAGATGAATTTCAACAATTCTTGGTAGTGCATAGCGTCGGGACCGGTTATTTCCAAAATCATGTAAAGAGTTATTTGCGGCATCTGATCCATGTGCTCTAGAGCAATGTACCAAGAGAATCTGCAATAAAAAAAGACGAAAATTTTATAAATATCGCACAGAAAGCAACTCAAACGCACTCTTTTAGAGCTTCCGAATTTTCGTAGAAACTCAGATTGTTCGTCAGGTGTTCCAAATCATGCAAACAAGGTAGGACATGCCTTTTGAGCAAACCCAACGCTACCTCGTATTTGGCCTCCTACGATTTGTGATGGAAAAATATTAATTCGCACGAGCAGAGAGTTAGAAGAAGCAATCTTACAGATTTTTTATTCGTCTGGCATATGTGAGAATAGTGCAATGCTAACGCGCAGTAGATCGCAAATGTTTTGAAGATATTCTCGTCGGTTTGGGTGAAACAGGTACCATCTATTTTGTTGACAGCTTGCACGACACCTAGGCGTAGCAAAAAACAGTTGTAACAACTTAAATGGTTCAAAAACAAGGGGAAATTACCTAAGACACCGTCTACACCCAAGATGGGCATGCAAAGAATCGACCTGGTGATGAAGCCAGTCCTCGTATCAATTTCTTTATTGAACCTGGGGTCGTTGTAAGCATCTTTTACGTTCAAATGGATACCGGTTCTTGCTACAATCCCAGCTATACCCTTCTCTTTGCCGAAACGTATTTTCATGTTCCTCTTGATCAAACCCTGGCCCTCTTCAATGCCTTCATCGTAGAGATCAGCCACCAGGTCATCTTTGGTGCGATCCACAACGAAGAAGGACGTTCTCTCGGCATTAACTGTGGTTTTCGCGAAGCTCTGGCGAAAAAAAAAGAGCCGATTAATTAAGAAAAAAATAAAAGTAAAAGAATTTTTCCAGGTTTCGCGAATCGTCGTTTGCAGCCAACTTACTCATACAAGTACCTTAATAACGATTTTCCCAAAACTGTTTTATTTCATAATTAAATGGTTCATTTCCAACGATCCTTCACAATCTGCAGAAGCAATACAAACTGATGTGAACGTATTTCGTTATAGTGACTCTTTAGAGTAACTTAATGCAGAAAGCTTGAAGCCTCAAATTTTGAAAGCAGGTGTATTTGTTCTGCGCTTACCACAACCTCAGCGATCATCTTATCAAACAAAATCGTATCTGCAAAATAGCACTTGGTCAACTCAATCAGGCACTCGTTCAATTGCTGCTGTCTCTGCATGAGCACCCTCTGCTGGTTCATGTAGATGGAAGCTCCCATCCAACCAGCGACGACCACTACGATTTTCAAATCGTTTTTCTTAAATGTTGACTGCAGAACATCTCTGTAGAGTTCCAAAACCGCATAGCATTCGTTGCCTGGCGTTACAACCGGTACGCACATTACAGATTTCACCGTAGGATCTAAAAAAAAAAAAAGAGAAAGCAAACAATCAACCAAAAAATGTGTTTTCTATGAAATGCTTAGCGGATCTCGATTAGGAAGAAACCTGTATAGGGGATCCCGTCCGGGAATCTAGGATCCGTTAGGATGTCGTCAACCATGATATATTCCATTTTGCATGCGACGTAAGCCGCCAGAGACTTCCCTTCTTCGATTTTCCAGCTTATCCGATTTCGGGCTGTTGGTCTATCGTCATTTTTTGGAGTGATGTAGATTTCGTTTTGGGTTAGATTTACCATGTATACCCTGACACCTAGGCAGTAATTAATTGAAAAATAAAATACTTGTTCTTTATATTTTTAATGTAATTTGTGCTAAAAAGATCAGGTAGAGAATGGTATTAAAAGTTAAAAGTCGGAAAAACTGAGGTCATCTTATAACTAAAGACGAAAGCCGTTAGGAATCGAGACATCACTTACATCATTCTTTTGCAGTATTGCTGTGACGCCGAAAGTCACCCCTCGATCCTAACTAACTTTCCTCTCTCAATCAGGTGATAAAAAATATATGAAAATAGCTAATCAAATTTTAACCACCAATTTTGAAAACTCCCCCTAATTAAAAAATAAAAATATTGTAATTTATTGAATTTAGTGTTTTAATTGGTACATTCTCGAAAAGCTCAATGCTCAGCATGAGAACGAAATCTTAACTCTACCTGCAGCATTTGTAACTTTCTTCAAGGCTTCAGCGCTCTCATGTAATAACATCGGCAGATCAACGATATCGTCGAGGAATTCAGTCAAATTCTTCATCGCCACGCTTGGCTTCTTCTGGAGATAAAAACTGAAGTATTTATTATCCTCCTCGGGTTTAACAGCTGCCTTTCGTCCCCTACGAACGATATTTACGTAGGGGGCAATCACCCTCCTAGTAGCCTTATCCGTGGCGGCGATTGCTAAGGATAACCTTTTAAAATCGGCTTTCCTCGTGGGCTTCCCATATTTCTTTCTCATCGAATCGACCGACGTCATTTCAACTTTAATAAACCAAAAGTTTAAGGTGAAGGGAAGATGGACATATGACAAACAAAGATGGAAATATGACATTTATTTTATAGCAAAATCGGCGTCAAAGCACCCGATAGAATAAACGAAAAACAAACATCAAACGGATAGATCTTAACTTTTTAAAGAAGATTGCCTTACCTTCAGGTTTACTACGAAAGCTTAACCGTTCCATTTTTATTACACTCTTAATAGACTATTCTCTTGTAAAATTTGTATAAAATTGTATAATTGACAATTGACAGCACAGTTGCTATCACTTCAATCAAATGTACCCACAAGCTACGTCTTTCTTTTAATAAATTCTTAGTGAACAGAATTTCTTGTTTTTTTTATATTTTTGTGTTTACTTAAAAGAATTAAAAATATGCCATATTTTTAATCTAGGTAAGTTGCTATTGAAGCGCAGATAAACTTGATTAAGATACAAATCAAATGCCCCAGCAGAAATTTTTTAATTTACGTACAATTTCAGCTGGCAGCTCCGGCAATAAACATAGGTTTCCACGGCCAGAGTCAGTTAAAACGCGTTCCAGGTTTGGACCGTATCATAGTCGATCAAAAACTCGACGTTTCGCCGCTTCTTCAGCGGAGGGAAGGTGGTAGGCAACAATTAGCACGGTAACTCAACGTGTAAACTAGGCCAGAGGCGACACTAACTAAGCGGAAACCAGTTGATCACGATAACTCAGCATGTGAACCGTACCATAAGCGAAAATCAACTGTCACCTTCTCTCTCCTAAAGAAACCCCATATAATTGTGGCCGAAACGTCGTTTACGTCATAGTAAATATCTGTGCACAACTGCAGATATTTGGTTTGCAAAGAGTCTTATGGGTGCCATTGCGCATTTGTCATTTGAATTAGACAATACCAAAATGGTATCCTATTACTGATGACGGAAGTAACTTCGTCAAAACCTTTGCCGGATATGGTTTCAAATTTTCGGTAAATGTTTGTAAGATTGTATTGTTTTCTTCACTCTCGAAACGTAAATAGTGTGGCACAGTGGCGATGGGTGCCGATGTTAACGTGGCCCAGGCTCAGACAGCGACTTCATTGCCTCGTGTATTTACCTTGCATATTGGATGCATTGTGCATGCAACGGAAATACACGAGGAAATCGAATCGTTGCCCACGTCCTCCCGTTTATGTCATCAGTCACTGCTGCTGACTATTACGCATGTATGGAACCGCCAGTATATATAAGAATTACTCCGCTCTTTGTTTACATTTCAATATGCATCCTTTATTAGAGAAACGTCTGACCATCCAAGTGGTGAACAGTTTGGCGAGTTGCTGAATATAATGCAGATTGTAGTTCCTCAACGCTTTGTACGGCACATATCACTTTTTCAGGTGGATTTCCGATTCAGCCAGCGATCCATCAATTAAAAATGCTTCTGCGATAATTTACTTGTTTTCGGCATTCGTACACGCAGCATTTGCTGCGAGATATCTGCCGATGTAGATCTTCAGCATTGTCGTATTTTGTTCTGTTTTGTTATGCGCCTACTTTTTTATCCAGTATCTACTTGGTAGTGATACTTCACTTTTCCCAAGTAGTTTGTCCAACTCTGATTAAACCGTTAATAATGAATGCCAATAAAACAAAAAGATTGTATTAAATAAGCCTTGTGAACACCTAGCATACTACAGACAAAAAATGGCGATCAAACTTAATTATGGTGAAGAAATTGAAACATTTGCAAATGTAAAAGTATAAATATATTTCCAACAAACTCTTAACAATACATTCAACAATATAAACAAATTCTTTCTTGTAACATAATAAGTACGAACAAATGAAATACTAACAGTCGAAAAGTGTATGCAAATTCAATAAACAACAGTTGTCTTAACTGTCGATTTAAATGCAATTGTAAATTAGGTATTTTATTACAAACTGAATGCGATATTTAATTGAATATGGGTTAAATTACAAAGAAATACGAATTTTGTAACGTTTAAAACTATAGAAACAAAAGAAAAACGATATTCCGTCGTTGCTAACACTAGACAATTTTTATGTGTTTTTTACTTTTTATCACATAACTTATCGCACTTAAATACACTCGAATTTGATTCGAGTCCCTAATAGACAACACTGTCTGAAAAAATAATTAACTCTTAATTACGTAGATGGCACTTGTTAAAAATATGTAGTTAATTTAGAAATCTAAATTTGGTAACAGCGATATCAATTCCCTGATGAACGGAGTTTGTTGCACCTCCTTTTCAGTCTGGATCCTTTTGTAATATACCGGACAATCTAAAGAAATACAAGTCACCTTATCGGAAGTACCACAACACGATTCGCAAATCTGTAACATTTCAAATAAGAAGGTAATCCTGTTGAGAAATTACAACGCGATGTCGTACCATCTTCGTTTCGTAAAAGTTCTGTTCCAAAACCCGCGCTTTTTCATGCAAAATGGCGCTGGTGTTTTGCGGTTTGGATAGACAAATTTCGCATATCCCATCTTTGGATTGAAGTCCGCAAATTACGCAGTTTTTCGTTGAGAAATATTGAGAAATTGTACTTTTTTTGCCTTTAACGGGAGATGAACTGTGTAGATATTGATATTGTTTCCGCGGCATATCGTTAAACCTGCAAAAAAAATATGTAGGCAAGCTCGAGTAAAAATACAAAAATATCGGTAAAAACTACGCACCAGTTATTTACATCAGCTCCAATCAAAAGGAAGCACCTATTAATAGGTGGAATGATCACTTTAGTGATATAATACAAAGCATTCGGCCTCAATGCTGGATCTGCAATCAATTCCCTGGGGCAACGAACTAATCTAATCAGAGGTAAACCTGGAGGACCGTTTACGATGACGTAAGGTACCCTCTCGCCTCGTCTAGGTTCGTTACGTTTATCAACAGCTAGCCATTTTCTATTTACAAGAAAAAAAGTTATATTTGACATATCATGTAAAATGTGAAATTTCAAAATTACCGCGTTAATTCTAAAGCCGGCACGCAAGCTGCAGGACGGTAACTGGACGCACCCCTATATTCTTTAGCGAAAGTTAAGTCTTGGATGCTGATCCTGCCAGAAAGTATCTTGGAAAATTGCCTTACCACATACTGGCGAACCAAACTGATATCACGCGTGTCGAAGAGAATTTTAAGGCATTTCTCCAACATCTAAAAGCAAGACTTTTACCTTGGAAATTCGAGTTTAGCGAGTACCAACCTTGGCAACCGCCGGGCAACCGTCTCTTCTAACTGTTTCGATTCCTTTCGCTAAATATTCGGGTTCATCTTGTTCTGGTGATTCGTACATGTAACCGACGTACCTCTTTTTGGTTTGCAAGATGCAGGGATGGAAGACCTTTTCCAATTTCAGCTTCACGGGGCTTGGGTTAGCGTTAGTGACGGCTTCGGCTATCTCAGCGCCGATTTTGAACGCCTCCTGGCGGCTCTTCCCAGGCACCAATACAAAGACAGAATCTGTGTCGCCATATACGACTTTAGCTCCCCATTTTGGAGTTTTTTCGACTAAATTGATAGCTCTTTGCAAGGTTTCTCGTCCCTTACTTACAACACTATCACCAACTTCGATGCAGGGCATCCTCCCGCTGAAATTAGCTGCTGTATATCCATAAGTTACATTTGCTATTAATTTCAATCCCAATTGTCTGGCGTCTAAAACCTTCTCTAGGGTCTTATTCCCAGCGTTCTTCTTTAAAGATTTCTTCACCATCAAACGCGTATCTAAGATTTCTTGCAACATCCGGGGGAGAATTCCTTCTCTTACCGTTTTTTTCACGAATCCCACTCCGCAAGGTGAAATATTGATCAGGTCTTTCCTACTTAACCTTTTAATATACTTACGAGGGACTTTAAGTTGCGTGGCTCCAAATTCAAATGGAATATCATGTCCTACGTGCTCAATTCTGCCGAGGCAAGTGGAAAAGCAGTAATTGTAAGCTATTATCATTGAAGGGTATAAACTTTGGAAGTCTAAAACGATGACTGGGTCTACGTAAAACTTGGATTCGGGTTCCATGATTAATGGTAGAGATTCTGGAGCTCTCATATTAGCTCTCTGTTGAACGCTAGGTGATACTGGAATATAGTTTAGTGGTTTTGCCAATCGCAACATCATAGATTCAACTCTGAATTGTGAACCTCTTGATAATACTTCGAAAAATTGGATCCCAAATAACTTAGCTAATTCGCTAGTTCTTCCAATCAAGTCTAATTGGTCCATAATCCTCAATATAGCTTCAACTCGATAGAAATAATACCTTAGGACTTTATTTCTATACAAACCAGATACGTGATTCCACCAAAAAGTGATATTCCTAAAAGAATATAACGGCACCCTTTGATGTAAAATATGATAGACGATATTCTCGAAAGTATAACTCTGCAAGGCGATCTCGTGCCTTAATAACCTCCAAAAGTCTAATATTATCCTCCCAGGTATCGTCAAATCTGATAGATCATCTTCGGGTTTACTCTTAGTCGATTGAGGAACCCTACTTAGAAGTGAAATCAAGTTCAAGTTTAAGCTATACCCTCTCTCTATCAAGTAGCCCCATGAGAGCATCTGGATCTCGTAGCCTACTAAAATATCGGGGTCGCAATCTACGAGAAACTCAACGAATTTGGTCATCATATCAGTCTCCGTCTCAAAAATTCTAATCGTCTCATCGTTATTGATAACTATTCCGTCTACAATCGAGAACTTTATTCTCGTTGGGGATATAGGCATGTTATTGAGAAGAAAGCAACCTTTGACGGATCTTTTGCGAAGATCATCTTCAGGTACATCGTTGAAAATTTGATAGACAATTCCTTTGATGGCGTCGTGAGATGGGTTAGGTTTGTAATCGTTTCTAGTTTCAATAATTAATTCCATAGAAAATACTGTTAGATGTAAATACTCGGAAACAGCTTTAGCGTTCTGCAAATTATCGCAAGATATCGCAAAATTGTTAGTCCTATCAAGAGTAACACCCGTAATTTGGCAGCTGTCCCTTCTTCTCTGCTTTGTGGTATCAAGTTCTTGCGAATTGAAAGTATTTTCTGAAGATTGGTTGCTTTTCAAGCTGGAATTTGGAGATATTCCTTTTCTGTGGCATTTTAAGGAATCGTTTTTTTTTATTATTGTACTTGTATTGTCAAAGATGGTATCCAAGGATGATTTCGATGTTTCATCTTCAGTAATTTTCCGAACATTCTTTAAGGTTTCGTCTAATGAAGTACAAGGAGATACGGTTAAAGAATCATCAGAGTCATTATCAGCTCCAGGACTGCAAGGGATAATTATCTTTTTTCTTGCTATTACTTTAAGAATCTTTTGCTTCTTCTCCAATTTGCTTTTCAACCACATTTCAACGTCTTCCCTGCTAGGAGGTAATTTTGCTGGTATAATTATACAATTTGTGCTCTTACAAAACGACATTTTATAATTATATATATCTCTATTGGTTATTTTCTCATTAGGATACATATGTTCCAACAGAGCTTTTCTGTAGCAATTTATTCCTTTAAAACTGCTTTCAAATTCAGTTATGTCCACTATTTTATTGCTTGGTATCTTCAAGATTCTAACGCCAACTTCCATAGGACCCGTGACATCTTTAGCATCGCTATAAAACGGTTCCTGATGAGATTCCATTGGAATATTGAACTCTTGCATTGTTGCTTCGATGAAATCCCTTGAAGGTGGTTGAAATTTCGGTACTATGATTTTACATCCGTTTCCGCTAGGTAGATTTTGATCGGCGAACTCAAAAATGTTCAGGCATGTTGTTAATATTAAATCTGAACGGTGTAAGTTTTGTTCCTTTTGATAAGGAGTGATCTCACTTCCGCTAGACTCAATTTTACTTTTACAAAGACCTTCTCCGACTTCAAAACCTACATTTTCTTTTTGATAAGGAGCTACTGGGTCGATTTCGCTGGATTTCTCACTGTCCTTTCCGGAATCCGCCGATAATTTGAGTTCATTCTCTGTAAAAATTGATCCGTTGGAATTCAACGAAATTGGCTTCGGTGTCGAAATCTCATCGGAACTTTCGGAAATTTGCGTGAGCATCTGCGCGTCTGTAAATTTAGAAGTGCCTGCTTGTGGTATATATTTATTTTTCTCGTCGTATAGTTCCGCTGGATCTAGAGCCTGTCGTTCTAAACGATCAATTTCTTCATTTTTATCCTCGATAGGCGTGAAAACTTCAGAGGAGAAAGAATTTGGCATATTCGGTGAGAAGATGTCGTCAGATAAAGATGCCGAACTACTAGATAGCTGGGTATCATCCAAATAAACTTGGGGATCATTCTGTGATAATGTTGAATATTCTTTTTTATATGGAGTTATCAGAGCTGTACTTAGTATATTTTGAGATTCTCCCTTCATATTTCGGAATTGCTTTTGATATGGTGTTAACAAGCTTGGACCAGATTCAATTTGAATATCTCTATTCTGCTCCACAAGCTTAGTTTGCAAAAGTTTTTGGGAGCTTGTATCTACATTTTTTTGGGACTCCCTGGGCATATTTGGTGATATACGTTCTAAAGATGCAAAAAATTGTTTTGGCACTGGAGGTTGTGTAGCACTTTGGACAATATTTGGACAATTCAACGTGATTAAAGGTGTAAAAATATTCTGTTCTTGGGAAATTGCATTCTGATTTGTTTTATTTTCATCCGTTTCAGAGACTATTTTGTTATGTTGGATCTGCATCGTGGTCCTTACTTTTTGGTAAGGAGTTATTAAAATCGTATCAAATTCATTTTGGGTATCTAGTTTTAAATTATCCTCAGTGCTAAATTGTGGTACTTTATCTTGCACAACAGGAGCGAGATCTTTTCGCATGCTTTTCAATTGCGCTTTTTCTTTCGATTTATAAGTGCACATCAATCTTTCCTCAATTTCGGTTCGATTTAGTGAAATATTTTCAGAAAAACTTAATTTTCTTTTATATTTCGGCTGGGGCTGGCATTTCGATGTATCTTTTGCGCTGTAAAAGAACGTAATAGCTGCTAAATGTTTCGTTCTAGCACATTAAGATCTGTAAATACTTTTTTGGGATCAAAAGTATTTAGAGAATCTACTTTTTTGTACATGTATATTGTTACGGATCCAACATATAATAACGTCGGTGATAGAACGATTCTCTTTAGTTAGTTAGTGACCATCTTCAGTTGTTTTTTTTTTCCCTGTTTTAAAGTATATACTGTGAAACTTATAACTAATCTAAGTAAAAAAAAACTATTAAAAGAACCTAAAACCTGTACTACGAGGAACCACAAAACGAAAAAAATTAAACTCACTCTTCACCACGGGGAATCGCCTGTTTCTGCAAATCTAACAATAAACATTTTAGGAAACGACTCGTTACGAAGCAGACGTGTACATAAATGTAGATATGCACTTACTCGGTTTAGTAGGTGATCTAAAATTCACCTTTAACGGACTATATTTAACAGACTGGGAGAAACCTTTCTTAGCCTGCCGACATCTTTTCTTCGCCGTTGGTTTGATCACTTTTTCATCGTCTGAAGAGGAATCATTCGGACCATCCAGGTGGTTGTATTGATTCACTGGATATGGAGTTATTTCATCTTCTTCTGCCATCTTCCTCTTCTTCTTGATTTTTCTTTTGGAACCTGAAAACGAATTCGAATTACATTAAATAAATTAAATCCCAGGATGTTTTTGCGACATTCAAAAAGAAACAATTATAATAAACGTAACTCTACCTTTACCAACAGTAGATCCAACCTCCAAAGACATCTTAGAGTTATTATTATTCATGTCTGCAACATATGTATTCATATTAGAATCTTGTATGGAACACGTTGTATCTTGTTTGTAACCGGTTCTTTTCCTAGTACCCCACATGTTTATGAAGTTATATCTTGCCAAGTGGACAAGACAGTCTTTACGGATTTTCGAATTCAAAGTGGGATGCTCAGTAGTGCGTGCTAGTTCGAGTTTCTGCTTCAATAAATTGTATTTTATAGCTCTTTCGTCGATATCTTTTTTGTGGTTAATCGGTTCACTGTTTTTTAAGAGGACGGCTAGCACATCTTCGGGATTTTGCAGATGTTTGGGAATCGAATGAATTGGTATTCTAATAAGATATTTCGGCTTCTTAAATTTTGACTTACTAACACAGGATGACTTGGATTTAGACGGAGAAACAATTGCTCGGGTAGAACCTGAGTAGTTTGATCTTTCCCCCAAAATCTCATGGATCGGTTCTTTATCGATTCTACGTTTCAACTTATTTTTCTTTTTTGATTTCTTCTTTTTCTTAGAAGGCTTGGTACTTTCTTGCAAGAGACTTGAGTAACTAGGAGTAGTTATTGAAACCGTACCACTTTTACTTCTGGAGATCAAGTCTCCAGTGTTTTCTGGGAATGAAGTCTTTATCCGTTTAGAATCATCAAAACTTCTATGAAGTTCATTCTTTCCTGAACGAGAAGCGTGAGTGATTGCTGCAGATGTATCCTCTTTCATTTCTAAATTTTTACCACGATTGTACTGATCAATGTCACAGTAAGCTGATTGTTTTAAAAAACCGCAGGGATTGACAATCGAAGAAATCTTTGCTTTACAATTATTTTTCGAATTACGAGAAACAATCGAGCGATTTAAGATTTCTGAACTACGATGGGTACCAACGAATTCTTTACGTTTAATCTGCCTGGGAGTAATTTTAGATGTCCGTGTTTTGTCCTTAATTTCTTTTGAATTTCTTTGAAATAACTCTGCTTTACACTCAAAATTATCCCAATGTGGAGTTTCAGAAGTTGATGGTGGAGTTTCATAATTTTTTAATCGCTCAGGCGAATTTGGGGTATTTCTAAGCAAATTTAAATCTTCTGAAGGATTATTTTCAAATGCAAAAGATCGAGTTTCATAGGTCTTAATGCTGGATGACCTTAATGCGTAATTATGCAGATTCTTAGGTTTATATTGGCCTTTTTCTGAGTCTGCATTTTCATTTTTTGCAAGAATATTGCTACTGTTTTCAGATTTTACTGTTTTTCCCTTAGATCGTTTTGAATTTCTTGGCAAGAGATCTTCTTTATATTCGAAATTGCAGGAAAATGAAGTTTTAAGTGTTGTAGGTGGCGCTAATTTTTGGTTAACTGAATTAGCAACTGTATAATTTTGGTTATTGTTAAATTCCAATTTTGGGGCATCAGAATATTTATTTTGAACTGCACAGGGACCAAGTACATTTGAATAAATGTCAATAAATTTATTTGTTGGTAAAGAGGCATGGGTACTTCTCAAGAACATGCTATCTTTGGGAGTTGATATCGTTCTCTGGGAAGCTGGCGGTTTCAATTTTGAGCTTTCAAGTAACTTACCTGAATTCTTTGGTGTTTCTATCCCATCGTCTTTGCCCTGAGGTTTTTTCGCTAACTCTACCTTCAGGGTAAAAGTATGGTCACTTTTTTCGAAACATTTCACTTTGATTTGTTTATAATATTCCGGCAAGGTTAAAGTTTTTCTTTTATCTCCTGAATTTTTATCGATAGAAGAATATGTCACCTTAGCAGCATCATTGACAGTATCTTTTTGAATTCCTTCGAAAGGTCTTTTTATAAGGATTTTACTTTCATCCTCCCTAGCATGTCCGTTCAAATTTTCCAACATCAAACGACTGCTGATGGACCTTCCTGCAGTTATCGAAGTGGTGCTATTGAATAGATTATCAAATGATCTTTGCAACTTTTCCATAAGGTTATCGTAATATTTCTTCATGTCCTGGCGATAGTTACTTAACGATGTAGGTATATTTGCACCGTCTACTTGATTTGATGGTGGATTTGAAATGACAATGTTGGATGTTTCTAATAACGTTTTATCTTCAGATTCCTCCTTAGGATCTACATCTCCATCGCCTATCGATCGAAGTACCTTTGAAATACTAAAACCTCCCGAGCTGCTAGAGTGGACGCTTCGCGGAGACGCGTTACTTTCAAAAAGGTAAGGTTTGATATCGTCGTATAAATTCACAAAGGTGTCGACATTCTTTCGCTCTCCCAAAGACAATGTTTCAGAATTTTGAAGCTTTACGTTAATTACTTCTCTCTCGCTAAGTTCCTTCAATTTTTTTGGTTGGATCACGTCTACTACCCGTCCTTTTTTAATATCTGAATGTTCAAATTTCTGGTCACCCTCAAGTAATCGATTAGAGATAATTACAGCTTTCTCACTGTGAATGTCTGCTGTATCAAAATAATCTAAGGGGACACGTCCAAATTCTATACATTTAATCCATGTTGTATTTGGGTAGTTTCCTTCGGCGTTTTTCTTGGGTTCAAAAGTATAAGGTTTATTTGCCGGCACGATTTTAAACTTTGGACGTGGATTTGGGCCTAAATCATGTGTTGGTACGTATTTCCTGTTAGCTGCGTAAGTTCTGACCTTGTACTCATCCTTCTTTTGTGTCCGTGTCAGGACGAAATTCAAAACAGGTTTTCTTAACGGTCTACCTTTTGGTCTGCGAGGGACCTTGAAGATATTTTCCGTTTGAGTGCGTTTGTTCTTTAACAAACGCTTTAACTTTTCGCTCTTGCCCAATTTTAATTTATCACCAACATCAGTTGATCGTAAGTTATATTTGTCACTATCATCTGAATGATCTCTGCTTACTTTAGATTGCGTTACACTACGTCGTGGCACCTGGTCTTCATTTACTAATTGTGTCATTTGGCTTTCTTCAAATTTTCGATCTTGCAACACAATTTGAGGTGTCTCAATACTTTCCAAGCTGTATTTTCGTTTCTTCAGAGGCTTATAAGACTCGTCATTTTTAATGGCATCTTCAACTGTGTGAGGTAGTTCTTCAGTTGAAAAATAAGCGTGGAAGCTGTTAATTTGGGCATTATTATTACCATTCTGTACATTGGAATCTAAATTTTGATCGTATTCATTTGAAAATGAATCAAAAAGCTCAGGCATATCTAACTTTTCAGATTTATTATCTTGAAGAGTTACTAAACTTTCCATCTCTTCTTGAAGTTGTTTAGTTTCCTCTGGTGGAGATGTAATTTGAATTCCTTCCGAAGGATTTCTATTTGCTTTTTGTTTAGTAAATTGTACATTATTGGTGATAGATACAGTTACACTATCTATGCTTCCCGATTTTTGTAAGATTGCTGTTTGTGGTTCCACTACATTTTTCTTCAAAATGTCGCACTTTTTGAGTAATAGATCTGAAACATTTCCAGTAATCGTTAACGTTTTCTTTGTCATGATTGCTTTTTGCTGAGTAATTTTAGATCTGCTTATTTTGGATTCCTTTGCTGATGTGTCTTGATCTTCATAAGACTTGCAATTATAAGAATGCAATGAGTTTAATTTGCAATTTCTTAACTTTCTTGAGTTGCTGGCACATTTCTGAGGAGTTTCATTAACACGATCCGGTTTTCTTTTATTTTTGGCTTTGAGCATTCTATTATAATCAACCGGATTTTGATCTGCTGGCTTTGAAACAAATTCTTCAATATCTTCCGCTTTTGTAATTTGATCCAAAACATTAATACCACCTAGTGTAGGAATGAGTGATTTAGAATTTACAACCTTTTCAGGTTCTCCAAATTCGTCTTCAATTGAATCGTTAGATTTTCGTAGATTTTGCAAATCTTGGGATATTTTAAGAATTTCCGCAACTGCAATATCTGCTTCATGTTTGAGACTCTTGATTTTCATATCTTCTTCTGATAGACTGGACGTATTTGTAGTTTCCTTCAAACGTATTCCTTCTGTTAAGCCTTCTATGTCCTTCCCAGTTTTAGTTGCCTTCGACCAATTTTGGAAGATTTCCAAAATTTCGCTCGATGGCGTTTTCTCTTCACTGATATCCTGACAAATATCTTTGATCACTTTTTCAATATCGGAATCAATTTCTCCGTGATTATTTCTTTCTGTTTTTGATATATTGTCCATTATTGTAATTGTTAATTCATCC
Source organism: Marronus borbonicus (assembly GCA_902655005.2). Lineage (NCBI taxonomy): Eukaryota > Metazoa > Arthropoda > Insecta > Coleoptera > Scarabaeidae > Marronus > Marronus borbonicus. The sequence goes on from LR737396.1 coordinate 2,856,410, forward strand.
TTTGACTGGATTGCTGCTTGCTTAGTGTACTTGGCAATCTTTTCATTTGTTTTAGCTGTCTTAGCTGATTTATCTCGATTCCTACAAATTTTACAATCTGACGAAGATCCAGTCAAGACATCTTTAGTTTTTCTTTTGAAACTGGTATTCCTGGACTTTCTTGAAAAGTTACTAGGACATTTCTGTGAAGTCCCCTCAAGTAATCTTTTAGTAGGAATGGATTTCCTCTTATTTCTAGCTTTGGACTTTCCATCTGATTCAACAGAATTTTGGTCTATTGGCTTGGCAATTTCCTGAACATACGCTATATTTTTAATTTGATACGAAACCTTAGCGCGATCTACTGTAGAATCTTGTAATTCAGAGTCTAAAGTTTTTGTGGATTTCCTATACTTATCTTCAATTTTCAACACTTCTGCGTTAGATTCCTCTATTTGATCTCCTTTATTTTTTGGATCTGCAGAGGACGTTGTCTCTTCGTTAATATCTTGACATATATCTTTGATTGCTTCCTCAATATCTGAATCAATTTCTTTGTCGTTATTACGTTCTTGTTGTTTTCTTGATACAATTTCTATTTTAGTAGTTACATTTCTTAAGGTTTCTGGCTTCTGTAAAATTGTAGCTTTTACTGTCAAATTATCTCCTTTGAAGGATAATTTATTCGTTGATGCCTTTTTGGAAGTCCTCCCGTTTGCTTTAGATTTTTTTGTTAATTTAACCTGATTTTCGCAAGTTTTACAATTCGAAGGTCCTGCTAAGCGATCCTTAGTTTTTCCACTTAGATTACTATTTCTGAACTTCCTTGTTTGGTTACTAGGACACATCTGAGGGGTTTCCTCGAGTAATCTCTTAACAGGAATTGTTTTCCTTTTACTTCTAGTTTTGGATTTATCCTGAACATCTGCATCTTCAACTTTAGTTGAAACCTTAGTACCATCCAGTATAGAATCTTGTAACTCAGACTTTAAATATTTTGTGGGTCCTCCATGCTTGTCTTCAACTTTCAACACTTCTCTATTACATGCCTCCTTATTTTCCGTTTTTTTATTAATATCTTGACAAATACCTTCAATCGCTTTCTCAATATCTGACTCAATTTCTTTATGGTCTTCATTCTTTGGGAAATCTTCTGCAGCTGAAGTTATTACATTGGATATTCTTAATAAACCGCCAAAATAATGTTTGATACAAGGTGATCCTTTCTTGTTTGACGTAGAACTGTTGTTGTTATTGTTTTCGCAATGTTGGCATGATGTCGAGTATTTCGACCTTGATTTGTAGAGAATAGCACTAGTTTTCACCCTGAATGTAATTTTCCGGCCTCTTCCCTTCTTACCGCTTGCAGTACCTAAATAAATTGTCTCATATTTAGTCTTTTTTTTACTATCCTTTAATTTAGACCGGTTTCCTCTAATTTACAAGGTGTTTGAGTTGCATTTAATGGTAGGCTTAAATCTTGCTCCTCTTCATCGGAATCTTGTTCTTTTGGCACTTGAGACAAAATGCTATCCTTTTCAACATTATCTTCTTTTAAATTTTGAAGTAAATCGAATAATTTTTGGGCGTCTTCATCTAGAGTAAGATCATTTATTAAATTTTCAGTAATAGTTTCGTCCAATACACTCGAATCATCAGTATTTTGACTTGAAAATATATGATTCTCAATTATAGAAGCATCCAAAACACCTGAAGATGGCGGTGTCTCTGCTGGATATACAGACTGTTCTAGCTGTGGTGACACCTCCGAGCTTTTCGGTTTCATCCTCAATTTATCATCCAATAATTTCTTATATGCCACATGTGTAGCAGTTTGAGGCACATCTAATCTATTTTGTGTTAAACAATGTTCAATTTGAGATGACTCTCCATTATTTCGCCTGCGCTGCTCTTCATCTTCCCATAAAACCCTAATTCCTGGATTCGCTGTCAATTGACCAGGTTTAATCTCTTCCCGATTTAAAATGCAGTCAGCTGTTGTATCGGCTTCGATCTTACACACGGACATCTTGCGGATTGACGGAGGTAAAATGGAATTTCCAGGATATTTCTCATGAGAGTACTTATCAGAACGATATTTCAAATCGGCTAAATGTATAAAACTCATCCCATGTAAATTGTAATCGATCATAAATTGAAGTATATATGGAATGTGTGCTTCGTGGGGTTGATAGACCTTTCCAAGAATGCTGCCGTTTTGTAGTAGCGTACAAGCCTTTTTAACAATTAGCGGATTGTAGAAATATAATTTTAGAAATTGGTGTGATTTTGTGTGATAGCCATATATAGGTCTGCAATATGTTAAAGTTGTATTAAAAATTAATTGAAATCAACTATTCGCTGAAATAAAAACTACTTACATTCCAGAAACTAAGCATATTTTATACACATGTTGAACATTAGACGATGCCTGTCCGAGACTTAAATTAATCGCTTTATCCAATGCTGAAGCCACTTGATACAAGAAACCATCACCTGCTATGTGATCATCATACGGTATGTAAATATATGGAAAAACTCTGTGTATATGCAAACAAATTTTTTCTCCTGGAATAATAAAAAAATATATATATGCCGTACTTTCGGGGCTTTTTCAGTTTATCTGATGTGCGCTGCATTCTTCTTGGATAATATTTTAAATTATACTCACCTTCTTCTGTTGAGCCGTATATTCTGATTACGGGTACATGATTTATTGTGGAACCACGAAATTCTGAGTACAAAATATCCAAGTTTGGTAGCGAGTTGGACATGTAAAAATCTAAATTCACGATCCGTATCTTCATCTTTCAAGAGATCAACAAGTTTCAACTGGTATCATATTCAATGATATTCACAATCAAGAGCACCGTGAACATTACCGTAGTTTCTCTTCGGAAATTTTTTAAAAAATATACAACGTCTATGTGAGTGTAATATGAACTAAACCGACAAATTAGCTAAACTTCTTGAGGCAGAGTAGAGGAAGAGACCAAATCTTTGCGATTAGATATACTGGCTTTTTTTCGTCTCATGTTGCTTACCGCTTTCCTGTAGAGTCGACAAGAC
>LR737396.1:2859467-3043837 GCA_902655005.2 Marronus borbonicus
CAGAAATATGGTCAATTAATTGACTATATTAGATTATTATACAGTAAGGCCAAGAAAAATAATATAGTAACTTCTTTATTTGATAATATATTGTTTATTTTGTTTTGAAGCTTATTACACCAGAATCTTCAATAGTTCACCTGCCCCCTATTCTACTAAGGTTTTTATTATTACCTACTATCTTTCTCGGTGCGTAGCTTCGGGGCTTTTTCCATTTATCTGATCTAAACACTACTCTTTCTTACGCATTATTATTTTGAATTATTCTCACCTTTTTTTTTTGTTGAATTGTATGTGTAGATAGATCTCTGAGGAGCGTCGAAACAAATGCACAATATTTAAGAAGTTCGGTATCCAGTTGAAAAAAAAAAAAATTTTAATTCACAGTTCGTCTCTTCAACGGCTTAATCTCTTGGCGAATAAATACGTTCTAATTTCGATGAGATAATCGGAAACAATATATTGGGTGGGACAATATTGATAACATCAACAGGTGACTTAGCTTGGGATCCACCACCAACACCAGCTATGCTTTGATGTTGTGTAGATTCTTTTTTCGGTCACCGGTTGATGATGGGACCATTCGTGTCCTCGAAACGGCCGTCCCGGACTAATTATTATATCACTATATAATAAATTAAACTTGTGCGGTGCGGAGGGTGCCGATACTTATGTGTTGTTTACCATACTACGCCACAGTCCTTGCTATCATTATAGGTTCTTTTTTGTTCAGATTTCTGGTGATTTCTGATGATTCACCAGGAGGAACACATCTTAATCCTACATAGAACTGCTTCTAATGAATTCTTAGGCCTAAGTATTTTTCTTTCTTTCAGAAGTCACTTCTACGAAAATAATCATCGCCTTCGCCGGCTACGTTGGTTATATCATTATTCATATTATTTAATAGACGTTCGTCGGCTCAATGCGTCATATCATTATTTATATTAAATATTTATCTATTGGGATATAAAATGCGGTAATTTTTTGAATTTAACTTGAGGGTAGACTGATTAGGTAGAGGTGGGTAAACCTGTGAATTTACTTGTTACTGCTATTTTAAAATATGCTTTTGTGTTTGCCATTATTGTACATTGCATATTAAATAATTAATTTTCCTAGTAGTAGTAAAGAGTAATTTGTTATCAATAAAAAAATCGTTAATTCATTAGTTATTATTTAATTAAAAATAAAACAAAAATTGGCCCCACTGTTCCGACCGCTATCTGTGTTTAACTGTTAGAAATTAGCAGTTGCTATTTAGCAACCCACCTCTAGCAGATGGCGCTAGTGGCAGTCGTCTTTTTTTTTATTTCAAATTTCAACGGCTTTTCACGTGTCGGCTGTTTTGAATGTTCACCCACGTTTGCAAACAATTTATATTTAACCGTAACGTAATTTGCAATCGTGCTGCCATACAATGGCTCAATTTAGATACGTTAATGAATTAAATAGTCTGCTAAACGTTGACGGACCGATTACGAAAGGACCAATGCCTCGGTGGCAAAGAAAAGGTATCGAAAACAATACGTCTTCGACAAATTTGAGCCTGAATTCGTCGAAACACAGATCCAATTCTTCGATTAATAATTCCAAGACCCCAACGAAGAGTAGCGGAGGTGCTGATGTTATACGAAGTAAAAAGACTCCAGGCAAGACACCTTCCAAGAGTAAATCACCTGGTAGATCAACGACACCTACACCTAACAAAGCAAACGCCAACAAAACACCTGGTGGGGGTGATAGGTTCATCCCTTCGAGAAGCGCAACTAATTTTGACTTGGGACATTTTAAAATAGTACAAAACGATGAAAACGACAGCCCCAATAAGCAAGATTTGCAGAGAGCAATGTGCGAGAACCTTCACGGTAACGACATTCAAAATCAGAGAATATTATCGTACCAGAAGAAAGCTCCTGCTGCTCCCGAAGGATTTCAAAATCCGATGAGGGTGTTGTACACTCAAGCAAAGACACCGGCATCAGCTAGAGCTTGTAATAGATACATTCCACAAGCTCCTGATCGTATCTTAGATGCTCCCGATATTATTGATGATTACTACTTAAATTTAATGGATTGGGGTGCGAATAATATCTTAGCAGCTGCCTTGGGTTCTCATGTCTACCTCTGGAATGCCGGTACAGGAAAAATTGAAGAGTTACTCGAAATGACGGGAAATGATTATATTTGTTCATTAGCTTGGATACAGGTTAGTAAATATGAAATCATCTTTTTAAAGTAACAGTATACGTGTATGTATTTACCTACAGGTGTTCCAATTTTCTGCAGGTGTGAAATTGTGCTTATTCCGTAAACAATTGCAAGTTAAAATTTTCAGATTATGATATGATTTGCAGTTCGTTCGTTTTACTTAAGCAAATTCAAGAGCACGTTGATGTTTGCTTTGGTCACGTTCAGGTTATGCAAACAACAAATACAAAGTAAACAGGGAGATATTATATCACGCAGTAAAAATAAATTCAAACACCGATAAACACTTTGCCATCGTCAGATGTATCGCCATTGCCATTAATTATAAATTCTTCGGTCCTTAAATTAGTAATTATTTTATTTTCCGAATATTTTCTTTCCTCTTCTGTTACACTTACACTGTTACACACATCTCCCATTGTTAAATGAAATTCTTTTCTGTTAAAGGTACTATCTTTATTTAGATAATCAATCATTAAAATTCTTTGATAATTCGGACAAGCTGACAGATTGGAGTTCTTAATATGCCACTGCACTGATCCTTGTTTTGAGTCAGGGTCAAAATGATAGAGCCAGGTTTGGTTGGAAAAATGATTTATTTTTACGGCTTCAAAAATCGGTTAAAGCAAATGCCTCAAGTTCAAAAACATCCCGTGTAATATGTACATTAAATATTTTCTTGTAGGAAGGCGATTATTTGGCCGTCGGAACGACATCTGGCACTACGGAATTATGGGACTGCTCAAAAAATAAACGCTTACGAATAATGGATGGCCATTCCGCAAGAATTGGTTCCTTATCGTGGAACTCTTATATCCTCACTAGTGGCTCACGTAGTGGACAAATTATACATCACGATGTACGACAAAGAGAACATATCGTATCCACCTTATCGGGACATACACAAGAAGTTTGTGGATTGAAATGGTCAACGGATGGAAGATTTTTAGCCAGCGGCGGTAACGATAACGTATTAAACATTTGGCCTGCCGTAAGCAACGGCCATCACACTCAAAATCAACCTCTATTCTCGTTCACCGCACATCAAGCTGCAGTTAAAGCCCTAGCATGGTGCCCGTGGCAACCCCAGATTTTAGCTAGCGGCGGTGGAACCGCAGATAGACATATAAGACTATGGAATATAAATACGGGTAGTTGCGCTAATGCTATCGACACCAAATCGCAAGTTTGCGGATTATTATGGTCAACTAATTATAAGGAATTGATCTCAGGACATGGTTTCGCTAATAACCAGCTTATAATATGGAAATACCCTGGAATGACGAAAGTTACCGAATTGACTGGTCACACGGCACGCGTTTTACATCTTGCGATGTCGCCAGATGGAAGTACCGTCTTATCGGCCGGAGCTGATGAGACGCTGAGGCTGTGGAAATGTTTCGTTAAGAATCCTGTCAAAATTAAAGAAGACAAAACTAAAAGTAAGCCTAGTGTGCTTAACACTTGTATACGTTAAAGAAGATTTTGTGACGGACTACGTTAATGTTTTGTATTTTCGAAGATTGTTATTGTATTTTTGTATTAAATAAAGGAATTTTAAACAGTGGTAGATAGTTATAATAGCGTGCGAGTTAGTGTGAATACAGGCAGATTATTAATTCCAGTTCTTAGAATTTCTAACTCTAGACCTGGATGGTTCGAACAAGGGACTCGTAATAACCATGCGCTCTAGTTCTGGAATTACTCAGAAGTGCGGGTTCAAACAAACCTATTATAACATTTGATAATTTGATTTTAACAAAATTAATGGTAGGTAGTTAACTAATTGTTATTAACAGATTTGATTATTATTAAATTCAAACCAAAAACATTAGGATTATTATCCCGATGTATTTGATACAAGAATATGCATATCCTTCAATTCAAAGCCTACGTTTAAAATTCAAACGCAAGGATACAAGAGTAAATACAAGTTTATTTACAAAACTCTATTCTTTTTTTATTTATTTTTTATAACTTATTCGTGTATACATCATAATAAAATATATAATAGCTATAATAATCAACTTAAATAAACGATAGACTCCCTCAAAGTAGAAATCATGCTGCGCTGAAAGGAGCTATTAGGAAATCGAGGAGAAGTCTTGCAAAATCAATTGAAGGTCGATTGACGCAAAATCTATAGTCTGTCTTGTATCACTGACGACATTCCTCACCATGCTCGTAAAGAATTGGGTGTGTTTCGGCTTCTCGGAGTACCTTTCGTACTGGTCGAGAGAGTCTTGTAGTTTTAATGTAAGAGAATCATAATTTTTTCGAACTACTTCCAGTATTTGGTCTTCGGATGGTGTAGATAGGTTTTGGGAGGCTAACCATTGCTCGATTTTTGGCGAGAAATGTTTTATTATGGCTCTAATATTGATTAGGGTATTATTTAGTTTCTGAGCGTAATCTTTGAACTCTCCATCGCCTGTTGAGTACCTTAAACCTGAGAAACAACATACGAATCAGTAAAATTAAGTTCAATCATTCTACAAATCGATTCTTACCCATCGTATAAACATTATCGAAAACCTGATGCATCCTTATCAATTCATAGTAGAGCTCATCGTAGCTGCCAGGCGTAGGAAGAAAGGTATCCCCATAAGTAATGAATAGATTAAGTATATTGACGACTTGTATTGATATATCGAAGATATTCATTTTCTTCGTTAAATTAGTCTCGTTTTGTACTAGAAATCTCAAAAGTGTAATTAGTGCAGTCCACAAGTCTTTCCATTGGTAATTTATCCTGATTCGGCACCGTTTTTGGTAACATAAGATCCTGTGTATGACCCCGATGCATAAAATGTACAATTCCATGGGAAATTTCTTCATCATATGGCTCATGACGAATTCTACAAGTAGATCTGGAATTTTTTTTTATTAAAGTGATAATATTAATGCTACAAACTTAGGGTATACGATAGTGTAAGACGGATTGTATGTTTTTCCCTGTTCTTAATTTGTAAGATTACGCAAATAATTGGAAATAGAGATGTGGTGTGCGCTACGCGGAAGACATGGCATTGTTACGCTGCAAAGACTATTTGCATATACTAAAGTAAGCTGCATATTACAAACGAATTCTGCTATCCGTCTTTTCGCTTTCGTATTGGTATACTAGTGTATAAAGATGTGTTATCTCTTAACATTTACAATTTTTCAGAGAAACATAATATTAGTCTTTTTTTTAATATTGGAATGTGGACTCACGTATTTCACTTTATAAAAAAATAAACATTTTCAAAATTACATTATTTACATTTCTTACCCAATAATGTCGATGCTAAAGGTTGAGATAAGCCCAACTTATCGGCAGTTATCTTTCGATGTCGCATAGGCATCCGATGTAAATGTACCTTAAATGTCAAACTTATATCGTGCATTAACGAGTTGGCGTATTGATCTTCAGCTATGCAACTCAATATCAGGAAACATAATTTCACCGTATTCGATCCACCTTCCGTTTTAGTATCTTGCATCACAATCGAACTTAAAACATAGTCAATATAAGTAAACTGATCGCTATTAAAGGTTACAAATTATTTACCAGTACTGAAAGAACGTAACCAATAGATTTGAAGGCTGCGTCATTAACTCCACGACATACAGATTTGAAACATCCGCAGGCGTCATTCCAGCATTCAAAGTATTACTTGGAGAAGGTGGCAAGCTAGTATCAGTCTGTGTTTGAGCCAACGTTGTTATAAAATTCCTATTCAAATGTATCGCCTCATACAACGCAAGCAATAAAGCATTATTAGCTCTAATTTGTTGCGTTCTAAATGCTCCTTCCTCTGATATGAACATATTTCCAACCATATTCGTTAACGATGACAACCAAGAAGCGTTTTGCAATTCTGATTGTTGTAAAGTAAACTGTCGGCAAAATTCGGTCAATGAGGCTGTTATAACTTGCCCGTATCCATTGAGGGCTAATTCATCATCGAGAATTGATAATTTTACTATGTAAGGGTTGGCAGCTTCATGTTTACGGTAATTAACTAGAAGCGTTAGAAGTAACACAACATCGTGGCCGTGTTTTTGTCTTGTTGGAGTATCGCATAATAATTGCATGAGACATTCAAACATTGAGGTTATCATGATATATTCTACAAGGGTATTTTGGCTTACATTCTCAGTTCCTGTTACAAATACCAGTAATAATTTCAAACATAATCCTTTCAGACTATCGGGGTATTCACCTAAAAGAAATACAATTTACGGTTTTATTCGCGACAATTGCAAAGGTATACCCGTTAAGAAATTATGACAATGATCCAGTAACTTTTGCATTTTCTGCTCGGCATTCTTAAAACCAACAAGCAAGGTAATGATATCGAACCCGCTGTCGGCTGTTGTTTTTCTATAAGTCGCATGCACCAACCCGCAAAGGGTTTGCATTGCGTACATGATCCTGATATTGTGTTCATGTCCCAAAGTCTCAACGCATTGGCTAAACAACTCATTGATATTCTCTTTAACTGCACCTAATTGATCCGGTGTTATCTTCTGTATTTCGTTCTCTAAATGTGACACCTTGGGCTTTAGAAGGAATATTTCGTCCCAAAACGTCGGATTATTCTTCGAAAGATCTTCACCTCTGAAGAAAGATTCGTAGATCTGAACTACTTTCTCTTTTAGCTGCCGTTTCGAACCAGAACCGCTTCTTTTTCTGGTCGTCATGTTAGTCTTTATCAATTTTTCGATATTAGGTTAGGTTTTAGACCTTGTTTTTCAAGTACGGAAGCTTCTATTACAGAAAAACGACAAAAATCAAAGATAAAAATCCAATTGATATGGATGAGATTAGCGCAATTTTGTTTTATTATTCATTTTCCCATTTAAATACTTATTCTTAAAATTAAAAATCTTAGAACTACGACGAAAGAACATAACTTCCACAAGCCAGAAATTTCGTAGACGGAAGATAGATAAGGAAAGATGTATATGATCTAAATTAGGGTGAGTGAAATGGATATAATGATAGCAAGGACTGTGGCGTAGTATGGTAAACAACACATAAGTATCGGCACCCTCCGCACCACACAAGTTTAATTTATTATATAGTAATATAATAATTAGTCCGGGGGAAATGGATATATACAATAGAAAAACTCTGATATTCGTTTTATTTTTTTTTAATTGAAATTAGATGTTTTTAAAATTAAATATAAATTAGAAAAATATTATATTACCAAGTAGTTAATAGTTTCTCAGTACGAAGCAACAGTTTTACACAGAAAGAACATATTTGCCGAAAAAAGGTATCTACAGAAGTGTTCAAAATCAAAACTCAATAGCAACAGTGGTGCCCGGTCGGGGGTAGCAGTCAAAACAAATGTAATATTTTTAAAAACATTAATTTTTTTTCAATCCGAGATCAAATTTAAACTTAATATGGGGCTCCACTAACTTGGTCCTAAATTACATAAGGCAAAATTTATTTGCTATTTGCTAGAAATTATATTAAAAAGTGTGCAACATCTCGTTTAATATATGGACCATAAATACATATATGTACATTGTGAAAATTCCGAATGATAAAATTAAACAATTCCTTAAACTTAAAATATATTAATTTTTCGAAAATAGGGAATAATAAATAATGATAGCAAGGACTGTGGCGTAGTATGGTAAACAACACATAAGTATCGGCACCCTCCGCACCACACAAGTTTAATTTATTATATAACAACGGCCGTTTCGAAGACACGAATTCGGTCACCGGTCACTTGTGTGGTGCGGAGGGTGCCGATACTTATGTGTTGTTTAGTGAATACTTATTATAAAATGTAACCTAAATAATCTAATTAAAAAAATGCAACAAAATAAATAGCAACAAATGTGTTCATCTATTAAATTAATATATGTATGTATATGATTTTTTTTCGTTACTAGCAATAGTTTTCGACTAGAGATCAAAATCGATTAAATCTGGCCGGAAATCGGCTAGGTTGGCAACAATGGTCAAACGTTTCTTTTAACTCGTTAATCAGCATTTGCACATTCGGACGAGATGCACGCTTACATTTGGTCTTGTACGCCCGTACGCAACGTACGGTTACAGCTTCTTTCATTTAACTCATGAATTTAAAAAATGTTTACAGTGTTAGCTAGTTTTTATAATGGACGCGAGACAGTAACCGCAGACTTACGGTTGTCAACACGGTGTATATTACAGGCCTGCCAACAAACTCCGTCTACATTTGCAATTCCCTAGATTTCCCAAATACGGAGATTACGTTGTAAAAATTAACTAATTCAGCTAACCACTGTGGACAATACAAAATGGCCGCGATTAGTTTGTTAATTAACACACTTAAAAACCTCGTTGGCATTCCGAAAGATAAACCGAAAATGGAACAATTTATAAAGTTGCATGCAGTGACTAGTAATAAATCGGTCAAACGAAAAGAACGATAGCCACCAGATTTAAGGAACATATCAGGTGTTATCGCTTCGGTAGATTAGTTTCGCCAAGTGTAGCCCAACACATAAACGAAACCGGGCATAATATTAAATTAGAAAACCTGAAGCTGAATAAGAATGTAACTTCGCCGCGGGAATTAGACGCGATTTACACAAAAATCTGACGAATAGAGAGAACGGTGCGTTGTCGTACCCAGTAGTTATAGGTGAAAAAAAAAAAAACAATACACGTTTGTGATGAAATTGCATTAAAATCAGTTTTTTTTTTATTACAATTAGCTTCAGCTTACACATATACAATATTATTTAGGAAAATGTATTAAAAAATAAATAAGTAAAAGTAATTTCTTTAAACTTCTTCTATTCTATTCTATTTCACATGTAGTCCCTTTTATGGCATCATAAATATTATTCATCCAAACACTAAAATTCACCTCATCATAATTTAATTTCGAATAAACATAAACCGGCATTTTGTTAGTTAATACTAAGATGTAATCATTGTAAATTTTCAAATCTGCCGGGTATACCATAGCCTGTGGATCCTTTGCGACCACAGCTAGATATTCACGGGAAAATGGTCGTTTTATATTCCAACAACCAACGCCATTTTGATTTACCAACGCAAAGAATAGGATACCCGTTGGTTGATGGAAGTCAGAAGCTGAGGATTGCCATCCTGCGCCTTTATCTCCTACAACCTGAAAAGAATTATAAGCTAGAAATAGTGATTCTTAAGAAATTTGTTCAAATAATACAACAAAGTCATTTCCATGGGATAATCTGGTAGCCAATTCCTTATTCCTCAATACTTTAGTCGATACAGAATAGAGATGGGTGCCAGCCATAGCGTGGAAAATATACTCTCGGTAACCACTAGGTTGAATATGGGTTAATCCACCGCTAAAAATACCGTCTTTCCATTGGAAACTCGCGCCGCCTACATGGAAGTTACCACCTTCCGGCTCCATGTCGAAGTAATCGTGGTTGATTCTCCACGAATCGTCGTCTTTTAAACTATAAACTATAAGACCATACCCAAGGAAATCTGGAAAATAAGCGTAGGCACTCCCACAGGTGTCAATGGTGACGTCTACTGCTACCATTGCTAAAATTGTCGAGTTCTTGAGATCTGCATCTTTAAAATTATACGTCTTGATAATCTTATCAGTGTTTAAATCGATTATTACTATTCTTTGAGGTCCTATTTTCGTCTTATTTCCTGAAAAATTCTCAATTAGCCTCAAAGGAAAGAACATAAAATATAATTTGATTCACCCGGAGTCTCAATAGTTCTTGTATCTACCATCCATAAGCGATCGCAGACATCTACTGCTACTCTATACACTGATACCAAGTGTTCTTGGCTATCTGATGCCGACAACGTGTTAGTTTGAAGATCTGGATATGGGATTAAAGGTACGTTGTGCCTTAAGGTGCTGTTTACTGGAATATAATTCAATGTGGATGGTATTCCAATACGTCTTCGAGGTACCGTTATGAATAATTTATCTTTCCAACGATTCGCACCCATTGGTATGTTATTTTCTGAAATGTTACACTTGATAACATGGAAAAACAATCGAAACTCTTACTATATTGATAATCTTCTCGGTTTGATTTTATGCTGGAATTTGCAGACACGATTTCCTCAATCAACGATGGAAAGACTATAGCATCAGGCGGTGGCGGCGTGAGGAAGCTTACGGACTCCGGAGATGATGCAATTCCCGGGATGTCGTAAGATAATCGAGTCCATGTAAACTCCCTATTCAATCCGGAATTATGAGCTTTATTTAGTAAACAAACGACCAAAACAAGACACACGCACTTCATCTTGTTCGCACTTCGAGAACTAGGCTTTGATTTTGTTTGCGAACGAACGAAAGATTCTGAAGATGAGTGGGGTGGATGGCCTTGAACTTTCGTCATTGATATCTGCGACAAGTTATGTCCACTTTTTTCTTTTAGTTAATAAAAATCGATGTTTTATTTAATAGATAATAATAAAGGTGATGGCGAATTAATTTCTCTTAATAGAAATTTAACTAAAATTTTTAAAGAATTTAGAAAATTAAGTGGAGGTCGAGATAAGTATGTCATTTAAATAATTAAATGTTATCGTTGTTATTCCAAAAGTTTTATGCGTTAATGATAATAAAATAAATACAGAATTGTTTATGTTGTTTAAAATATTACGACGAACCTAATGGATGAAATATCAAATAATTAATACCATAAATTAGGAATAGAAGTAGATCATTAATAATACAACATTTTCTTTAATTATTGTGTATTTATTTATTAATTGAAATAAATCACATGTGCTAAAAAAAAATAAACAAAATTAGTCTTATCGGAAGCATTTCGTTATGAAACACTGGAATATTCGACTTGGCTAACAAAAATTCCCAAAAAACACGAACTAGTTGCTATTTTCACAAACCGTCCCTTTAACAGCTTCATTGACATTATTCATCCACACCCTGAAGTTTATTTTGTCATAGTTCAAGGAGGAGTACAAGAAAATAGGCATGCCATTGGTCAGAACAATCAGATCGTCCTTATAAATTTCCATATCGGATGGATAAATCATAACGGAATCGTTCTTCTGGACAATATCAAAGTTTTTGAGGTCAAATGGTTTGTGGGTGTTCCAACAGCCTACTGCGTTTTGATTGACGAGATTAAAGAACATGATTCCTGTAGGTTTATGGAGATCAGTAGCTGATGTTTGGGATCCTGGACCTCTATCGCCTAAAACCTGCAAATATTTAAAAAGATTGAAATTGGTGGCCATGAGTTTTTATTTTTGGATCTACCTTGAAATCATTACGGTGGTAAGATCTGGTGGCCAAAGCTTTGTCTCTCAGAATTTTGGTGGAAACCGAATATAAATGGGTTCCAGCCATCGCGTGGAAGATAGCATCTCTGGTCCCATCGCTTTTTTGATCCGTCAAGGCTACGCTAAAGATTCCATCGTCCCATTGGAAGGGCATACCTCCAATATTGAATTCGCCACCTTGCGGTTCCAAATAGAAGTAGTTATGTGTGACCCTCCAAGAATCATCTTGCTTGAGACTGTAAACTAGCAACCCAAAACCTACTAGATCAGGGAAATAAGCATAAGCATCATCGCAATGGTCCGCAGTAACATCAACGACCGTCATGGAGAGGCCTGTTCCTGGTCTTAGATCGGAATCCTTGAAATTGTGAGTTTTGATGATTTTGTCACTGTTTAAATCGATGATAACCACTCTTTGTGGGCCCACTTTCGTTTTGTTAGCTAAAATATTACGTTTCAGTTAAAACGCTCAAGTTAATTTTGCTTTTAAAGTGTTACTAACTTAAAGTATCAATGCTTCCTATATCGACCATCCACAACCTATCGCAAACATCTACAGCTGGCCTGTTTACCGAAACGATGTGCTCTTGACCTATTGGTGCTTTGATAGCGTTGGTTTGGAGATCAGGATAAGGAATTAGAGGGACGTTATGCCGTTCCGGTTTGTCGATTGGTACGTAATTCAAAGTCGAAGGTATACCTTTGGAGCGACGTGGAACTGTAACGAATAGTTTGTTCTTCCAACGACTGGCGCTCATAGGGATGTTGTTTTCTGCAATTTACGAAAATAATTGAGTTTTTCTCAGCGCATTCCAAAACCTCGTATCTGATGTGACCTGTTCTCATGAAAATAAAAAAAAAAACACATACGAAGAACATCCGCAACAATTAGCCATGCACGAATTTCT
This sequence comes from Marronus borbonicus, assembly GCA_902655005.2. Lineage (NCBI taxonomy): Eukaryota > Metazoa > Arthropoda > Insecta > Coleoptera > Scarabaeidae > Marronus > Marronus borbonicus. The sequence continues at coordinate 2,871,867 of LR737396.1, forward strand.
TTTGTTTAAAATTACGTAATTGTTTACTATATTTTCTCGTTTTTGTTTTCATTAAACAATTGAACCTGTTTGGAATCATCCAATACCAATATAATTGACCATGGCTTACTATCATTAATTGGAAAAAATCAATCTCGTTTTTGTTTGCTTTGTTTCAATTGAATTAATGCTTTCCATTCTTTGTTGTCTTTGTTTCTATTTTTTATGCTTTAGGTTAATCGTTCTTTATAGTTACCGATTCACTTTGGAATGTTTTAAATTGACCGCAGAATTAGAAACATTTGCAAATTTATTAATTAACACGGGAAGCGCATTTCTTAATCTACGTAACCTGTGTAATAATTTCAAATAATTTACTACTTTATCGTACGGTCTACATGGTTCTAACGACGTGGGTTTTGTGGTATCTAGATCTTTCAGCAACCTTGGTTTAATTGCGCAAAGTACTGGTGGCAAATAGTTATAAAACCGCATAATATATACATGTTTGTTTCATAATCCGAATGTGTTGATTTCAGCACGCTAATACGTAGGATTTTGCAGTAAAAATTGTCCCAATTAGAATGTGTTGTGCAGGTACATTATGAGGTCTAATTTTCTCCGAAGTAATATTAATTGAATATATTTATTTATTTTTAACTCAAAGGAATAATAAATAAACTCAATTTCCTGGTGTTTGTATAATATCCAATACTGTTGTGGCCTAATTCTTTGAATCCAGTTCATCACAGAAGTTATTGCTGTTGATGTGCATTGCATGGAGTTTTACGCTTAATTTTATAAAATGTGCTCGGGTTCATTTTATTTATCATCCTACTTTAGTTTTTTTCATGGCTTTACAAGTTTGAGCCATTCTTTTCAGTAGTTTTTTTTATGTAATCATTACCAATTTGCTGCCACATCTTCTACTCCTGAGTTGTTAGGTATTTGGTGCTTGGCGTTTCTTCACTCATTTAATGGGCGATATATCCACGGGATTTGAGAGGATCATGCCATTATTTTAATATCCCTTGCCGCCGTTTCCCTAAAGTGGAAACTTCAAAATCGTTTTGAATATGTTGGGCCTATCTTCTCCAGGAAAAAAAATACTTTTTTTCCTGACCTAACATTGACCTAATATTGGAATTTAGAAGGTTGAGCTTTTATAGGCTAGAAACAATTTGCACTGTATTATTTTTTCCGGTCTTGGCACAATCTTGGAAATTCGATAACGGGCCAATAATAGAATTAATACAATGGCTTAAGGTGAAATTAAATCCCTAATATTGTTTCACCTATATCAGCTAGTTTGCACTAGGATCCTGGTACACTCTTAAAATTTCAAAATTGGCTCAAGAAGAGAACTTAAAGAGTTGCGAGATTGAGAATTATTTTGTGGTATTTTCCACATATTATTAAAAAAATCATCTGTTACGGTTAGGACAGTTTCGACGTTTTGCGAGGTTCAATATAGAATATACAAATATATAAGTGGGCCCCATTAAAGATGAAACCTTTTATGCACACAAGAAATTAAAATACATTCTGGTTTATCGCTTTTGTACAATGTTGGCAACAGGGTATCGATTTCTCCTTTCTTTTTGGACAGTCATGGGATTTTCTTAATAGCTAAGTCTGGTTGAATATATTTCTTTTCCAATCGATATTACTAGTTCTTGAAGAAGTTCTCCTTGGTTTTTTCTATTTATATCAAGCAGTGTAAAATTTTACTTTCCCGACCTGTTGCAAGTTCTAGATTTATAAAAGAAGCTATCAGTAATCATGTTCCCGCCTGATTTTTCCGTTTATGCGCTTACCATATTTAAGACCACCCGCATGCCCTGGTTTCGTTCACATTTACCGCTATACAAATTACTTAATTTTCGACCCTCACCATGAGGATCTCGCTTATTATTGGAGATAGAAGTTTGACTTAAATATGACAAAGTTACTAAATTTTGTGTTTGTTACGACCCTGAAGAGAAGAGTGACAGATGATGTTCGCGATTTAAAGAAAAAACGAAAAATGGCCATTTCCTTTAGCACTTTTATTTGACCTTACAGGGAAAAATTAAAACCACATTCCCAAGGCGATTTTCGATTTTCTTGCTAATGGTGTACTCGAAATTTTTATATGAAGTTTCGGTTCTTTGTGGCCATCATCAATTTTCTTATTTCCTATTGGCGCCGTATGGGATTTTGATACCGACAGAAAAAACTTTTCCTTCTGCTTGTAACCATGTATAGCATGTCGACAAAAATTTATAGTTAAAGATTAAATAACTCAAAATTTTTATCGTACATTAGTAATCAAAAATTCACACATCGTATCACTTCTTTAACTCTTTCTAGAAGTTTGAATGAGAACGTGATATTTTTTTAAATGGTAGATTAAAGGTGCGTTTTTGCAACAATTGGGTGCCAATTCTCGAAGCCTTAAAACGACGTTTGAGGCTTACCCAAAAGAATGTTTCAAGAATTGGTTCGAACGCATGCAAAAGTATATAAATGTTAATGGCGAATATTTTGAAAAACTGTAAAACGATTTATACCAAAAGTTTTTACATAAATAAACATGTAATTAACATTAACAGCAATTGGGCAACAATAGCGTAGACTCTAGTTCAAAAATTTGTAACGCGTATGCGAAATTAATCAAACATTTATTTAAGTATATTATTTATAAACATAAACACTTTTTTTTGTAAAATTCTAGAAACTATAAGTTATTAAAGTAATATAATATCCAAAATTCAAATTTCTAACTTCACTTCTTTACCAACATTAGAATATTAAATAGCGAAAACGTTACTTACCATAAATATACTCCTTATTAATATCTCCATCGTCTTGAGTCGGCGTTGAACCAGTGGAAGGGACTCTGAATTCGTCAGGAAACACCACAACTTCTCTAGACTTCTTTTGTTCGTCTTTAGGCAGTCCAGCACTTTTAGGCCTATGCAACTCAGATTCTGGTATCGCATACGTAATCCTGCTCCATGTAAATTCCTCACGCAAACCAGTACTGCCAACTAGACACGTGTAGTAAGAAAATAAAATAACTAGCGCCGCTGTGGATAGCTTCATACTGTGTTTATATGATTAAATCTAGGATCAGACTGAATTCTACGCTATTCTCGCGGATAGCGATTTTATTCAAGAAGCACACGTGTAGAAGTGGATGTGTGCGCGGAATAGGTGGAAATGCCCTTGAAATGTGCGTTTTTGAGCGCCGTACAAGTATCCATCTGAAAATACCCGCGTATTTACGATGAAGTTGAGGAAACCTGTTTTAGACGTTAGAAGACCTGTTTAACGTTTAGCAATATTAGTTTTGTAGAGTGGATGCTTGTTTCCCAAGAAGTGTTAATAGTTTTCTAATATACAGAATACTTTCAAAACAAACGCACCGTTTTGAAAGTATTCTTTTGTTTATCCGCAAGAAGTTGCTGTACTAATAAAAGTTAAATTTCGAGAAATTAAGAATCTTCTGAATGATTTTCTTCGATATCTGTTAAGGTTTACTCTTTAAAACAAATCTAGTTAGAAGATTTATCAAGAATATATTTAAATATTAATTATTAACAAGGAAATATTGTTTTCACTTCGATTTTGCCGTAACCTAAGGGCCCATTTAGGAGTTTATGCGAAATCTTACGGTATTATTAATATTATCTTTATACGCTGAATATCATGTAATGTCCCATTTAAAAAACCGCTTTCGTAACCTTTAAACCAACCTACCGGTTGGAAATTATCCAAGGTTGTCTTACATCTTACTATTTTCACATCTGCATGTGGATGTGTGTTGTGATTACGTAAACCTTGTGGTTTTCCTTGCTTGACCATTCTTCTATATACATATACTGGATTTGATACGGAAATAATGTGATTATGTACACTGCCGTTCAGTGAAGTTCGGTCATGCAATAAAAATCTATTATATCACACTGTATACAATTATTAATACATAAAATTAGAAAAATATTAAGCATACACTCTTTTCTAAGGGATTAAAGCCATAAATTATTATGTAAAGTAGAAATATTGCGACAACCACAATAAAGTCCCTTTTATTATCATTCCAAGAATTTCTCGGAAGTGCCGATCTTTTGAAACGGGTCGTTTGGGGATTATTAACGAACGATACATTTAGGAAATATACCGCAGGATCACTCTTGTTTATTTATCACAGGCGTAAAGATATAAATTTGCTTCATTTTACTGTTGAATGTGTGTTGGCGTGCATCTGTCGTTTTTGCGCGAAAGTTTTAAGAAAATTTACTTCAAAATGGCACGTGGCAAGCCTACCAGTGTAGAAAAACGTTCACGCATTATTCACGCTGGTTGAAGAAGGATATTCGGGGCGACAAATTGCCGAAAAAATAAATATGAGAAGTTCAACAGTAAATGACATCATAAAGCGATATCGGACAACTGGAACTATAGAAAATCGTGTTCGTCCTGGAGCATTTAGGAAAACAACAAAAGCTGAAGATTTGAGAATTGTATTATTAAGCAAACGCAATAGAAAATTAACAGCGCCACAAATAGGAGCCGAGGTCAATCGCGGCCGTGAAGAACAAGTTTCGGCGAGTACGGTAAAACGTCGACTTCAACAAGCGGACCTTCATGGACGCATTGCCATTCGAAAACCCTTATTACGTCGGGGCAACAGAGCAAAACGGCTACAGTAGGCCCGTTCTCATCTAGATTGGTCGTTAGATGATTGGAAACACGTGCTTTGGAGTAACGAGTCAAAGTTTGAGGTTTTTGGGCAAAATCGACGAGTTTATGTCCGAAGATCTAAAACCGAAAAGTGATCCCGAACTGCATTGTGCCTGCAGTGAAGCAAGGGCGTAGTTCTGTGTTAGTGTGGGGATGTTCCTCCGTTGCTGGGACGGAAGATTTATGCAGAGTGCAGGGTGTAATGAGGAAGGAAAGTTATTTTGCGATACTCCAGAATCATGCACTGCCGTCAGGATTGCGTATAATAGGCCGTAACTTTACATTCATGCATGACAACGACCCAAAACACACTGCGTTAGTGTGTAAGAACTATCTAAAGGAGCAAGAAGAACAGCAAACCCTGAAAGTAATGACGTGGCCCCCAACAAAACCCAGATTTGAACCCGATAGAGTTGTTGTGGGATGAACTGGACAGGAGGATCCGAAAAATACGCCCAACTTCACAAGAACATTTACGGAATATTCTGCAACATGAATGGATTAATATTCCACAATCCATTTTAACAAAACTTATCGAAAGAATGCCTAGAATAGTTCGAGCGGTGATTAACAGCAGAGGAGGTTTTTTCGATGAAAAAAAATATAATGTTCAGTATGTTATATTATGCCAGAATAACTTTTTATTTATTTATTTTTGTCTTTTTTACCTGTACATACAATAAAATTGCATTTTGTTTTTAGTCTCGTTTGTTTCTGTAACCTTTTCATGTTTTTTACTAACCGACCGAACTTCCCTGAACGGCAGTGAACATCTAGAATCATTCATGTTGATTGCTTATGAAAGAGAGATTTTAAGGATTTTGGAAGCCAACGACATCATAAATAAAGTAATGAAGAAGAGCGAGTTGCTGAAAAAAATGCTAATCTGTGCTACCTAGGTAAACCCCTACCAGAAAATGTACACATCCGTCTTTCACCACTCCACCATCGAGTATAAAAAAATGTGCCGTTAAATTAAATCCATTTGTTTTAATTCATGATTTCCTTACACTCCATCAAACTTGTGAGCGATAGTGTATGCACATCTTTGGAATGTTATGCGAATATGCTCACTACATGAAAGGTAGATCTTGCCTCTTTCAGTTACACTCGAAAGGAACACAAAGAAAACGTGTAACATTCATCAACTGCGACTTCACGTAATGACCGGCGTTTATGCAAATCGGCGCCTTAGGGGAAAAATAATATAGAATGTGAACTATTTACTAGGTTGTTTTGCCGTCCATTGAGAGCAAGGTCTGTAGAACTCCTAGTTACCTTAAAAAAACGTTTTGAGATTATACTTTATAAGGACAACTTTGTCAGTAGTAATCTTCTAAATTATTAAGAAATGTTAAACAAAAAAAAAATTGGTTAAAATCGTGAAAGATATACGGATACTGGTGAAACGTTAAAGATAGGCAACCAAATTCTAAGTAAAAAATATACGAATGCAGCCATTAAAAAATATAAATAAACCTACGATTTCTCTCATTATCAAATGATAGTGGTTTTGATGAAAAAAATACAGTACGTGTTCCTGAGATCTTACTCAACGAATGACAAAGCTTTGTTTTTATTGTGCAATTATCAGAATATCACATTTTATTTTTTTTTGTTGATTCTGGTTATTCTAAAAAGCTGAATAACGCATCTTATCTATTACTCTATTGAAGTTTTGGCGAAATATAAGGTCATGCTTAGCTTTAATAGGTATTATCTAACGAAAATTTAGCAGAATCCCTTAGATTATATTTTTGAGAATTTCTTTTATTACTTCTAGGAACAAAAAATTCCAAAAGAACTATATTCCATCAAGAACCGTTCAGTTCAAATTTTGTAACACTTGGCGGCTTCCATTTTCCTGCAAATTTGATTCGATTTTTGAGGGACTATGCTTCCAATCCCAAAACAGATCCAATTGTTAAAATATATTGCGATTCTAACAATCAATTGGTTTATTATATATATGAAACGTTGAGATATTGACAATAATAACAATTTATTCATTCCGTTGATCGAAGAAAGGCATAGGCTAAGTATAAAAGTGACATGCTAAAAATGGTACAATAATATCCGAACAAAAAAAATACATTGAGTACCTTCATCTAGCAACCAATTACAAAAGAATAAAAAATGTAAATGAAAATATTCATAAAAACAAAGTAAAAAAATGATACAACTAAGTAACTATTTATAACAAAAACATTATTTTATAGCGTTGCGTTAAATGTAAGTAAACTACATAAAAAACAATCAAAGAAAAACATTGCCCTTTCCATTATGTTTCTATGATCGTATTCCGAGTGTCTCAACAAAAGTCTTAGTTTTCAGAAACTCATCGATTTATTAACATCAGTACAAGGTAGAAGCCTTAAAAGTACGTGTACACAATATCGGATAAATGTCTATCGCGACTCCATCTGCATAAAAAAAAGACAATAATCGCGCGAATATTATTTTTAAACCATCAATTGTTTGCGGATCATTTGCTGAAAATTGGCCCAAAGGAAAAAGTCTAATGGTGTTAATTCTCATGATCTTAAAGGCTAGGCAATGTCACCATTTCAACGAAATACGCAGGCAAGAACTTTTTCGTGTAATAAATTTCTTACTGTTGCTCCATTTCCATTTTCAAAAAGGTCGAAGTATACCTTGGAAACCAAGCGGTTACATGACGAGAAGAGAGTGGTTTTTCCGAAATTTCTCGAGGATTTTCGCGTCCTAAAAAGCGACACTTCTTGTTTTGTTTATTAAGGTAACCACCGATGTGAAAATGAGCTTCGTCGCTGAATATAATTCGTTAACAAGATCAGCTAGAGTCTGTTACAAGATCCAATCGTCAACACACTTCGATTTTGATGGCTCATAAGCATTAGTTCTCGGGTCAATTGAATCTTGAGGCTTATAGATTTTTGTGGGTCTTTTGTGATAATTTGTTGAAAGGATGGCCAATTGATGTGACTGATGAGGTCTTTGGACTTTTGGACACGCGTTAAATCCCCAAATGCTATAAAAATAAAAAAGTAGAAACTAACTTTATAATAAGTGAAAAATTTAATTTAATTAATCTTAAATCATATTTTACATAGTTTTTCACTTATTGTAAAGTTATTAGTTTCTTATTTTTCATCTTTCTGATTTAACTTAAATTTCTGTTAAAATCATTTAACATCTCTTTCCTCATTTCTTTTGCATTACACACTTTTAATTACTTATTACTAAGCCTGCAGAAACGAGTACACTCTCGCTGCGCTACAGGAAATTAGCAGAGACTAGACAGACTCGTGTTCTGTCGACTCTCGGGGAAACCGGTAGGCAACACGAACCCGTTCTCATGAGACGAATAAGCACGAGTCTGTCTAGTCTCTGTTAATTTTGTGATTCGTACTAGTTTCTGCAGGCTTACTTCTTACCTGCCTCTGAGGTAGCCTTAAGTTTTTCAAAGAATTAGAATTTTATTAGAAAATCGGACCTTTTATTTTTTCCTTAATATTACCAACTCACGCAGTCACCATACAGCGTTGTTGAGAACATGCGAGGAAAATGAGTTCTACATAATTGTGCATAATTATTAGATAGATTTCTAAAGCTAACCGGCTAGACTTATATGTTTAATTGAATTTAATTAAATTTAATTTTCTCCTCCTAATTTCTCGAGATGTACGCTGCAGAAATTGTGGTTACCATTTTTTCTAACGATTTCTTTACTTTAGATGACGAAGGTACCTCTCATTATTAAAAACAGTTACATTTATTTTTAATTCATCCAATTCCACGATATCGATCGGCTAGCTCACACAAATACAATAGTATGAGTCATCTCGGCGTTTGTGAAAGCCGCCTATTTTTCGGAAATGGTTCTTTTTTTTATAATTATACGCGTCTAGATCTTGTCCAGTTCCGGCTATGACGTCGTATAGCTGACTCTGTTGTTTAAGGAAATGGTGTTTTTTCCGAATATGAATCACGACCAACGGTATTAATATTGAATGGAAACTCAAAGCTCTATCAATGTCAAGAAAAACTTACTATAGTAAAGATGGTTAACCGGTCGGTTTTGTTAGGTAAGTTTGTTTTTTTATTGTACTTACTTTTCTTATTGTTACATGATTGTTTATTTAATTTCTCTAATTTACATTAAAGAAACTTCAAATAATAATAATTTTAATTAATTTTTATTTTAATTTTAATTAAAGACTTTTCTAATTAGCGCGTCAGAACTTTCAAATGAGACACGATAACAACTACAAGCGATAATCCTTTAAGCTTTATTTTATTTTGAAAAACAATCGATGTTTTAAAAATAATGTTTAAAAGCCCTCATCGACTTCGCTTGACTGAAAGCACTAATGTTGACTTACTTGCAACCAAGCCAGTTTGTCCAAACTTTTGAATTAAACGATAAAAAGAACGTTTGGTTGGTTGTTGTTAACCATCATCTTTTTTCTTTCTTTTTTTATGGTAAATACGAATAATTCCTAAGTTCTATTGAATCGTTATTCTGGCCATATTAACACGCCACAATGTATTAAATTCATTTCTTATCAATATTCTTTTTGGCATAAAAGTTCTGAGGCGCTAATCAATTTTTTCAAGCAATTGTCTACAAAGCGGTTTTGTAGGCGAAGACCAATAGAATGGTCCCTCAGTTCTCCAGATCTTACATATTATTCATTTTAACGACATTACAAACAAGAAATATTTACTTTCAAAAACCTTTGATTACGTTATTTCACATCCTTTTTTTGTCAAACCACAAACTCAATTTTTTAAACTCGTTTATCTCGTATTTCGGAGATGACGTCATCAGTAATAAAAACATTTAAATGTCCGACACAGATACACCGGAAGCTTTGTGGTTACCGTTTTTGTTCCCAAGCTTTCGTAAAACCCGTATCTGGCATTTGTGTTAGTGCACATATACGGAATCTGTTTTACGAAATGATCTTGTGGTCGCTAATTTATTTCTGTTTCTTTTTTGTTACAGTTTGTTTCCAACTCTTATTGTTTATAGCGCTTAGTGAGGCTTTATGCACAAGGTGTCTCTGCAGAATCTCCTATAACCCCGTGTGTGCTATTGATAACGCTACGAATAAACCCAGAACGTTTACCAGCGAGTGCGTGTTCCAATGTAGGAATATGTGTTGGAAAGACAGTAAGTTGGAATTTTTTTTTAATTTCTGAAAGAAAATCAGTTTATAGTGGCATGGAATAATGTAGGAAGTAGAATATAATAAACTATGGAGAAACATCTGTAATAAGAATTACAAAGTAATGGAGATATACAAAAAATTAGAAAATCAATTGCTTATTTTAAACGCTCAACAACTCCTTTATGCTATTTGTTTAAATTATTTCTAAAAACAAATACTTTTCCGGACGTTTGGAAAATCACAAGGTTGTACCAACGCATAAAAAGGGGCAATAAACAATTAATCCAAAACTGAAAGCCGGTTGCAATTGTAAATAATTTTGCGAAGGTTTTTGACACGTGCTTATATTCCCGCATTTATCCTCGATTAAGCCATTTATCTCAATATATTAATACGGATTCGTCACTAACCGTTCAACTAGCGGTTATTAGCCAATTTATCTTTGATAGCATGGATAAGAGTAAACAAGTAGACGTCATCTATACAGACCCAAGTAAGGCATTCGACCGCATTGACCATTCTATACTGCTTATGAAACTAGTTGCAGTTGGATGTTCTACGTCCTCTATTCATTTCTTCTCGTCATACTTTACGCAAAAGAAACATTATGTAGCTCTATTTCCGGAGATGAGTCTCAACGTTTTTTCCACACTTGTGGAGTTCCTCAAGGAACGAATCTAGGTCCTGTAAGAAGAGTATACAACATCCGCTGATATTCGTTTCTCCCCGTTGCCTATTCTGTTACTAACAAATACTTGTCCACACTGCATTTTCTACAATTCTGCCTTACATTTTGCATTAGATTTAAATTTTGTCGTTGTTTTTGAATAGGTTTAGTTAGAATTATTTTTCCCTTGTATAATAGTTACTTTTGTCATGTAAATTTAGTTTATATTTTCCTCTAACTGGATGTTATATCTGTAAAATTTCAATTATTTCTAGAATATCAATTCGTGGGTTATGGTAAATGTTACGAAGTCGCTATGAAGAAAAAGCTCAAGCAAATCAGGGCTAGAAAATTGAAAACTACTACAACAACTACCACCACCACAACGACTACTACAACAACCACATTTAGACCCTTAATCGTTCCAATTATACCTGTTACTACAATACCGGAAACGAACAGCACGACAACACAAATGTCTAGTGAAATCAAGACAAGTTCACCCGCACTGGATAGAAGTTTAAACGGTCCTGCCACAATGAAAATGCCAATTCCGTTAACCAGAAATGGAAGCAAGTGAAGTCCATTTATCTGATCTATTCTAATCTAGTCTAGTCTAATGCCGAATGTGTTTTATAAACAACAGCATTTTGTTAAAAAAAGACATTATTTACTTATGTATAATAAATGTGTAATTTTTTTATTTCGAATTTTATTTGGCAATGGTTACACTGCGAAAAGTATTTGTTTGCAGGCCTCAATATGAAGCATTCTAGTAATATAATTGCGCATGTAGGACGCTTATTTGTCAAACAAATCAAAACATGTTAAAAACAACATCGTTAGGTGTGCGAAAACTTCGATTTCGTAATGAATGCGATACGTTTAATTCTTCTGATGACGAACAGTGTAGTCGCTACCACAATGGATGAGTCTTTGGTAACGCCTAGAAGTTTTATTATCGACGACTGACCTGAGCTTCTGATGAATAGGAACAGCTTTTTGTGTCTTTTCTGCATTCACTTTAAATTTGTTGGCAATTTTCGACGTCTGCCACTGCAGCTTTTGATTCTTGCTCCAAGGTGCTTGGATCAAGTGCCTATATTTCTAAGGATGTGTCGTCGGGGTAAAAGCACTTTATGACATTGTTAATCTTAAATAGGGGGTCGTTGATGTAAATTAGAAAGAGCAATGGACCGAGAATAGAGCCCTGTTGGACCCTATAGATTATTTTCCCCTACTTGGATCGTGAGTTCCTACATTCTGTGAGTTGTTTTCTGTGGGATAGATACGATTTTATTAGGTTAAGAGGAAGTTCCCTGACACCAAAGTATTCCAGTTTAGTTAGCAGAATGTTGTGGACCACGGAGACAAACACTTTCGTTAGGCCTAACAAGATATACCGGTATCATCCATTATTCTGCCAACCGTAGAGCGTCTCTTCCTATAACCGTGTTGTTTATGTGCCAAATATCCTTTCGATTCAAGATATTGTCAAGATGATTTTTGATTTGGGCATGGGAAAGCTAGCCTAGGCGTTCGGTGACGTTTATTCATTCAGGACCAAACACGCATTGCGAATGAACATTTCCAAATCCCTGTTGGACCAGACCCAGGAAAAGTGCGTAGTCTCCTTGTAAGAACTACGTTGGAAAATAAAACTGAATTTGACAAAAGACTCTTGTTTCTGTGTTAACCTACTTTCGGACTATCCCCGTATGTAATCATTAAGCCAATCATTCTGATTCGGTCACTCTTTTCATTATTTTGTTAATCAATTGTTTTCCAGCACAGCAAGCTGCGCTAATTGCGTAGCGTATTACAAGATGCTTCCGTCGGGCGTCAAAATACAAATTAATCACGAGTATTAGCGATGGATACGTTTGTTTTGATCGCGTTTTGTTTTTTTGTTTTCGTTGTTTCATTCTTTCCGGAAAGTACGCTTTTGTATGCGCAGCACCAATCTGCATAATAAAACAAATGAACGCGGTAGGTGAAGAGACGTAATAGGTCATCTATGTAGAACTGTTGCTGCTTTCGGTAGATATAAATGTGTTAAAGAGAGAAGCTAAAGAAGATAGACGGAATCAAGGGTGTAAGGAGGGGAGACCATATATAAATCACGTCATCGTGCTAAATTTTGTTTAATCCAAAAGCAGATAGCCGGTCGGTTTGGGGTTTTCGCTTGTTTTTCGTTGCAATTGTTTTGGGGTCAACATGAAGTTCGCTGTCGTTTTTGCATTGTTTTTGGGTAAGTTTTGTTGTGAATTTGCTTGATTGCGTATTTATAGAAATGAGGTTTTTGGAATGGAAAATTTTTAATATCATTTGTTTTAAGAATAAGTAATTGGTTTCTAAAAGGAATTATCGTGTGGGATCTCTGTCGGTAATTTATATAATTATTAGCATTTGTCAAAAAAACGAAACAAAATGCATAGCCTTCTGGTAGATTAAAAAATCTTATTTGTTTTAACGACTTCTTACATAAAAATTAATTATTACAACATTTTATTTATTTGTGGAATCTTTTTTGTTTCCGGTGAATGAAATTCAACGAAATCCGTTCACCTGTGAAGAACACACACAATTTGCATTCGCGTCTAATTCAATTAACTCAAATTACACAACTTGTTTCTATTGTAGCGTTCCTTTTGTTGGCTTTTTAACGCCATTATTAGCGTGTACATTCGCGTAAAACCTCAATTAGCGTGAATCACACTTCTCAACATGAAGTTTTCCAAAGCGAAACATGCAAGAATCGTGTTATTGGTGGGCCCAGCAAGGCTAGTTGGATTCGTCTTGACTCACACTTATATTTGACCTGTGTATTTGTGTTAGCGTGTTTGCAATTTAGATATAGGACGTCTTTGTGCACTTTATCCTAAGTACAAGTGTATACATCCTTTTCGAGCAATTTACGACGATGAATCATTATCCCATTTAGAACTCTAATTGTAAAATTGTGGTACCTTATGAATACGTGTATGATATGTAGCAAGTTCCGCACGGTTTTAAAAGGATACGAGCTAGATCACGTACGCCATGGATCTATGGATGTAAACATCGTTTAAACCTATAATTTTGTTTCCGTGATGGTTGATTGTTTTCAAGTACATTGATGCTTGCTGAAACTGGATCACCTCTTAAAAAATAGGGTTTCAATGTAAAGTAAAGTAATAAGAAATTATTCTTGCTTATTCGTTATTAAAGGCAATAGAAGCCCATTTCTTCTCCTAGTTATTTTGATCTATGCACCATTGACAACGATATTGTTTCGGACAACATTAGATGCCAAGGAAATATGGAATGTGTTTCAACTTACTATGCAACTTCAACAAATTAAACCGAAAAAAAAAGATATCAATGGAAATTGAATTTTTTGAATAGCGGACTTCTTAGGTTTACACTGCTTACCACAAGTCTTCAATATGATCTCCATTTTGGTGGTAAAGAACCAACCTTTCCTTCAATACCGTATTATTCAACACTTCGGGTTGAATTCTCTCTAATAATATTTCTTTTGTTTTCTTTTAATTTTTCCAAAATTTTTGGTAATATTTTAAGCGTTAAATTTTTTAAATAAACCCAAAACCAAAAATCCGCTGGGCGCAGATCACAAGGACTTGATGGCCATGAATTGTACCATAAAGTCAAAATGTTCTTGAGAAACAGCAATTAACAAGTCTTTAATTGGTCGATGAATGAGCATAATTGCATAATTTCTTAACAATTACAGATATCATTCTGTTTTTCCTCGAAAAAATACGGACCAGTGATGGAATTGCTTGTGAAACCTCACCAAACAATGACTTTTTGTTATGAAAACCTTCCTAGACAAGTACTCGAATATGTGGCAGTGGATCTCTGAAATATTTCACTAAATCCCTTACAGCACTTCACAGGATCACGATTCAATGACAAAATTTTCATCACCAGCAGTAAAACTTAAGCAATTAAGAATATCACTTGTTTTTGCAAGTGATATTTCTTAAAATCCACCCACTCGAAAAAATCATTTTACTAATTTGTAATTAAAATGCCTTCATCACGAATATAATTTTTTTTTTCCAAAGGAATATAAGAATTTTTGCGGGTCATTCATCTAAAATTTGCAGATAATTGTATTAATTTTGTGATTTTTTACAGTATTAGTCACTGTAACCTTAGCTTTACCGGCAAAAGGTTCCACCAAACCGTCGCTAAAGAAAAAGACATGCGTCAAAGACTGCACAGACAATGACTACAGCCCGGTTTGTGGGGCTGATGATTCCGGTAAGAAGCTATCGTTCGGAAACGAATGCGTCCTCAACAATTATAATTGCGAGAATAATGCTAGTAAGTACAAAAATAATTTCTATCAATTTCTGTAGTATATTTCGGTAAGGAAGAACATGATTGACGTGATTATATTTGACAAATGTTTAAAGGTTAAATTGAGGGCGGGGTGTGTTAGATACGTTGCGACTGGTAGTTAGCTAGAAACGCGAAATCTTTGGCCAATTGGTTGGGTAGCTTACGTCGTATCTATTATCTTGCTCCCTAACGAAATTAATTATGTAGATACTTGTGATGTTGCGTAAATATACGTATATAATATATAATTGTTTATTTTAGATCTCAAATTGGTGAGTAAAGGTGAATGTCCTGGCAGTCAAGGTATTAGATTATCCTAAATCTTCACCTGTTCCACCGAAGATGTGCAAGAAATAATATATTTTATGTTTACTAGTTAGAGGCAGCTTCTATCGTTTTCTTTTGTGATACATTTGATATTTATAATAAAGTATTGTAACCACTATTAAAGCCATTTTTATTTATTTAAGTAATTTAAACCAATTTACAAATAGATGTATATATTTACATATTTTTAGCAGTAACTCGCAAGATAACTGTTTTTTTTTTTTATGATTTTAAGCAGACATTAAGCAATATAAAAGGAACCAAAAAACATAATGCTAAGATAGCTTAGCTTCCTCATGGTATTAATGGAATAATTCACGGCAAACGCAACAAAAGGAGAGAAAAAAATTACGATAACACACGGACATGTTTCTGCCTACCCCGGCGTCATCAGCGTGGTTTCGAGCATAATTTGTTATCTCTACTTTCTATCGCTGTTGCCTCACAACTTCCTGAATGGCAGGCATGTGTTTCTTTGGCACTAGGGGGCGCCAAGAAATGTCGAGTTTGTCGTTTTGAAAGTTGTGGCATTAACTGTGAGGCAACAGCGATACAAGGCTGAGTTAAAAAATTACTCTCGAAACCACGCTGATGACGCCGGGTAGGCAGAAACATGTCCGTGTGTTAGTGTAATTTTTTCTCTCCTTTTGTTGCGTTTGCCGTGAATTATTCCATTAATACCATGAGGAAGCTAAGCTATCTTAGCATTATATTTTTTGGTTATTGTTAGGCATTTTCTGATGTGTTCTGAATATAAAAGGAATATATAAATTCAACATTTCCTTTTGTAAGGACTTAAAGCAATCGTAATGTTGGTTGTTTGCAAAAGGTCCTTTGAAAATGTTAAGTTCGCATATATCTGCTAGTAACTGGACCTGTATATACGAGGGGTCGCTTTTATATTCACGGATTAAGTATGACAAGCAAGACTGGAACAGTAGTAAAGAATTATTTTTCAATATAGGCGGCCTCTTGGTTTTAAAGACAAGTATTACGTCGTTTCAATAACATCTCTAATCCATTATAAAAAAATTCCTTTGGTTTGTCTACAAGATATCGCTATAAGTGCGCCATCGTCCATAAATGTTGTTTTCCTTAATGCTTTTTTTGAGGTGTGGAGGTAGATGTAAACTATACGATGGGTGGTCAATTTCTATTCAGCAACGACAGCTTTCGAAAGTCTTAACGTGTGAACTGGTGCATTGACGTGAAGCAACAGAACACCTTACGTCAGTTCTCCGCGTCTTTTCACTTTAACAGAATCTCTGAGGCGACCCTCAATTAGGTTATCAATCATTAAAATTCTTTCACAGTCCCGAAAAATAAATAAAATTGGCCTGCAGAAAGAGCGACTTTGAACTTCTTGTGAGAGCTGGAGCCCTTAATATGCCACTACATTGATTCTTGTTTTGGCTCAGGGTTAAAATGATTGACTCAGGTTTCATCTCCAGTGACAAGGCGTCAAAAATTGTTCACACGTCTCCATCAGAACACGCATTTAGAATTGCGAAGGCTCCAATTTGTGGAATCCATCTTGTCCAACTTGTAAAATCGTGGTTTCTGAAGCTCCTAATTATCGCTTCTTTAATCTTGCATCCTCCACTATCAAACGATTGGAATTTCGACCATGTTTAAGTAACACCGCAAATAATGCAGCCAAGAATAATTTTCGGTGATTTTCCTTGTTCTGTTAAGAATGTTATAAACTGCTCGACGTTCGGGTTTGTTCACTTTGATACGTATCAAGACAGGTATGAACTAATAATGCTACCTTCTGCAATTGTTTTGTAAGTTGACAAACGAAACAATATAATTAATTATAATAAAAAATTGTATTAAAACTGAGTCTGGTCCTGAAATATAGAAACGATTCCTCGTAAGAAAAATCTCATGAAAATCACTATTAAAATCAAAAGATCCACTAAACCAGATACTCATCAAGAAACTTTTTCCAAAATATTTCTTTTATTTGGCCATTTTTGTTTGTAAATACACCTTAAAATCAACAGAAATAATACATTTCAGTAAAATGATACAAATATATAATATTATCGTTGGATATCATTTGAAACAAAAAATTTAGTCAATATCTGGTAAATTCCAAGATACTTCAGAATATCTAAACGCTACAGTCGAGCTGCCCTGTCCCGTTATTTCGCTTTCTTCTTCTTCAGCTTCTTCGACAGGTTCATCGTCATATTTTTCGCGCGTACGACCGGTGGTCCAATGTTTGTACAGATCGGGTCTGTAACCCACAGGCTCATCCCAGGCTTTGCGACAGTTATGCATGATCCATTTTTCTTCCGCAGTCGTCGGAATCCTGTTTGCATTTTAGAGAGAAAATAATAAATATCAATTATTACTTATTTTGATGTTTGACAATAAAACGTTTAGTAAATAAAAACCAATTTTAATTAGATTAACCTTAAAACTTTTTTCAAATCTCGCGCACTCACGACGCACTTGATCTTCGGATCGTAGAAACCATCTCCTGTATCATAGCAACCTTCCGGAATGGGTCGTGGGACGTAATCGTTAGTTCTGAGTTCCCTACCAGCCGGTCTCATCCCTTCTTGTATAGATAAGTAAAATCTACAGTTTGAATTGAGTTAGGATATTGTTTTATCGGTGTAATTGGTAGATTTACCGTCTATCGGGGAAAACGCAATAACCCCACGGCACTTCATATTCTAAACCGTCTATAAAACGGTATTTCCAAGAGACTAATTTCCCTTTATCCCATTTTCCTTCGATTTTTTGTCGCATTGGGTAGATCAGGGTACCATCAGCATGGAATTGGCTGTTATCCATCATGCCTTCATACTCCACCTCTAAATATTACGAAATTTCATACGTGCTGGTACAGAAAGGCTAGGTAGATTGAGTTGCCTACAATTTAGGTTTAGATATCATCATTAATCATTGCAGGCAACTTAAAACCGTGGATTAAGGACCATTTTTGATAAAATGGTACTTGTAATTAATTAAGAAAAAATCATGGAAATAAAAAAATTACTGTGTGGGAAGATGAAGGTTCCAAATCCCGCCATGCCGATGCCATTCCAATAGCCGCTATAGATACTGCCGGTGCAAAATGATTGCGGTGGTTTTTCTTTTTGAGAGTAGCCAGGATGCCTCACTTTAGAATCTTTTGTTTTGCCGAAAACGTTGTCCCAATCGGCAGTAAGGCTAAGCGCGCGTGAGCGTCTTCCAGAAGTCATGTTGGCTGTTTTAATTCTGGAAAATATCAAAATTTGTTAAAAAAAAGAATGTAACGCTTGGGAGAAACAGCTTTGACTCTAAGCAAGCTGTTTGGTCTTAGGTTTTATCACCCACGACAGTCGAATCCAAAAAGTTGTCTTTCTCTTCTGCTTAGCGGCGAAGAAATTCGCGGAAAAGAGTCGATTCGTTGCCGTTTGTGGTTTTCCGTGAACACACTTTGCGCACTCGTTCCGATATTGCAACTTTTCCGTCAAAATCCTTTGAGAAACATCAGGAACTAAAGTGGGATGCTACAAAATGCCTTCAGACCAGGCAAATCTACTGTTCCCGCCATTTTAACTAGATATAATCTCACTTTTGCATAATTATAACAAAAAAAATTCGACTGCGTTCAACATGATCTACTGCAGATTATGGGGATCAAAGGTGTCGCTCTTAAGATAAGTGACTTCATGTCTGTTGATAGGGCACCAATTTGTACAAATTTCGGTAACGTAGAACAGAGAAAAACGGACATATGAGCCTAGATTGCCGCTTACAACTGCTGATTCTACAGTGGACGCGGCCTTCCGGCGGGCTAATCGAAAGCAATATGTAAAAAATATTTTTAATATTCTTTGTATAATCAAATCTCTACGTTTAGAAAAATTTTGATTTTTTTAATGCCCATTATAATATTAACGGTCAACCTATATTAGTCCAACGGCGCCAACTTTGGGTGCAGCAGGGCTTGATCGCCCGCGAAATTTGTAAAATTCGGCTCCACAAAGAAAAGGAATAATCTTCACCCACAGAAGTCGTTGCCGTTGACCACTTCTCACACCAATTCGAACAAACGTTACGCAAACATATACAAGTATGGATATACACAATTTTCTAAGAATTTCCTAAACAAATCGTACCATGCAACGGTCGAGCGGTACTTTTACTACAGTGTATGGGATGCGGACGCTATCAAGTAAGTGCAAACGACTTCTTTATGCATTGTACCGCGTTGCTGATGAATTAACAAGCAAATAACGTTCACAGAACAAGTTTCAAGTAAACTAACAATGGATTGCAGCAATTTCAGCAGCGGTATTCGACTTAGAATTTGGATTTTTGAATTTCGGGCGAAAAAGAAAACTTTATTTGAATATTAGAACTATACGGGGTATTTCACGAAACTATTGTTATTATGAATGGAACCCTGAGATTAATTTCGAATATTTTCGTCTATGAAACAATTAAGTAGTTACCAACTTTCTTATTTTAAATACAATGATATATTTTTTATCAGCTTTATCGATTGTACATATCGCAATTTGCATTAGAGCATCTTACCTTTAAAGCCAACTGCTTCCGAAATATTTGTGATAATATTATTTATTTTTAATTTTAGCATTTGCACGGCTCTTGTTGGAATTAAATAGAAGATAATTTTTTTATTTAGATTAGAATTATTTACTTTTGTGGAACGAAATTGAACGTCTTGCGTACTACATCTTATTGTTATCGTTACCAAATTTTATACAGGGTGTTCATGGACTCTTTCCAAATATAGATATTTTCAAATTGAAAAGCTGCCTTCTTTTCAAACGAACCGTGGTATCTTTAACTATAGTATTGGAGTAGAAGGAAAGGATGTATCTATTTTTAACATATAAAGTACCACAAAGACAGGAAAAAAAAACGGAACTTGTAATTTTTTTTAGTAGAACTTTAATTGATGACAGGTCCATTATCTTTACTCAAAAATCTAATTTACAGCAAGTAAAATTAATAAAAGAACTCGCGAGACCGAGTTGGTCAGTGATCCCATTCATAATAACATCATTAGAACTGCTAACTAACGACTTCCGTAAAATACTCTGTATAATTTGAGCGCCATTTGCAATGTTCTATATTGTTATTCTGGACGAATTGTCAAAATATGTAGCTATTCGCGAATGTCTTAAAAGTAGGTTCGTACATTACCAATTAGAGTATTCCGCCAGTGTAACTGGTAACCCAGGAGTCCGAAGTGTATAATATTCTCAAGCAGAAAGCTTCTCAATCGTCGCAGCACGTAAATATGGTACTCCTGAGCGAAATAAATTAATTTTTAGTGTCACTAGGACAGGGGACGTTTCAAAAACGAACATATCATACCATATGATCATTAAAAATAAACGTAATCGGGAAAGCCATGTTTTTTTTTTAATAATTTTCTGTTAGTTGTTAGATTACACTACATCTGATAGTTAAATCGTAACATCAACATTTTTGTTTGACGTATTTGCTAGTAATAATGCGAATAAGTTGTTGCAAGCGTGACCGGACAATGTGGTAATCGATTATAGTAAAGCTAATAGAACAAAACATTTATTTCCAAGTAAAAGTAAAGGAAGAATTTAACAAGCAACTGTAGTAGATGCTCAAAGTGATCTTCGTTTTCAGTGGTACTTGTTGTTTGATGTTGTTAAATGCGTTTACCAAGTCTTGGTGGTGTTATCACATCACAAACTCTTACTTACTGCCGGATGTTGTTGTAAGCAACATAAAAATTAATTCAAAAAAATTATCGTATTATCACTTTCTGTTGTTGTGAATTCTTCATTTGGAATTATAAAAACATTAGATTTACCATCACAACCTATAAAGAGAGAATCCTTGATAGATTGACTCTCCAACGCAGAAACTATTGAAATCACAAAATTTGAAAATTATGTTCCTTTTGTGTGAAGACTCGCAATAATTATTAGAAATTTACGCCTTAAGAGTGTAAAATAGGGCAAGCTCGTTTGAAGGCCCCGTTATTGTTTTAATTTGTAAAGATGAGATTTGGTACTTAGGCTTCTGGTTAGAAACAAAATAAATAAAAAAAAAAAAATTTCGGAACCGTGCTCTTACAGAATTATCCACCTCCAATTTACCTTTTAAAGATTGGTTTTTCAAAAATGATGAAATATACTTTCTTCTAACTGGGAGCTTGTATACAACGTTTCGGGTTATTGATTTTAAATATTTTTAAACTTTTAACATAATAAATTGACGTAGCTCTCACAATATCTTTCATCCCTTATTGATGAATTTCCAAAAAGCGGCGACACACGAAGATTATCTACATTTTTTTTAAGAGTTTATGGTATGAATTTCAATGAAAGGTCCATCTCGAGCTCCTTGTAAAATTTGGATGAAAATAACACTTTCTAATCCGTACTTATGCCATATCAGGAAATTCTTTGCTAGTGCATCGTTTGCCTTTTCTATTTTTACGCTAAAACCGTTAGACTTAAAAGCAGATTGGATGAAATGATTTCATATTTATTATTTACAACAAATTTATGTTATTGCAATTTTTAAAAACGACACTATGTAGACGGCAGAAGTAAAGTTCCTTGCCTCTTATAATAATCAACGCAATCTGCGTGACGAAGAAATAATTTTTTTACACCATAGCAATTCTTAATGACAGCAAGGACAACGTCCGCTTCTTGCTTTAGTTTGTGGAGTTGGGCTAATTCAATACAACAAAGCTGATGCAATTTAATGGTTTTTTAAACATTTTTGACAAGCTCTCGTTTGATATCACAGCAATACGTTAAATGCAGAAATTACTCATATCGTATATTTTACTCAGTTCTATACTTTCATCAACTTCTACCAGGATTGTTTCTGGAAATATCAGAAACCCACTCAAGACCGCTAAAAATAGAAGAAATATTAAAGGGTAACTATAAAAATTAAAAAATAATACAGACATCCTCTCAGCTACGACTTCTTTGTTATTATGTTTTAAAATAGTTCTTTTTTACCATAATTAAGTCGTAAGCACTTACTTTTTTCACGTCCGCTCATTTCTTTAATGATGTTGAGATGACAAATGAAACAGTGAACAAATGAAAAAGTTTTGTTTTGTTCCGAAATCGTTGGCGGTAAATCGGTTCATAATCGAGCATGCGCTTTACGACAATTCCAAATTGGCCAACATCTAACTTTGCGGCAACCGTCTGTGCTCTTAGGGGACACACGCAGCCCCGTACAAACTAACGTTAGCGCATACAGACAATATTATGCGATTACCCTCGAGTCGATAAACGGTTACTTCTTCCTCCACCTTATCCCTAAGAACGGCTAAATGTCACCAAATTTGTAAGAATAAAAGTTACCAACAACAGTGGGTTCTTTTAAAACATAATTGTTAACGTTAAATTCTGCACCCTATGATCTGTACACAATCCAAATTTAAACAAAGTCGGCAAGGTTTGGCAAAAGATTTATGCTTCTTAGCAAAGTACTCAACGGTTGGGAGTCAGCATTTTCAGCTTTGTATCCGTTCAGAAGCAGTTATTACGTGTTAGCCTCATTTTCTAATTACTTCTGACCCTGCCGAGTGATATTTTTGGGCTACAGGATCGGAAGTTGACAAAAAAATTATATAAACAACCTTACAACATTATTTATAATCATATAAAATTAATATAATATAATTTAAAAGATTATTCGGGCGTTTCAGTAAGAAATATGTCAGTACTGCGTATAACTGCAAAGTTTTTATGTTTCTTCTCTACGTGGAGAGATCACTACGTTCTAATGAGGAAATTATGATTTGTGTACAGCGGACTTTGCATACTTAAATATGTGCATGGATTTTCTTAACGTTCACCTAAATATATACAGATTGTTTCTAAAACCATCGAATATATAGATTCCATGTTCAACTTTATGTTAGGAATAAATCGGTGTTGATCGCCCTCATTTAAATGCAGGAATTATTAAACACCTAAAAATACGAATAAATATCTAAGGGGACACCTTTAGATAAACACATATTACTCGCAATATATTCGATAGTTTTCGCGAAAATCTGTATACACATTGTCGAAGGTAACCTACTCTTACCGTCCGCGTCTTGGATAATGGAGTACTCGAGGTGTACTGTTAAACCTGAGCTCGCAGGTTAATTAAGGCTTTATTTTCGGTGCCGTTGTGTTGGGAAATACGAGAGAAGTTAATAATTATCATATTTCGCGTCTTACGATTAAAAGTTTTACATGAAGCAGGCGATTTCAAGAAGGTTAGGTGTACAACGCCGTGTTATGCCAAGGGTTTTACTACTTCTGACAAAAATTTCACTTTTTTGTTGCGCGATGTAGCATTACTGAGAAGAAATTGTAGAAATGAATCTTTTTAGTTTTTTGAGCTATCGGCACCCCTAAAAAATTAGCATTAAAATTGACGAAATTTACACCTCTTTGTTGTAATTTTTTAACATCAACAGATGATGAAATTTATTATCAAAATAAAACATTTCTAACGGTATAACCCTAACATCACTCCTTTCGGAATTAAGTCGATCTCATTTAGCAATCAATCATTTTTGCAATGTACTTCCTCCATTTTGTGCTCTGACAATGACAATCGCCTCCTTGTCCAAGTCACCTTGACCATCTTGGTGATAGATTAGCCACTCTGATGCCACACTCCATCGTTTCTCTTTTAGAAAAAGGATCATGGTATAGGACTATGGTTTCATCTCCATGGTCATGGTCATGGCCTATTTGGTTCAGGGTCGTGGTTTTGACCTTTTGTGTGGTTTGGACCTGAAGAAACCTTCGGCTACATTCGACACGTTGTCCCTTCTGAACAATTTTCAGATCCATATTGCGCTAGTTCTTGTCAAATTTATGTGCAGGAATTTGAAAACATCAGCTTTTGAAATCGATATTTGTTTCCCTTCAGCTGTCGGTCATTTAATACGACTTCCTCGACATCATCTTTTCTAACGCTTCTTGAATAGCGTTGGTGTTGTCGAAGACATACTGATTGTTTTGCAGAGCTGAGAGATCTTTTAGCGAGGTAGAAAGGCCAAAAGCTTCGGTCATGGTGGCACTATCTTATCATTATCATCTGCGAGATCTCCCGATCTCGAAACTTTTAGACTTTTCTGCTTAGGGTCTTATTAAAGAGAAAGTTTATAGAGTATTTGATTTTTACATCGATTACAGTCGATTCTTCAGAATATATGAAACTATTACATCATTAATAAAACCTTAATACACAATAAAATTCTCCTTATTGCTACAACCGACTTATTTAATCTTACATTAAATTGAAAGAAAACAATATACGGATAAAAAAAGAACCTAAATAAAGATTCACACCTCTTCTATTGATGCACGCTTGTACACACAATCGTAGTTATCGCGATATAGAAACTAGACGCAGACCATTACATCCATCTCGGTAGTTGCAGATCTTCCGTTACCCGCTGACCCGAAGGGGGCCGCTATAAAGACAAGCCGACTTCTTTGAGGAACTCCAGTAACGCTGTTAACAGGTGCTTAGTCGCGCCGACATATTCCCGATCCATTCTAACGCGTTTCTAATTGCGTTAATATTGCATTGATTTTATAAGACATTAAACGGTTTCATCGATTCGGTTAATGTGCGAATCCCATGGGCTTGCATTGACAATAAATTAAGGACCGTATCTTCTATTTGTCGACGGTGAAAATTGTGTATGGACAAATTCTTAGTTGGACATGTTTTATGTAGAAATAAAATTATTCGATTTATAAACCGAATAGAACTGTACGTATTGAAAAGTAATTTTATGCGTCGGGAATTTCGTGTACAATCTAGAAGCTTAGAGGATTGCCATTATATAACGGTGGTAGGGCAATTTCATCGTTAAAAGAGAAAGGTAAGAAATATAGGATTTATTTTTTTTTGGGGGAAAAATGTTAATTGATATGGAATATTCGCAAGTTATAATTGTTGATAAGTAGTAAATAGTTATTTGGGGGAACGTACAGTAGAAAGTTATTTTTCTGGTCGGTTTTCGCTTGTGTTACAGAAGCATACAAATTGTTGATAAAAATTATAGGAAGCGTTTCATCATTTTAGTGCCGAAGAATATGCCGGCCCTCGTCAATTGTCATTTTATCCACATAATTTCTAAATATGCTTTATTACCGTAACTCTCAAACTTCTTGTCGCGGAACCTCAAATAAGTTAGAAGTAAGAAGTAATTAAAAAAATATATAAAAACACATAGTAACAAGAAGGCAGAGAAGACTGCTTACGATTTGCTGAATATCCCTTACATACAAGATGTCCTAAGCAGAAAACGTTTGGTAATAGTTTACTTCCTATTTTCTAGTTTAAAAATAGTTACTTACCTTTTCTGGAAGGACAGTGGAGTTTCAGTACATTGAATTTATTGATGAACGGTTTGTAACTCCACCAGAATCGTTTCTATTTGGAGTGATAAAAATATAAAGCAATAGTGCTTGCAATACGAGGATGGTATGATAAACACCTATGTTAAAGGAGAGGCATATGCATGATATAATCTTCTTGTAACTCTGCACACTTACTCCAGCGATGTTCCAACTTTTTTAAGCCATGTAAATTCTAGGATTTGTCGAACTCTGCGAAATAGGCCTCCGTTTAGGCAATTACACGTGAAACACTTTCCGCTTTTCTTCAAGTTTGGAAAAAGAAAGACCTTACAGGAGCCAAATCTGGCGAATCTAGTTTTGCTGTCAGCTGTTGTTTCTTCGGCCCATTAAATAACATTATTGTTATTTAATGGGCCGAATAATAATTAATATTATTAATAATTTTGTTTAATGTTAATAATTTATATTATCAAACATGTCAATGCTTCACCACTTGAAATCAATTGCATCTTTAGCAACATCACTGTCTTCACCTTTAGTTTAGACTGTCTTCATTTTGTTCTTTTTCATCCTAAACCTCATCATTATTACATTAGAATTCGAGAGGCTTAAGGTATTAATTTTCTTCTTCCTCGGCAAAATCATTTGTTTGCGGAAAAATGTTATACCAAGCGTTTTCATATATCAATCGATGCAGTTCCTCGTGAGACACCATGTATATAGTGTAATATATCTGAAAATCAGTAGATTTTGCCAAAATAATTTGACGGTGGTAAGTTTCTCTAGAACGTCCTTTATAAACCTAATTAATGCCATGCTGTAAAGATTCTTTTAACAATATTAAAACCTTTCATATTTCTATCCAAGTAAGGGGCAATATTACACAATAATTGACATTTAACTTACCCGAGAATGCATTAATTTTTTCTTGCTAACGCTGAATAATATAATCTTCGCGTTCGAAACTTTAAAGCAATTCTCGATGGATACATTTCACTTCTACGTACTCAATTGGTGAATGTCTTTAGAAATTAAATTGTGATACTCATATAAAAGGCTGACGAAATATACAGGGATGCTGATCAATAAGATGTGAATAAAATCAAAAAAAGGAAGTAAAAATCACTAATGACTAAAGTAATGTTGAAAGATAATTAGTAAGTGTATTTTTTATATTAAACAGAGACCTTGCCCGAGGATTTTTAGAATCTAATGGATCTAATCTACTTTGTCCAAACCTTTCATTAAATTAGGTTTTTTTTTTATTATAGATTTTTTGCTTCATCTTTTTTCTTACTTCGTTGTCGAAAGTTGAAATCGAAACTTTCCAAACAGGAAGACCGAAGTGATATGTTTTTCTGGTTCTTCTTTTTTTTTAATTAACATAACAGGTTGGGTTTTGTTTTCTTTTCGTAAATAATTTTACGTGTAAATTAATCAGCAAGGAAAAAGATACAAGACCGTACTCAAAAGTTCCCGAAATTAACGGCGGGTGGCTAGGGGACGATATGAAAACAAACCGTCCAGAGAAACTGCCGAGGAACCACCGGCTCCTCCACAATAACAATGTGAGGCGCTTTTGGCCTCACATTGTTATTGTGGAGGAGTCGGTGGTTCGCGTACGTTCAAAAAACGAAAACACATGCCCGTTGTTACTCATCCAGCGTATTCGGCGACTTCTTGCGATTATTTTGACGGTGACGACAGTTATTGAAATTCTGATATTGTTCTCGCTACATTTCAGGAACTTTTGAATACCACCTCGTATATTCGGTTGTGGTCTGTATAAGCATCTACACCATCGAGCAATTGTTTCATTTCCCACGCCAGTGCTTAAAACAGAAGAAGTTAACGCTGCACCAAGACAAAGACTCCTACTTCTACTTTTACTTGAGCAACAAGTGTTTCGAATACCTCGATCTGACAACTAATTTTTATTGCATTATCTATGTATTGCATGTGTCTTTAAGATGGTTTCCTATATTCGTTTGTTGAACCGTCAGCAATTTCTATTACCCTTTCACCTATCATTATCAAGAAGAAGTGATTGGTAATTGGTGGTACTTCCTGTTTTGTATTGTTGCATGTGAAATACTCCAAGATAGCTAAATACCACAGAAAGGATTCTTTTTGATTCTAAAGCTATCGTGACACGGTATTTTTTTGCAAGAATTAATAAAAGATAATAATTAGAAAGGTACCTACACTACCCGACAAAAACATAGACGCGGTATCGTTTTTATTTACGAAACAAAGTTTATAGACATTATATATAAAATGTAAATGAGGGTTATTAATACTTGTTATGTAAATAGTCCATTTATAGATATTTCTGGGGATTTATTGCTTTATGAGGGGTGATTGAGATTTTCCCAGATCAAAATAGGAATTTTAAATGCGACGAAAATTTAGACCCTGCGCATTTATTACATTAATACAAGCAAAAATGTTGCTAATTTGATACTTCTCTTTATATGCAGCGGTTGTGCTGGTAAAGTGTACACATTTCACCGCGAGAAATTATATTTTATAAAGTGTTTGCAATATGGGTAGAAAAAAAGCAATTATCCTTGATAGAAAGGGGTAAAGTTCTAGTTTGGCACCAGGATGGTGTTAGTAAGAAGGAAATTGCTCGTCGGTTACGAAGAAGCGATCATTGCGTTAGAAATTTCCTAAAAGATCCGGAACATTACGGCAAACCAAAAGGCCAGGAGAGACCGAAAGCTGTAAGTGAACGGGATAAACGCATGATATTGCCGTGTGCATCTAATTCTTCTGCGTCGGCGAGAGTTATTGCAGAACAGGCGGGAGTACAAACGCACGTGCGTAATGTTCAAAGGATTTTAAAGGCGTCACCGGTAATATCACGGAAGAAAATTTCGAGAAAACCGCCACTTTCGGCGAAACACAAACAAGCGAGGTTGAGATTTGCTGAAGAACACATATCCTGGAAGAAACAATGGGAAAAAGTTATATTTTCCGATGAGAAACGTTTTAATTTGGACGGACCGGATGGGTATTCGCATTATTACCATGATCTGAGAAAGGAACCAAAAGTGAAACTGACCAGACAATTAGGGGGTGGATCTGTGATGATAGGCGCAGCGATTGGATTCCGCGATAAAAGTGAGATAGTGTTTTGCACGAACAAAATGACATCTGTGACGTATAAAGACTTATTGCGTGACAATC
Source organism: Marronus borbonicus (assembly GCA_902655005.2). Taxonomy (NCBI): domain Eukaryota; kingdom Metazoa; phylum Arthropoda; class Insecta; order Coleoptera; family Scarabaeidae; genus Marronus; species Marronus borbonicus. The sequence goes on from LR737396.1 coordinate 2,900,639, forward strand.
TTCTACGTTTTGGAAACCAATGGGCCGGGTGCAATTTTGTTTTTCAGTAAGATAACGCGCCAATTCATAAAGCAAACACCATTACTGAATGGTTTAGAGAGAAAAAGATTAAAACTTTACGGTGGCCGGCGGAATTGGCACGTCGCATGAATAAAAACTTAATTAGATATCTTGCTAGTTTCGCAAAGAAATGTTGTAACCCTTAAAACCCGTAAAACATCTTACCGCGTCTAAGTTTTTGTCGGGGAGTGTAGGTGTATGTGGACTTTTATAATCTGCATAAAGTCATAATATTTTTATGGTTTTCTGATAATTTATTTATCTCGTTTCATCAAAGTTACAATTTTGTATTTAAGAAAATAGGCTGGACCTGGTAATTGGATAAAACCAATAAGCGTATATTTGCTACATAGCAGACAATTTTGTAAATAAAAAGATAGGAGCGGTAGAATGTCGAAAGACGCGGTATAAAAATTATATCACCACAACTTAAGAGTTATACGCTGTAAAGAAACTAAAGAAACGCCTGATTTCTGTACTGTCGCTGCTTCCACAGTAACAAATGTAAAATTTCACGAAAATAATAATATCAAGTCCCTATAGTTTGTAAAACCTCGTACCCTCAGTCATAATTTATTGACTAGTACAACTGTGGTTTCTTTAAAGCAATTTTGCCACAAGAAAAATAAGTTTATGTCGGTTATATCTTATTAATCTCTATAATTGATACAAATATTTTGATTTTTAATACTTGAACCAAGATACTCTAAAGTTGGAAGCAGTAATTTCGTGTATATTTTCAAATATCCAGCGTAAACTAATGCGTTTAAATCTCTTAAGCTAACGCATTAGTATCTAGAGCAATAATACCGATTTCGGTAAATACAGCAATTATTTACTTACAGTAATTTGATTCGGCGTTACCACAATTATTATTATTATCTAAACTGTATTAGTAATTATAGAAATAACTGTTAATCTTCCGCAAGTAAATTGAGAATGGTCACCAAATAAAATGAATCGATCATTACTCAGACTCATTAATTTATTTCAAATAATATAAAATAATAATAGTAGGCTATTATAAACACAGTTAGATAAACGTTTGCTGTGTTTAAAAAACCAGTCGTCACATGTTTTATTGAAGTCTCGGTGTAATGTAATACCAACTTAACAAGGTGTAAAGTCAGGCATAAGTAACACAATTTCTTCAGCAGCGTACGGTATAAGATCAAACAGGCTAACGGTCTTGATGATTTAAGGCCTTTAAGCGTTGGATTTTTGTTCCGGAATAATTTGTTGACACCTACTCTTCGGAATATGGCAAACTAATTCGTGTTTATAATCAATAGTCAAATAATAATTTCTTCGCGATTCGCATTGCGTTCCATTCCAAAATAACCGAAAAACCAGCTCCGCATCCAGTTTGAATCGAAACAAGTGTTAAAAATGCGTCTCGACCAAGTTCATTGACATTGTTCGTTCAAGGGAAACCAATGTTAAGGTCCACAAAGTCCATTAATGATATCCAGCCTCGGTCGGACAATATCTAAAGCCTAATATGGATCCAATTTTCTGGCTCGGAAAACTGTGAATTCGGGGACAGGCTTCCGGTAATTTCGGGAGAAATTACTAGATTCAATTGTAGGATAGCTTTTTAAACAAAAACAAGATTGAAATCTAATCGAGAGTGCAAATTTCTACAAATGACGGTGTATGATGTTTATCCAAACCAACGCCTTTGACAATTTCGTCCGTTTAAACAGTTTTTTTACAGTTGGCCGTGAAGAAAATCCGTTATTACAAGCACGGCCTACTGTGGCAATCGTTGCGGGAATAACAATTTTCTTAACGTTTATAGGCGACACGATGATGTAAATTTTTAGGACAATAAATAAACGTCTACCAGAAGGATGTTTTTTTAATGGTTACATGTTTTTAAGTTAGCTTTGAAACGGCAATTAGCGGTTTAGACCTACCCAATTACATCTATTTTCAATTGTCTTATAAAAATTAGGGTAATCCAATTAATAAAATTAAGTGTGCGTTACTTCTGGTTATTGTCTAAAAGTTAGCCCCTTCGAACAAAATAATAAATTTAAAAATTTTGATTAATTTAATCTGCTTAGTTTTTGATATACGGCTAAGCTGTCCAGTATCTGGCTTTGTAATGTTTGCCTTTCCCACCGGTACAAGGAACCATTTGTCAATTTGCTACCTGGGGTTTCTATCATCACCATACATCTTAATTGCGATAACAACACATAGAACACATACGGACCATTAGACACCTTCCGCGCACAATGATACATCGCTACCCGGATGACATACAGATTGTTAACGCTAAGCTTATCCAGGGTAGAGAATTGCTATTTTATTATTATTTTATTTTTGGTTCGCCTTCGTCCCATGCCTAATCTTCAGGAATGAGATCATCTTCACACCACCACAAGCTAAGACAAGCACGATGCATAGCAGCGATGATTAAATTTTGTCCACCACCACCATTGGTCATTAATATAATCTGGTTTTCGTCGGTAAATGATGAAAATCTGGATTTTCCTTGGTATTTTCTGGCGCAATTAAGTAAGGCTATGGTTTTAAAATATAGGGCTGGTTGGAATTATTAGTTATTATTTTTTTCCGTAGTTACGCCATTTGTTAATTTTCTTATACTAAGTTACTAATACCTTTCCTTTTGTTTTTTTTTTTTATTTCGAAGTTGTTGAGTGTTACATGCAGTTATCAATGTAAGAAACATAAATATTTCTATAAATTTCATTAACATTGCGCTCTAAAAGAATAAAATATTAAATATGGAATCAATTAACAGCCTTTTACATGCATTTAGAAACCATATATCCATAAATCAAATAACTTGTGCTACATAATACTTATCATCAACTTTTTTTGGGGTTAAAACACCTAATAAACCATTGTTTAAATTCTTTAATTAATTTATCAAATTTTCGCGAATTTATTTTTGGATTTTTCATGGTGCTATAAAAGATCAATTACATCAGAAAACACGTTCAAGATTTACCTGATAGAACTCTAACATTGAAAGGCGAAAATGTGTTGGGGACAAATTGTTAAAAGAATCGTTGACGATATTGTTTTGTGCCAATGTGGCTCGACAAAAAAAAAATTTTACTAATCGGGAAAGCTGTTCAACCGCCGGCGTGAAAAAATGTGCCATTTGCTAGTTTTTCGGCCACATGGACCTCAAATAAAAAGGCGTGGATGACAAGAGCTACAATGACCGATTGGCTTCTGGACCGGGACAAACGAATCGGTTTTCAGAAGCGAAAAATTTTGCTTTTTTTGGATAATGCTAGATCACATCTAATAGAAGTAAACTTAAAAAAATATTAATTTTCTGCCCCCAAACACGACCCCATGGGCCAAAGGATAATTCAAAATTTTAATTTTTTTTACCATAACTTGATTCTAAAACATTCTTTTATTTTATCTCTTCACCATCTAAATACGTTTTATATTTTTGTATCCATCCATGCTTGTACCTGCGCACGTGAATCCAATTAATTTTGACCATATTTAACATTAACAACCTGTATAACTAACTATTCCATTCCTCTCGCTTTATCCAATTCGGTCTCGCTTTGCCGTGCCAGAGTTCTAAATATAGTTTTGCACGTTGTGACGATACTCTCTCGCGAGATGAGGGTACTTGGGGTGGGTACCCGCCTTATGCATCTTCACCAACCTCCTCCTCCTTGGGTCAAGGACGACACCTGAGTGGTTGCGCGTCGTTCGTATCCAGTAGTGCCATTGACTTTACCGCGCGAGGTACGCCAAGCTGCAATATCCCATGCGTTAGCGTCCAGTTAGTTCCCTTCTTTTTGACCGGTCTCTAACGCGCGAATCCAACCAAAGATAGACCGTTAAATAATTACGCCGCGTTGCATAATAATCGTGTTTTAAATTTGAAACTTTAAGCGTTCTAAAACCGGTAACGTTTTTCTAGCGAAGTCTCCGAAGGACAGGTGAGGCCTTAGGAAACAGGTGAGAAATCAGCTGATTATAGAATGAAATTTGCAAAATTTTAGAAAAACGTACAAAAAGAATTGAATATTTTATCAAATGTTTTTGAATAGCAATTTTCGTCAGTAGATGGGAGGAATGGGTTTGATTAGTTTATGCATTTTATTCGAAGAAAATTGGACGCTTTCTTGAATTTTGTTCTTGGTAAGACCTTTAATCTTTGATTAAAGAAAAAGATGAAGATCCGAAATTATTTGAAAAATATTGACAACTTCTTCCTTTACAATATTTTGTCATTTTCTGAAAAAGCAAATCAAATTTGGTTACTTGGTTCTTCGTTTTCAAACGGAAAATTCTTTTATGATGTTAATATTTTAGCAAATTGTTGCTAAGATGAAAGTTTCTGCATTCTTTGTCTATTTTTTGAAAATTATTGTATTTTATCTAACTTTCCCGTTAAAATATTACTTTATCTACTCTTTAACATCTGCTATCGAAACAAAACGAAAAATAACAAGCTTGTTTTGTTGAACTGTTGAAAGGTTGAAAACTTTGTTGCAAAGGAGATTTAGCAAATATAACGATATGTTCTCTTAAACGGCTACAAATGCTTTGAGAGCACACACATGTACTGCAAAAAATACAGAATAAAAAAAAACATAGAAAATACAGGAACTCTTTCTGCCTCGCCTTCTTCTTGATTGGTTGTTTGAATATATCTTGAACATCTTCAGTGAACTGATGACTATCATAATCAGTAAAGATTTACGATACTGCAGTTTCATCCTTTGAATGTTGATCCATTGGCTGTTGATCCTTATGGAGGATATAATTTGGTCGATGAAAGCATTATTTGAATGATGTCTTATTCAAAATAAGGAGCCAAATTCAAAGCCCTTATTTTCCTTTTCAAGTTCAAGTACGGATCTATTTATGAAGAACATGCATTGTAACTGATCTTTCATTTTGGCCCGTACTCCTCTTAAATTCTCTAAGTTTATCTGCTTTCCTAAGAATTAGCAGTTTCAGCTAAAGCACAAGAGAAAGTAAACCTGTCCTTCATGAACTGGTGCGGGTTTTTCGCTTTGATGTTGAAAGTTTTATTTGGAAGAATCCTCCAAAACAGTTCAATTTCGTCAACATTGTGGACCTGCTGGTATTTCTGCAACTTCGATTAGAAATGGTTGCTGGAAAGACACAACAGATCCATCGTTAGATAATTTCTCGCCAACTTGCCTCTTCCTGTTATTTGTAGTTGACACCCCTTAATTTCTTCGCGAATACATCATAAGACGATATCGGCACCTAGATTTTGAGACGATTTGAGAGCTAGCTGTTAATAAGAAGTAGCCAATTATTTCATCTTTTTTCATCCACTTATTGTGGATTTTCCGTCAACGTACGATTTAGTTCGAAAGGAATTTTTATCTTATAGTTAGTGCACCGAGCGTTGATTAATAAAAAAAGGTGCCCTTTTTTTTTGCCCAAATAATGCGTGACACTGCTTAGAAATCTAAACCCTTGTTAAACTTTCTAAATTCAACGTAATTTTTTCAATAATAAAGTAATTCAATCTTTGATTTGTGCCATGTATACATAGCCAATGATGTAGGTTTTATGGCCATAATTACCTGCGTATCAGTAGCTTTTTACAAGCGACCAATTACATGTGAACATATGTTAGCGGTACGTCAAGCAGAGCTTGTATACTTCCTGTCCGTGTCCATCTGGGCATAACTCGAATTAAAAGAACAACTGTCATATGTACGAAGTATTGAAGACGCTTTTACTTGCAACTAGCGTTAACTTCTCGTACATAAATTTACGACAAATATTTGATTTCCACTAGCAGAAGAATTCAGGAGGTTTAATTTATATTATTTCAAAGGCTAATACAAGGTTAGCATGAAAACTTTCCAGCCTATCGCGGAAATAAGTTTTTTTTTTTTGTTACATCCAGTTTTATTTCTCGCCATAACTTTCTTCTAGCTCTATATAGACTTTCCTCAGCCATGCTCCCTCTTTTTAATGCCTTCAGATACTAGTTAGCATCTTGTTCCGCAAAATAGGCGTTTATGAACGTGATATCTCCTTCATTCCATGAGAATCTCGGTACTTTGAGCGAAACTTTAAGCCCAGCCCAGATAAACATCCCTGTGGGTTGGATCTAGTGAATAGAGTGGGTAGTAATCAGTTCCAACTCCAATTCCTAAATTCTTGCCATGACCACTACCGTGTTGTCTTGATGGAACTTTTTCTTCAAATACGATCGTTTGAGATAATTTTTAAATGAGCCTCAACTCATCCTGAAGATTTTATTCTACCGCAAATGCTTTTGTAGGGATTTGTTCAACTTTTGTGTCAAAGTTTTTGGATCGTTGTATAAATCGGTTTTAGCAAGCTTATTTAATTGACTTAGTTACCTAATGCAAGGAAAAAAGGATAATTAAAGCTTGAGGCAGTTCTACATTTAAAACGAAATCAGCAACATCTTATTAAATTTACTTCAGATAGAATCCAAGTGAAAGTTTTAAATTTACGAAGTAATTACGCGAGACATTCTAATGTGAGAATCACTTTAGACTTCATAACATATAGCAGCAATTGAATAGACTGTAGCTTAACTTTTCCGCAATCATCGTCGCATTTGGCGCTGATTTCGAATGATCGTTTTATCAAGATCTACCGCATGAAACCATCGATGTTCAAACCGGCTCCAAAGAATATGTAACGGCGGAGAAGGAATTCTAGAAGTTACCAGCAATAACAATGGATAATACAGCAGCAGGCGATGTCTTTTCTTTTCTTTTCGTTCTAATTAGACTGCCGTTTACATAAAACCATTACGTAACGAGGTAATGGTATTATTGAATTGAGAAGCTAGTAGATATGTAGAAGGCATCTCGAATGTGAGAAAAAAGAACTGTTAAAATCTGTAGGAACACGGTTGCTCGTTAGTACATGAATTGGTGTTTCTCCTTGACCTGCAGTTTTTTTCTATTTCTTCGCTTTTTGAAAGTAATTCAAGAGCTATCACAATGAGGTAATATATGTAATATCTAGTACAATAGGCAATAATATCTCGGTTAGTTAGGAAATGATTGCAACTCGATCGCGTGAAGGTTGAGACATTTATTAACGACACCACGCATCGACATTTCATAAATCACTACAATGGGGTAACTTGTGAAGAACGCTCCTGCACCCTATTGTGTACAATTTTTCCTCTCTGGAAGACAATTACATTATTATTTTGTTTGGGAAACGTGAGCTAATATAAGAAATAAGTTCTTCTCTTTTTTTTTAAGCGATTCTAAAAGATGGTGAAAATATGGAAAAAACTTAGACGCGGTAAGATGTTTTACGGGTTTTAAGGGTTACAACATTTCTTTGCGAAACTAGCAAGATATCTAATTAAGTTTTTATTCGTAAAAGTAAAATAAATTTAAAAATATTTCCTCCAGTAATATATGAACTAAATAATAAATTATTACTCCAATGTTTAAACTATTTCTGCGACAAAAATTTAGACACTCTGTTTGCAAATGTTAAACAAAAATCAACAAATGAGTGATCAGTAATGCGTAGATCCTCCATTGTACTTAATCACTTCCAATAGTCTGTTATTAATAGATTTATATAAATTTAACACATAATTTTGAGGGATATTCTGCCGTTCAGTCACTATTGAAGTTTTCAGTTCCTGTACCGTGAAATATTGACGGCCTCCGCCATAGACGCGACGTGCCAATTCACGCCACATGTTTTCAATAATGTTTAAGTCTGGTGACCGTGCCGGCCACTGTAAAGTTTTCATCTTTTTCTCTTTAAACCATTCAGTAATGGTTTTTGCTTTATGAATTGGCGCGTTATCTTGCTGAAAAACAAAATTGCGCCCGGCCCATTGGTTTCCAAAACGTAGAAGATTGTCACGCAATAAGTCTTTATACGTCACAGATGTCATTTTGTTCGTGCAAAACACTATCCCACTTTTATCGCGAAATCCAATCGCTGCCCATATCATCACAGATCCACCCCCTAATTCTCTGATCATTTTCACTTTTGGTTCCTTTCTCAGATCATGATAATAATGCGAGTACCCATCAGGTCCGTCCAAATTAAAACGTTTCTCATCGGAAAATATAACTTTTTCCCATTGTTTCTTCCAGGATACGTGTTCTTCAACAAATCTCAACCTCGCTTTTTTGTGTTTCGCCGAAAGTAGCGGTTTTCTCAACATTTTCTTCCGTGATATTACCGGTGACGCCTTTAAAATCCTTTGAACATTACGCACGTGCGTTTGTACCACCGCCTGTTCTGCAATAACTCTCGCCGACGCAAAAGAATTGGATGCACACCGCAATATCATGCGTTTATCCCGCTCACTTACAGCTTTCGGTCGCTCCTGGCCTTTTGGTTTGCCGTAATTTTTCGGCTACATCTACATATTATCCATATTTAATGAGATCCAACATAGAATCACTGGAGTTTACTACAGAAATAATAGATCGAGGTTACTGTAATTCTTACAAAATTTGATCCATTCAAATCGAACGCAATATGTGTTTGAAGGATTGATCATTGCGTGAAGGGGAACTACAGAATACGGGATAATTATTTCGTTAACAACAATACCAGCAATTTTTATCAAGAAGCCAAAAAGATCCAAAATCCAAATTTTGCACCCGGAACCACATTCAAACATTCTCATTTTTCTCGGTGCGTTCGTTCGACTAAGAAAAACCATAAATTCTTAGTACTTAATCAAAATCTCACATCCGTGAAATATCTTATAACATCTCTTAAATTTAAAATTCGCGCAAGATCTTTTTATTGCACATAACCTTTGTCTGCGTTCCCATACACTATACGTGCAGTGCATACCATGAGAAAGCACCTGTATGTTATTATAGGAAGACAACGGGTTCAATATACGTTTGTCTACATGTTTAGTGCTATTCCCACGTCACGTTTGAACTCATTGCTGTCGCCAAAAAATGAAAAATTGCAGTTGCAAGACTTACATTTACACATTCTACGCTAGCAACTATTATGTTGAGAATTCGTTTGAAATTTTTGTAATTTCACCAAGCAAACTGTACGGTACTTAAATTGTTACATAACTAAATTTATTAGGTACATGTTTTAATTAAATCTGAATTTTTTGGGATTTCCTTTGTAATAAATTCGAGGTGACACCTTAATCCAAATTTACCACGCGTAAATTGGTCCCAGTGGGAACTGTTCGGGATGATTCAAATCCCTTTGAATATTTTAGTACGTTGGTCTTGGCTTGCGAGAGTGTACGAGTACGAATAGCGTATTAAGTCTTCTATCCTTCTCCGGTAGACATCTTTATATAATTACCATAAATTCCCCAGAAAATTTCAAGGAAAAAGTAAAACTTTCCCTTTGGCTACAGCTAATCTAATACGCAAGCAACACCTTTAACTAATGTGCATTTTAAAGTATCTCTAGCATTTTTCGAAATAAAGATCTCAAAATAAGGAACTCTGAAGAATAATAAAATCGTGTAAAAAAACATGCTTTACATATTATGAAGAACTAACACAAGAATAAACGCATGATAATTGTTCCGTACTGCATTTTAGATGATAAATTGTTGAAAAAGAGAGGAGATCTACAGGTAGCACTACTTGGAAGGAGAGTCTATTTCTATAATAACATTGGGCAATTCTGGATTTGCTGTTTCCCTTTCACTGGCTGATTGTGCCACAAGAAACCGATATAAAGAAATTTGTCTTTTGTTTTTCTGAGGAATTTTATAAAAGTAGGACCACTGTTTTATCAGTCTGATGCTTTTCAATAAATGCCTGAACTTCACTCCACTTGCTCTAAATTTCTTTTACCATGACAATAGAAACTTCCTCCCTATCTTCTCAACAAGTTCCTCTGAGGTGAGTCGCGGTCCTCCACCAGCTCCTCCGCATCTTCACTCTCGACCTTCAGACCCATACTTTTACCTTATCCACAATATTATCTTCCTTTTCATTATCAAAGCTCTCGAAGTCTCTCTCTGGCACACATGTGACTCTGACCAAAGTTTAAAAAGATATTGATTCTTCCAGAAATCGCTTATGGTCAAACTGATGTCGTTTGTGACTTGAAAAAAGTGCCTTAATATACAATTTCTTAAGATTCTTAACAATTCTTAAGAAGAGAAGGTCCTTGGATTGAAGCAAAGGAATTGTATCGATTTCATGTTTAGCGATACAGCAATTAGGAGTCAAATTGAGAGAGAAAATTTGAGAAGAATAGTTCTGTTCTTCATATCAAGGCACCGTTATGAAAATGTTCGTGCGGCTGAAAATATCGCTAGGATGAATGAAAGTTCAAACGCTTCAATTCGTCATCGGTCACAGCGATTGGGCATTTCAAAATAGTCTCTGCTATGAATTATGGTAAAAGACCTTCGTCTACGTGGGTACAAGATTCAATTGATACAAGAACAACCACAACATTTTTACATCGGTGGTTACGTTCAAATTGTGGAATTAAGGGACATGAAAATCCTCAAGAGATTGTGGAGAAACCACTGTATCTTTGTCGCGTAACCATCTGGTGTAGATTTTCGTCTCAATGTACTTGGACCTCACTTTTTTGAAAATGGAAAAAATGGGAACGGGGGGGAAACAGTAACTGCTAACGATGAACGATATTGTCAGTAATTGATTAACTTTTTGCGGCTTTTTCTGAAAGATATGGGACCTCGATAAATTTTCCTCCCAACAAAATTGATAAGTTTCTAAAAAAAACTAAGAATTTCAGTCAGAATTTAAATCCCCAAGTTTCTGTTGGGACACCCGTTAGTGCAGTAAAATAATCAAACAAAAACGAAAACTTCAGTTACTCATTTCTCATCTCTATCCAAATTGATGTTACAGCACAATCTAATTCGCTTATCGCTGCAATACGTGTTAATTCTAAATGACAGAACTTACTCAATTAAACTCACTATGTAACGCGTTCAATTATCGCTTAACCCAACAAATTGCTGACCTTATCTCGTCCATTAAACCGCTACTCAAATGCAAATCACCGGCGAGATGCAGCGAGCGGGTCCAATTCAGATCGCTTCGATCTGACCAGCTTCAAAAACTAAAGAGACAGTTATGATGTGATGTATAGCAAAGCGAACACTTAATATGCTGGCGCTAATGAGCTGCTAACTGTATCGCGTTCGGTTTAATTAATAGAAACAACGTGCGTATATTAGAACGTGATTTATACGCTAGATAGTAGAAATGTAGTCAGTCGTGTATTTTCCTCATAATTTGCGTAATCATTTATTCGTCTGGATGGAATGGAAGGTGTTGATTAATAAATGGAAAGGTGCTATCTGCAGTTTCCGAGTCGTATTGTCAGCTTATACATTTTTCCTTAGCGATCATCTTATCTCTTTATTCTATACAAATTAGTTTTTCCCTAATTTCTACGTTCAGCTTTCCAAGTAATGATGGGAAGTATGTTTTTGTTGTTATTTTTTCTTTTCCAAGAAAATTCATTAACACAACCAGAGTCGGATTGGGCCTCAACAAAATGGGAAAACAAAGTCAGTACTGGCTCCGCTATTGGGAATTTGTCTTTCACTTTCGTCTATAGACCTGCCAGAAAATTTTGGAAACTCGGTCTCCTTAATACGCAAATTTTCTAATTTTCTAGATTTTCTGCAGGGGTTTACTAGGTAGCACAAATTAGCATTTTTTTCAGCAACTCGCTCTTCTTCATTACTTTATTTATGATATCGTTGCCTTCCAAAATCCTTAAAATTTCTCTTTCCTAAGCAATCAACATGAATGATTCTAGATGTTCATGAAAAAATCGGCTTCTAATCCTCATTTTTATAAGTTTCAAATTCGATGATTCGACGCTCTTCTCCCGACAATAAAAAATGATATTCTAATGTATCGAAAATATATCACCAAATATAAAGTAGGTTAATAAATCCATAAATCTTCATCTTCGTCTTGGAATTTTAAACCGAAAACTAGGAAAGCACGACCAGAAATGGTTCCCTTCGAAACGATGATGATATCACGATTGTACAATATTCAGAACGAAGAAGAAAGTGGCTGAGTCACACTCCTACACGATACGAATCTTTATTTATATGGCATCCACTAGAACTATCGAACTTTCATCGTGACTAACTATTTATGGAACGATAATTTCCCTAGAAATTAGTATTAGTAGCGACCTATTATTGTAACGATTATCCGAACGAAGGAATTTATTTTTCTCCGGGGGCCTAAATACAATGCGCGCCAATAGAATGGAGCGCTAGATAAGAACAAATGCTACATAAGGAATACTTATTAAAATACAAAAGAGGTAAACAGAACCCTTAAAATCCGCTTAACAAGTTTTTCGTAGTGATTCACCCTCCAGGACCGAATGCGATGTTATTCACACTGACCTAGTCTACACGGCATTTAAGGAAAACAAATACATTTTAATTAAGAAATATGTTGAAGAATAATAAGAATTTAAATATATACAGAATGAAGTGAAAATAATGTAAAAAAAAAGATGATTATAAATATTCATAAAGTTAACAATACTAAATAATTAATGAAGATTCCAAAATTCGTGTTGAACATCGAAGTCTTGTTGTTTTTTCTTCGCGTGCGAATATTCATTGTGATGACATCTTAGTTTCCTTTTATACAGGGTGAGGATCAGGAGGAATGGAGCACGTTAAAATAATGTAAAAAAAACTCGTATGTTGTTTATACTCTTGGTTTGCGGTATGGACCGCGTTGTTGTCGTAGCTTCCGCCGACGTTTCGCCCTTACTCTTATGGGACATCTTCAGGGTTGTTACTGCTCACTGATCGGGGGCTATCGGTTCTCTACTACCAATACAAATAAATCTGTCTATCTATGGTAGGGATATAGGCTTTAGTCGTGGAACTCTTTTTTGTGGAGCACTCATTTGAGTACCGATTCTTCGTGAGCATCTTCTGCTAAATTTAGAATATTTTCTTCTTTTCCTTCTAAACCTTGTCGAGTAGCTTGTTTAGATGTTACGTTACTTACTGGAAAGCATTCCGATCTCGAACTCTAATAAATATTTTTTTTACCAGGATTTCTCTGATTTAACAGCAGCTGTAGCACTCCCATAACAAAAACCATAAACAAACACCATATTTGCATGTTCTAAATTTGAATAAGTGTGTGACATTTTCCAACACATACACTGTCACATTTCAGAACAACAACATTATTGAAATGATTTTGGGCCTCGAAAGGATTGATCCAGATAAGCGATACGCCATATGTGATAAATAAATAAATATGTTGATATCTGTATTTTTCTATACAAAATCGGGCCCTGATAAGAATCTAGTCAACCAGTGGCTTATTCGGTCAACCGCAGTGACGAAAATAGCCATATAGGAGTCAGACAAGACACCGCTGACATATTCACCTAAATTGTGTGCTTCTATGTGTCATTTTCTTGAAACTGTAGACATATACCTGAACCTGTACGTACACGTATGAGTAACATGTGCAGTTACCACATTCATGATTTAATTCGTGTCACGTGGATTTCTTTTTAATTAAGACGCGATGTACGGTTGAACTTTGGATGGTGGTCGTCGTTATGGTTACGTTAATTTTTTGACAACTTAAGCTCAACTCAAGTTTTAGTTATACATTTATACAAATCTCCATAAATAAAAAACAAAGAACACTAAAAAGACTAAGGCAAAAGGAAATTAATAAACTGTTAGTTATAAATGGTAAAGTGGAGTTGCATAATTAACTAATTGTATGTAATTGTTATAAATCGCTGCAGTGCTAAATAAACAATTGACTGTTGACGATAATATGGTTTCATTATGCGAATATATTGTTAAAAGCTTACTTCCGTAGGACTGGATATTGCTGTTCTTTCTAACAGGGACAAATCTAATACAAAAAGTATATACAGCGAGCTTTTATAGTTGCCCCCTCCGTACCCTGCTGATGTTTGGACGACAAAAGCTAGCGATTAAAAAAAGCTTCGTTTTATATTTCCTGAGTCCTGTCAAGTTTCAAACAGATACGTGAATGACGGAAATTTAAATTGAACAACTTCTAAGCTTTCCGCAAGATGGGAATGTTTCGTGATGTTAAAGCGTAACCCGAACGGTTTTTCCAGAGACCAAAGAACAGTGCAAACAGTGGGTTGTTGAGCGTAGGCTTTCCCGACCGTAATCCATAGTAGAAATGTCTTTCGGGTGATGTCGTGTAGTTAATATTTTACTTGACGTTTCGCTGACCATGCGGTCAGCTTCTTCAGAGGATTTCTAAAGACTGCTGTTGTTGTCTTTTTCTCCTCGTTATATATCCTATTTCTGTTCCGCTTTGCTGATCCATAACCGTTCTGCTTTGTTGATCGATAAACAAACAAACAAAACATCACCCGAAAGACATTTCTACTATATAAACAGTGGGTTTTTTATGACCAATCGCCGCCAAAGAAGGCCAAGGCCACTTTATCGGCTAACAAATCATGGCCACAGTGTTTGGGATGTACGCGGCATATTCCACATTGATTACCTTAAAAAGGGAAAAACGATTAATGGCGAGTATTGTGTTAACTTATTGGATGGTTTGAAAGAAAAATTTTACACATAAAAACCTTTTTTCTCGCCAAGGCCAGGTACTTATCAAACTCCCCTCGTTATCTACATTCGGGAATCTGATCTTCATTTTATGCAAAGCTGGTGAAATGCGTAATTACGTAATTAGAAAAAAAAAAAACATGAATTTCAGCTGGGAACATAAAACTACCGGTGGTGTGATGGCGTTTACCTCTTCTTCGCAGCTTTTCTGATATCTTTGATTGTAACGGTGATGGTGGTGATATCGGTCACTCCACCCCACCGTCTTATTTTCACAATCTTTCTAAATATCATTTGTTATTGTTCTTAATTCTTTGGGCCCTTTTATGGGTCCTTACTTTATTCTTTTATACACAATGTGTCCGCAATAATAAGATGCGAAGATGAAGTCCGATTTATGTTACTTTGTAATGGGTCTCAAGCTACCAAGACCCTTTACCGTTAACGTTCTCGCATGTTCCTTATCAATTTTATATTTATAACCCAGGCATTTTCTTAAACAGTCTCTTCGAATCAATTGACTAAAAATGGTCTTGGATATATTTCCAGACTTGCTCCCACCGCCTGATTTATCTACACGTGCACGTTGACACCATACACACGATATCGGCTTCCAAATCTTGCATCTCGAATAATAACAATTACACCGTCATACCCTTCCGATGACTAACCAGTAAACGAAGAACCCTCATTTTTCTGCAGATTAAAATTCGCGACACGAAAGCAGTTGACAGCATTCTTTACGAAGACTTTACGAGTGTCGGTACTTTAGCAGGTTAGGCGTGAGTCGGTCGCGCTTCTCAATGCGCGACCATATATCGTAGGTTGAGGCGCGTGGCTGTGATCCTGCCTAGAAACCTAGATATCACGGTAACGTCCTCTGTATATGAATACGTATTATGTGTTTCTACGACTGTCTGGGGCAACTCGATGCCCGCAGATCGAAGAAATCCATTGTTTAGTACGGTATCTCCATCTCTAATGGCTGTTATTTATCGCCGCCTTGCTGTAGCCGTCCAAGTACGTATATTGGTGATGTCAGAGTCGTTAACGATGAAAGAGTTTGATCTACTTCTCAAAGAACCGAGGAAGTTAGTTGTACGGGATTAATAACATCACATTTATAAACATACGTGAGTGGAATTTTTGAGAGGATGTTGTTTACAGTTAATTATTTTGTTGTTGTTGTTAAATTTGACCATATTGCTAATTTGGATGATTCCAATGTAAAACATTATTTATTATTCTATGAAACGTAAGATAGACTTTAAATCGTTTAAAGTTTTTTTTTTTTAAAGCTCGGAATAAACCTTTGATTTTGCAAGAAGCAACCAAAATGACTGAGATCCGATGATCTGGTAGGCGCCCTTTTGTTCAATTCATTATTGAGGGAATCTCGTTTAAAATTCAATGGTTGTCGTACCTCTATTGCATAATGGAGTGGACCCCCGTCTTGTTGTAATCCTGTTTCTACAAACACACCAGCCCAAGCATTTAATTTTTGGGGGCGTTGAAGGTCTGTTGATTTACATCGTCCGGTTTGGTCTTTGTTAGTATTGACCTACTAGTGCTGTTTTTATACTTATTACCTATTTTTCCGAGTTTTTCAGTGTCAAAAGTCAACCTATTGATATTCCATAAATTGTCAGTCTTGTGTTTTCTTCTCTTCATCTCTTGCACAATGGAAACTTGATGAAAACACAATCATCACATCTATCCTAAATTACCTTCAAACCTTCAACTTTCCATCTTGTAGGTACAATTATTGAAATTTGTCAATGCAAGACAGTGAATAAATAAATTTATATTTGGAATGTCCCTTTATAAATAAAGTGTTGTATAAGCAAAGCTTAAGCTTACGTAAATACCTTGAAATAAATTAAAAAATAAAAGCGACCAAGCAGAACTCATTTACTTATAAATAACAGCATTCTCACATTATATTCTCATATCTTATATTAGAGTCTACGGATATTTCACAGCCTACTCTTGTCGTGCAATCGCGTTGCAGTCCTTACTGTAGTATTACGCAGACGAATTTATTAGCTGTGACCCACAAATATTCCGGATGCTTGTGGAATCGGCGAAATGAACTAGAACCATTCCCCATTGTCGATTGTGCTGCTATACCTACATAGAAGAACTCGAATTTCGAATTCAACGAAGTATAGAAGCAACAGCAGAAACGCAAATCGTAACAATCGAAAAAAGAAAAAAAAAAGAGGAAAAGAGATCGAGCTTCACCGCATTCTCGCTAGATTCGTAGCAGTCATTGGGGCGTAACAAAATGAAGGTTTCTTTGTGTGTACGTGTAACAATTAACCTTCTCCTTAAAAAAAAGGGGTGCAATATGAATCTGAGAACTTAGAAAGGTAGAAAGCAGTATTTTGGACGTGATTTCGTGTAAAAAAAAATATTTTTTCGGATAAATAATTCTATTTAATAATTAAAATTCTAGATTTATTGTCTCAAATTATTTTAATAAATTTCTCGTATAAATTTTACCAACTTAGACTATTGAAACCTGTGTAATTTTAATTTTAACTTCTAGGAATTTTTTAATAAAATATTTAAAATTTTGCATGAATATTACGTATTTTTTTCTCGATTGTACCAATTTATACCTCACCCTGAAATCGAGCAATCTACAAACTTGAGAGTTACGGGGAAGTTAGACCTTTTTAAAACGTGTCATTTTTTTCATAAATTCCAACATAAAACCAGAATTTGAATTTCTCATGTTTTACTCTAAATCTCCTTGAGGACTTTTCGGCGCAATTCGAAAGCTTCAGTTACATATTTTTGAGTATAATCGGACTCGATGAATCGATTCCCGCCACCCTCATTTACCTATCTCGTTTATTTTTCGAATTACACACCGAAAAAGGCTGAAGATAGGGACCAAAGTTTCTCACCATTGTAAAACTTATATCTCGCCCACCGTAAGAGATAGAAAATCGGGCTAACTTTTAATGGATCCAGCGTATCAAAATCTATAAACGGAGCTGTTAGTTGGAGAGAAATAGCAAAAATAAATTTGCACAAAATTTAGTCTTCACGGCAAGCATCGAGGAAGCACGTTAGGGCGGTAACAACATCCAAATAAATAATACATTTGACCAGAAAGGCGTTATTTTTCATATAAGTACGTTGGAACTTGCATATTATTTGCTTATCAAAGAGTCTTCAGATAACAACGTGATGCATGGTGAAAAAACAGGCTGATTTTTGACGTATGTACATTTTTGGCCTGGATTCCTGGAACTTCTGGCCGTTTCTAAAATTTTAATTTGAGGAACATTCTAAATACATAGGTTGATGTATGGCACAAGCTTCGGCATTATTGACATTACATCTGATGTACGCCATGGAAGTGGCAGATACTATTGGTACTAAATTTACTGAGGGTTTGTTGAAGTATTCAAGTAACAAGCATCGAAATATTAAACCATAACACATGAAACATTATAAAATTCTCTAGTTTCTCGTGGTATAGAGGATGTGCGATGGTTTCAATATTACATCAACGTTGGATACTTTTAGTGCGCCTTCGGGAGCGCTAAAGTCTTCCGTAGACTACACAAAGGAGCAATATTTTAACCACTATCTCACGTAGATGTATTTTTCTTTTAGGCATGGTTTATTATTTACGAAAATGAAGAAAGAGGACAAAAAAGGCGCGTTAAAAAGAAACCTGAGAAATTATTACACTGTTTTTTTGTATTATCTGTTTAAATTGATGAATATATTGCATAAACAAGGTATTCTAGTGAAGAAATATACTTCGCACGGGATGTATTTGGTAGTAGGTGCAAATATAAAATTGAAATGGTATTGCAAAAAGCTGACAATCGGCAATGCCCTAGATATTTGATTTAACTCGAAAGTCCTTCACGATCTTTTTCTTTCTTGACGTTGAATAGAATGACTTTCGCTAATCCGTTTTTGTTAGTGCAAAATTGTTTTTAATTATGCCAAAATCTTCTAAAAGGCTTATAATAATAGACAATCTGTGGAAAATGTAAATTATACTTGCGCTTTATTGTTTGTTTCATAACGCTATATTAAATTTTTTTGTTGCAGATACACAAGAACGATGTTAATATTACAAATAGTATTTCTGTTATTTATTACATGGATTGGAGCTTTTCCAACAGGAAATATTGAGGCAGAAAATGACAGCGAAGAATCTAGAAAGATATTAGGTTCTAGGTAAGTTGATCAAGGACTTCCTCTCCAATTATTTCTAAGTGTATTTCACATAGATTTATTTGCATTAACCACTAATTGATTATTTATTATGTGTGTGAAAGATCAATTAAAAAAAATACAGGAAATCTACAGTTAAACATAAATAAATACAAAAAATGCTCATCCGTTCGATATTTTTTTTCCCTTCATAAGTACCTAGATTTTTATTTATTTATTTACCTAATATATTACATCATCTCTATTTATAAAGTTAGAAAAGGAAAAGAATAACAAGAAAAAAAACCGCTCCCATCAAACAAACGTTATATGTACAATGTCTAAGAATAAACAAAGCAAAAAAAAAAACGTAAGGTAGCGAATCTAGGTCGAATATATTGACATAACATTTCTCACATAAATTTAGCGACGTCACGTTTGGACAATTTATAATTCCTCCTCTTCTTGTTACCGCTTTTTTTCCGGTTAATAAACTCGGTAATCTCGTATGCGACGAGTAATTTTTAATTTGAACGCAGATATTGTCGGCGTTATTTCAAGAATTTTACTAACGAGGTCCGCGCGATATCCCTCGTTGAAATTGCTTAATAAGGACGACGAATTGTTACGGTTGAACTATATCGCATTTCTAATTTTTTTTGGTTTATTGTTTACCCTCTTTGTTTTTCATTTTGTTGCGCTGATTACGTTATTACTTAGTTTTAATGCGATTTGATGATATTCATTTTAATTAGAGAAAAAATCCCAACGAATATCGTCATCAGTTCATCAGCTCGTGCTAAATTTATCTTTTTTTTATTCTTTTGCTGTATAAATTGTTGAATGGCAGTTGTTTGTTGTGCTGATTGTGATATTATTAAGTTTTAATTTAATTTGATCCAAGTGTTATTTGGTTAGAAAGAATATTGTCCTCAGTTTATCACCTCTCACGGCATTTCTTCTTAAAATGCTTTGTTTACACAATTTATTTTTGAAAAGGTTATTCACAATTAACTTGATTCTTTGTCATCAGCAGATAAATATTTAACCACCTACCAATACAAGTTTTAAAATCTATTTTTGTCTATTCTAAATCTTTTTTTTTCTAAATCTAATTCTTTTGCTAAATAACGCTAAACATTAAATTTGGCAACTTCAAATTAACCAATCTTCAAATAAATCTTCTAACATTAATTTTATTCGTCTTCCAGTGTCGTCACTTCAGTGTCAGTTATTCTCAACTCAAGCAACGGCACGCAAATTATAGACGCAGTAGGAAAACCAGTCCCTAAACCTCCCACCGGAACTTACGTTGCCAGCCCGATAAATCTTCTGAACCCGGATCGATATGAATTCTTTACGTTTGATGACAATGGGGAGTTAGTGAAGAGGCTCATGACATTGGAAGAGATCCAGAGTATCATAGCTAACGGGGATGGCGAGGATATTAATTATAATTCGGGTTCCTATCTCCCGGAAAACAAAGTAAATGATGTGGTTAGCAATGTACAAAGTGTGCTTAAGGAACAAATCGAGTCGCACAAGAATACTTCTGATGTGATACCCATTCTAGACACTCCTGATGTTTCATCGACTTGGAGCATGATCTTACCAGCTATTTTCAACAATCACGCTGATGGAATTGTTGCAGAAAAGCCGGAGATAGCTGTAACAGCTGATACTATCATGATCGAGATGGTAACTGAGAAAGAACCGGCAGGTATTGTGGAAACTGTTGAGAAGGTGACTACTTCAACTGTAAGGTCGACTAGTGTAACTCCTCCAAGTTCTGCGGCCACTTCTGTATCTACACCAATTCGAGTATCATCTTCAACGATCTCTGTGCCATCTACAACAACTCCTGTTGTTCCGTCGATACTATCAACTACCGCAACCACTCCGATTCCAGTTACTAGTACTTATGAGACAATAACACCACTTCTGGCAAGCCCAAGTTCTACTTCAATGCCAGAAAAATTATCCACAGAACAATATATTGGTGATACTAAACCGATAACTCAACAATCAGTTTCTAAACCTTTAATAGTTGAAGAAGAAATGAAACAAAATGAAACACTCTCAAATAAAGACACGAATGTTATGAACATCGTAATAATTTCGGACACCAAATTTGACACCGTTAATCTTCCAACTGGAGAAAATTCCCCTACAGTTAGCATTTTACCAGTCGAAGAAAAAGTACCTTTAACAACAACAGACTCTATTGAATCGGTTACAGAAATTATAGCAAGTTCGTCATCTTCTCTTGCGGTTGACGATTCAGAAAATATTAGAACTACAACAGCAGCTCCTTTACTGACAACATCGGCTCCAGCGATGGGGCCCGAAGAAAGCAAAGGAACAACACCTGACGAAATGATGACTACAACCATGAAACCTGTTAAAGTCGAAGCTTATGCCCCAGAATCAATTCAAGAACCAATTTACTTGGTACAAAACCATCTCTTATCTTCAACGTCAGCAGATGAAAACATTGAAAACAAACCAGAAGCAACGACTGATTTACCTGCTATGGTTACAGTTAAAAATGAAGCAGTCGCAACTTTGGCGAATTTGGAGCAAGAAATAACAACAGTTAAAACTGCTTTGGAAGATGAAAAATTGCCGGAAATCAACTCAGAAATGCCAGCATCTGAAAATAAGCCACAAGGAACTGATGATAGCGAACCTGAAATCGTGAATGTTGAAAAAGAAGAAGTGTCGGATGTTGAAGATTTGGAACCTACAGACATGAAAGTACCAGAAATTATGACAATCCAAGCTGAAATGAATACCTCAGCTGAATCTCTCTCAGAAGTTATCCAAACAGCAGCTTCTAACACTTTAGGTCAGAGCACAACACCAATTTTGCTAATCATTCAAGA
Organism: Marronus borbonicus; assembly: GCA_902655005.2. Taxonomy (NCBI): domain Eukaryota; kingdom Metazoa; phylum Arthropoda; class Insecta; order Coleoptera; family Scarabaeidae; genus Marronus; species Marronus borbonicus. Next base: position 2,922,350 of record LR737396.1, read on the forward strand.
AAATCCTACAACCACAGAAATGTTAACTCTTCAGCCAAGCTCAGAAGCTGCTACTGAACGTGACCCTGAGATATCAACACCTAAAGTAATTAGCACAACTCAAAATTTAGTTAAGCCAACTGATAAGCCGAGTACAATTAAAATAATTTATTTAACTGAGAAAACAGTGGCTAATATCTTGTCATCAACCACACAATCTTCGGTAACAACACAAAAGCCGGCCGCGACAGTTATTCCTGAAGAAATCAATACTATATCTAAACTGATAGTAACCACAGAAGCTCCGAATACTGTAAAGATTGTGCCGCTAACAGAGAAGTTGCTCACTACTATTAGTTACGTGGCATCATCAACTGAAGGCTTACCATCCACAACGCTTAAAAATGATATTCAACTTATTGAGGATCAATCACCTCAAGCTAATACTGAAGAAATGTTTGAAGATAGAGCTGAAACTACAACAGAAGCTCAAAATTCAGCTTATACCAAAGCTGTTACAGAAAATTTGAATCAGTTGCTCCTAACTTCAACTAACATCTATGAAATCAACACTCAGCTAGCGGGAGTAACAATTGCTGTTGATCCTGAAGTGATATCTGTTTCTAATGAAGCGAATGCTGAAGACGAACTATTTAGCTCTGATCTAACCACTGAAGCATTTACAACCGAAAATAATTTGGCTTCCAGCATTGAGCAATTGATTTCGCAAACTGTAAATGATGCAAATGTTGAAGAGGAAATTATTAACCTAAACTCTAATCAGAAAGTTCAAGATGTTTTAACTGAAATGGAATGGAAGCCTATGGATAACGTCCAAAAAGAGGCTGCAACAATTGGTTCCATGCTAGTCGATGAAAATAGGGAAGAAAATTCAAAAGAAGGTGATAATAGCGAGTCTGATGAAAATTTGAAGCTATCTGAAGCCGTCAGTTCCGTGTTATCTCAAATATATTCACAAGGTATAGCGACTACAGTTCAAAATGTTGATCTGGCAGAAGTGACAACTGTCAAAGATGTTGATGCTTCGGAAATGATAAAGATTGCTGGGGCAACTGAGGCATCATCAAATGATAAGGACGCAAATAGTAACATTAAAGAAAACAGTGAAGAAACGTTTGAAGAAAATGCAAATTTTGAAGATAATACATATGGCGTGGCTAATAAAAGCGAAACTGTTTCTGCTATTGAAGAAATCGCTAAGAATGATACGTCATCCGAAGAGAATATAACGGCTGAAAGTTCTCAAACTATTATAACAGAAATCAGTTCCAACGACAACGATTTTGTCAATAAGGAAGTGACCCTCGAGGAAGTGTTATTACAGAACGATGAGGATGTCATTCCAGAATTCGAAAAAAATAAAACAGCTGACACTCCAATATCAAATCCATTAATTAATATTGCTCAGAAAGACGACGAAATTCTAGAAGATTCTCCTATTATTAGAGTACCATCCGTCACAAAGAGACCAGAAGTTATTGTAGATAATATGAATAATAATCATGAAGATTTGCTGAAAATTGACGTGATCCAATCTATTTTTGATGATAATGATAATAAATCTCCTGCAACAAAGATAAAAGAAGAAGAAGAAATTAATTTAAATAAAGATATCTTAGAAGATGCCAATAAGAAGAAATCCCCAGAACAAATTGACACAACACCGTCTTCAATAACACAAAGCACAGTACCTAATCTAATTATTAATGAAGGCTCAAACAAAGATGAGAAAATAACCGAATCTCAACCAGTAAAGAAGATCAAAATTGATGATCAATCAGAGGATCCGGATATGAGTAAGACACCACCTGAATCTACTTCTGAAATGAAAGACATACCAGTAAAAGAGGTTCCGGAAATTTCAACATCAGTTAATTCACAGGTATTCAGTTCATCAGTTACGGAAAGAATTGAAAACTTGGAGGTACCCACTACGGCATCTCCTGCAATTATTAAGACCGAATCAATAGAAAATAATAAAGAAGACACAAAGAATACTTCATGGACTTTGGTATCAATAATTGCACCTCACTCCAATATGAGTTCTTCGGTTCCTGCGATTCCAGAACAAAAACCAATCGTTCCAGTTGTTCCCATGACAACCACAGTTTCTCCAGTCAAATTATCTCAACAGAATCTTCCCGGCTTTGGCTTAGAAGATACTACGTCAAAATTAGACGCTGACATCTATCAATTTGTCGAATTATGTAATGAGTTATCCTTTGGATTTTGGAATGCCGTCACGCATGGCATCAGTACGGCTAGAAGCGTTTTTGTCTCTCCATTTGCAGCAACTTCTCTCCTCGCCATGGTGTTCTTAGGCGCTCGTGGCGCCACCTCTGGCGAAATGAACGAAATTCTCAAATTGGACGATATGGTTACCTTTAATCCACATTTGATCTTCAAAAATGTTTCAGAATCTATTGAAGCGACGCGAAGTTCAGGAGTAGCTATTTCTGTGATAGCAAGGGAGCTGTACAGTGATAGAAGTAGGGGTAAACTCTTGAGCTTCTATAAGGAACGAGCGAAACAATTCTATGAGGGCCATGTTGAAGAAGTTAATTTTAAAGAAATTGGAGATGTTGTTCGAAGAAGAACTAATCTTATTGTGAAGAAGAACAGTGGTGGGAAGATAGGAGAATATTTGAAAGATAATAGCATTACCATGAGACCACCTTTGGCTGGAATAAGTGCTAGTATATTTCAGGTGAGTTTGGTTTAAAAGCAAGTTTGAATGAGATGTAGCAAGCCTATATTTTTTTCAATTTCACTTTCAGACTGATTGCTCAAGCGGTTCCACAGATAGCAGAGATGGCGAGATACATTTCGTAGTTCTTCCATCCATCAGACAACGTAGATTGGTCCCAGTTCCAGCTGTAGTATTCCGCAGCGGCTTTTTAGCTGGTTACGACCCAACTCTAGATGCTACAGCTGCCGCTATCGGGACCCAAGAACAAATAGTAAGCACCATTTTGATAATCCCAGGTCAGCAAGGTATAGCAGCACCAGGAGACGGTTTGGCGAGATTGGAAAAACAATTATCGGAATCTGCCTTCAAAAAGGGAGCTTGGACAAGGCTCTTGAGGACTCTAATACCGCGTCCCGGTCTCGAACTGCAGATCCCGAGGTTCTCTCACAAATCCGTGATCAATGCAACGATTGCTTTGCAGAGGATGGGACTGAAGGACTTGTTCAATTATGGCAAGGCTGATTTGCGCGGTTTGAACGGCGCAGCTCACGAATTACATCTTTCCGATATCTTGCAGCTGAACAATTTCGCAACTTGCGGCGAGAGTCCGATTAACTCCGAGCAACACCACTCAGAGATATATCCAGCGACCTCTAGGAGACCGTATAGGAGGACGAAGAAGCTGGGACACTACGTTCCCGATAGTGTTTTCGGAGATATTTCCGAGGAACCTAGGGATTACCAAAGAGCATTCCACGATCCACTTCACGATCCTACCTTGTTGTCTTTACCTTTGCCGCTAAGGCCTAGACAGGCTAGGATTCCGGATGCACCTCGGTTGAGGTTCGATAGGCCTTTCTTGTTTTACGTTAGGCATAATCCAACTGGATTGATAGTCCATATGGGGCGGTTCAATCCAAGACTGCTACCTTGAATTCTTCGACTGGTTAGATGATAGACATTTTAACTCTTATTAAGCAGAAAAGTTAATTGTAGTTCAAACTTGTACATATAGATTTTTCCGTGCAGTTATAAATGTTGCAAAAATTAATAAAAAGAACAATAGAGTAGACTTTAGTGCCATCAAAACTAATAACGTAATAAATTCTCCAGATACTCCTACATCGATGCGTTTACATTTAAATTAATTCTGACAGCTGTCATTTAAATTTAGTCTTTATACAGCTAGATGGCGCTACGCTGTTAATTTCCTTTACACGCATTTAATTAATTAAAAAGGTGTAGATAGTCTAGTAATAATAATTATAACATATACTGTAGTTTAAGACTAAAAGTATTATTATATTAATTATGACTCTCAATAAAATACGTAGTGTACAACGAATTATGAATACTTAAGAAAATTAAAGATCTAGGGACCAGAATGAACCCATAAGGTATAACGTTATTTTATTTATTATGCTATCCGTAATAATTATAAAGACTAGCAGTATTATTTTTGAAATAATTTTTAATCGTTTCCTGCTCTCATGTTCGCAATCTATTATATCGCACAAATTACGGTTTTATGTTTTTAAATAAAGAGAAACTGTTTGTTCTTATTTATTTATAATAGATTATTGTAGTTTTAGGTTTAGTCTAATTATTTTTTATAAGCTATTTATTGTACGTGCAATTAATTTTTTTTTTAATTTTTGTAGTATATAAATAAATTTTGTTTTTAAATAAAAAGAAATCTGGTTGCCTTTGATTTGAATTGATGAAAATTAATAAAATCAAAAAAGAGTTAGGCAATTAAATCCTTGAAATATGGAATACGTTATAATCTTGCTTTGTTCGTGTATATTATGGTGTGTGTATTATAGTGGAGCTGGGATAAACGAGAAGAGGGACGAATTAGCAAAACAGACCAATGGCTGTTTCAGTAACCACGGTTACAGAGATGCAACGCGCACCGATTCGCCCGTTTCGATAACTCGTCGCTTTTGTCGTTTATCGCAGCTCCACTATATACTAAGTAATAACAATATTTATTAGAAATGTTTTTTTTTAAGATGAAGTGGACATTTTATTACATCACAAGTCATTGTTTTATTGATTATTCGCAGTTCACTTATACGTTAAAATTCATATCAATTGCACTTAAATTTACCCACGTAGTAGAAAAACACTTATTTTATTTGAATTTTAGCTTTTTTTCTCGGAGATATATTCATATTTCTTATTCTTATACTTATATTAACAAGCAGAATAGTGATTTTCTAAACACCAATTTTATCAATACATTTTTAATTTTATGTATAGTCTGTTTCATTAGGGAAGTGTTGCCTAATCAAATGGCGAGCTTTAGCAGACATTTTTATCAAGCAAATGGTTACACACAGATACCATTTTGATGTTTCGATAACATTAATATTTAAGAAAATTGAAATTCGGTTTGATTGTACGTATGTTTTATGTTGTTTTAATTGGATCAAACTGAAAATGTTTAAAATAATAATGGGACTTTATTCAAAAGATAGTAGATATGTATATATAACTCCAAAACGAAGCAAGCGCAATGTTCAGCATATTATGCTGTTTATACACTTAACTTAAACTAGGTAAAAAAAAACAAAATACAACAAACAGGAACTTAAAATCACTTACTCGCGAGTAGAAAGGATGGGATAATTTTTACGTTTTACAGCTACGATTTATTGGTCAATTAATTGAACAAGAAATCGGTAGAAATATGCTGTTTTACGTTCCACAATAATTGGACAATTTTTTAACGATCGATTGTGAATTCTCATTTAGTTTCATTAATAGTTGAACGAGGGAATTATTAAATAGGAAATTATCATCTTTGGTAATTTTGGTATAGGTATAAGGTGATATAAGATTAACTTGGATTATTTCTCGACTTGGTTTCGGTTAGTTAATTCAAATTATCATACTTTAGTTTTAAAAAATAAACAACATTCCTAGATACTTTTCTGTTGTTGGGTTCATGCAAATACAGCAAAATTAGGAAAATCGTGGCAAAAATAGAACATGTTCTGTTCAATTCAATTAACCCTGCTGTTCTCCTCGACCATACTACACTACTAAAGCATGATTTCAATTTCGGGTCAAATAGACCCAAGGGGAACAGCAGGGTTAATTCTACGATAAATTCTTCAAGAAATCGTACCGATTTTTGCCGTTTTACACGGTACGATAAAATCGAGGATCAACTAATTAGCCAATAAATCGGGGTGTGTAAAATATGCTTTAGGAAATGCTTCGTACACACCTTTTGAAGTTGCAGATGTTCAAAAGCTTTAGTTGCTGTGTGCTTAAACCATTATATAGCTTCACAGAGACGATGCGGAACTAAAAAAATAAAATAAAATATACATTTCGCGTACCAACACGCTGCAAACGAAATCTAGCAAATTCTCTAAGAAGATACTCTGGTTTGGACGTTAGTAAAATTTTGCGTAGTAAGTATAGTAAGTGTACTTTCCATCTATGCTCCAAATCCAACCATCCAACTTGTATTCTCCCATTTTTGTAAATTTGATGCAGCCATTTTGAATGTCCTGCGTCTTTAAAAATTGGAACAAGAGGCATCACAATAAGAGATTTTAGATGAAATAAGTGAATCTGTTAAGTAGAAGCTTTAAAAGCGCACGAGTTCGTTAAAGCATTGTATGTAAAATCTAAGTAGCGTATTTATGAAATCTATGTTCAAAATCAAGTACCAAACCAAGACATCGTTAAAATCATTGCGTACAAACTAGTGATGGGCAAGGTAGGTGAAGTGACTAAATTTTTGCAATGTCTAGATACGCTCGTATCGCTTACTGATTTCTTCAAGAGTTGACAAAACACGAATCTGTCCAGCCGCTTTGAAAAATTAGTGGTACAAACAAGCTTTAAATTTTAAATAGTGTCCAGTGATTAGATCTGGGAAGGAAATTCCCTTTCTTTATTGTTTTCTTTTATTTATCATCGAGGTGGAGCAGTCCCTGTTAGAGTTTTATTACATCATTATCGGCGCGAACAAAATTTGTCATTGCCGTAGATGCTTTGAACAGAATGAGGTGAACAAAAATCTAAAAAAAGAAGAAACCATAAATTGTGATCAGTCTTTACTTGTACAAAAGTAGCCCTCACGAGAAGAAATACAGAAAAATAAAACGCTGAACAATTTCTCCAAACACCTCTAACCTCTGGCATTTTTTCTTACACTTAATAAATCTTAATAAAATTTTGAATTTTCCGCTTTGCTGATAGTTAGGTAACGTTTAGAAATAAAAATACACAAGTACGTTTTATAAAATTCTGTATTATTGACTTTTCTTTTTTATGTATAATCAATAAATCCACATTTTTTTGATTTTAAATTATCAATATTACAGTATCTCATTGATCACATTGAAGAAACGAAAAATATAACTAATAATAATAAGGAAAAAACGAGTAGAAGAGAGAAAATATATTTACACGTTCGTTTTTTGTTTTCTCAATTTTTTTTCATCATATTTAGCACACACAAGGATATCTTCGATCTATCTTTAATTTATATTTATATATATATAGAAATATATAACATTACATAATAATAATACATTTATTACTTAAGTTTTTATTTTTGTTTTTCCTTTCACATCTTTTTTGCTTTATTTATTTTATTCATTTATTTAAATTTAATACAAAATGTAAAATTTTCTAAAAGCGTCTTGGTAACATGTACAATGTTAAATATTGTATACTGCCCTACCTATAATGTATATGTATAATATATATAATTTTTTTATTTATACATTTATGTAATATTTATTTATATTTATATTAATTACACAATGATACAAAAGATATAAAATTTCTTATTATTCCTGTTAAATTTTTTGCGAGGTAAATATGTGTTTCTTGTAAGCTTTTTTTTACCTCCAATACGATTCTTTCATTGCTAGATTTAAATTAATATCGAGGGGTAGATGGGGGTTGAGGAATTTCGCTTTTGTATACTCACATCTTTTTCTCTTCGTAAACTAACTATGTGTATAAAAAAACAAATAAAGCTGTATTTAGGTAATAATTACAATAATAATAATAATAAAATAAAAATAACAATTTAATAACTAAAACATTCAATTTCAACTAACCAAGTATAAAAAGTAACGTAGGTTTTTCTCTTTAAATTCTCTCTACATATCTTCGTTTAAGCACCACTTTGATTTCTTTAAAAAATATTTAAACGATATTCATATATATTACAATATAATAAACAATAATAATAGTAAAAAAATGTTTTAATAATTAAAAAAATAATCACGAGAGATGAAACTTAAACTTTAAACCTAGAAAACGAGATATCACCACTGTTGCTCTTGTTATTATTACAATACGTTTTAATAATTACAATAACATTTACGAGGGGGGAGGATCTAAAGGAGAGGGCGTGGGTCACCTGGCCGTAATGACCACTTTCTCAACGTTCAGCAATTGTCTCACTTTGTCCGTATATTTCACTAGCGCCACCTTCGACGATCTAGTGTTGATTTTCTCACCAGCGTTCAAGAACTGACAACATCTAGCTTGCTCTAGGAATGCCGCCATCTTTAATTCGCGTAGAATACTCTTACTGGACGAAGACGAAGATGATGACGTATGAGGTGATGGTGGGTTAATCTGCCGCAAGAGGGCGTCCTTCGACTTGATCTTGAGCAGATGCGAGAGATCCTGTAGCAGGACCCAACGGTCCGTTTGGGGCTCCCCGGCTAAGGTATACAAATTAGGTAGAATGACTTCGCTGACTTCAAAGTCGATATCTTCGTCCTCTGGAAGCGGATCCGGAGTTGGTGGGGATTCCAGAGGATCGTAGCCTGTTTCTTCAGGATCTGAAAGCACAAAAACGTAAATATTTAAGAACTATCACAAATAGATAAGTTATTGGATCAATTATTAAACGTACCAAAACAAGAGGCTGGACCATAGAAACACCACGGATCCGAAGATAAACCCTGTACATCATTAATGTGATTCTTCAACAGATTCACTGTAGATTCTTCAACCGCCAAAGATAGAGGCGTAGAACCGGAATATGTTGCTAAATTTGGATCTGCACCATAAGATAATAGCAACCGAACGATTTCAACGTAACCATTCTCAGCTGCTTCGTGTAATGGCCTGTAAAAAGTTGAGTGATATTCTACTATTCGTGTTGAGTTCTTGGAGGTACTTCTGTACCACCAAAATAATCTACCTTATTCCACCTTGAGCAGATTCACTAGCGTTAGCCCCATACATCAAAAGCAATTTTGCGATATCCAGATGGCCTCTAGAACATGCTTCATGTAAAGGAGTATACCCAGCGTTATCCTTTGGTGATGGGGAGCAAAGCATTTTTTCCAAACAATACGCTGTGATGTCCTGTAGAATGAAGAAAAAAAAATTTTATAGGTCGTTTCAACATTTCCACCGATAGAACTTACCGTGTAACCCAATCTAGCTGATCTGTGAAGATGAGTTTCACCGATACCCTTGTTTAACACCCACATCTTGATTTCTTTCTGGATATCCTGCACTGATTCTAGATTAGCTTTAGGCAACGCTGATCTTCGCTTATTTTTAGCAGCAGGATCCGTATCACTGGCTTCCTTCTTAACCTGTTTCTTCTTTTTCCGGATATAGTCGAAACCAGAGCTACCTTTCCGCCTGATGTTCCTGAATTTATTTTTCTTCTTATTCGGGTTGTTCTCTTCACCATCTACAGATGGAGTCTCAGATTTAGCATCGGGTTCCGCCGGTTTCACCTCCTTCTCTTCTTCTTTCTCTGGGATTTGGGGTTCTTCCACGGTGACTTTTTTCGGTGTTGCAGTCTTGACGGCGCCAACTTTGTTCGCGGGGGATTTCTTACCTCGGTTCAGCAATTTATTCTTCAGCATTTCTTTTGTAGTTGGTGGCGAGGTATCTTTACTTTCTTTCGGTTCTTTTTTAATTTCGTCCGATTTTTTGAGATCTTTCAGTTCATCGACGCAAGTTACTGGGGGTGCCGATGCCGGGCGATCTTCGCCGAATACTTCGCGAATCGTCGCTTTCTGTTTAAGTACCCTGGTTTCGGTTCGAGTTCGCGATTTTAAGACAACCGTCGTGAATTGTTCGCCAACACCTACTAGAGTCTTAGTGTTTTTCCTAAATGCAGCTTTGTAATTTTGTATGGTTTTTTCTCGGAATCCGAAGATAACCGACTCGGTCTTTACGATGGCCTCCGATTTTCTTTTGGTTTCGTCTTTAATCTCTAAGCTGGGGGTGGGTAGAAGTTCCAACGTATTATCCGATTTTGGAATGGTTTTCGGTGACTCCTTTCCTTCTTTCTTCTTTAATCGGCTCCTCTTTTTACCGCCGTATCTTTCCAGCAAGCGATCCGTAATTTTATTACTAACATTAAGACTTTTCACCGAAGAACTGCCTTCCTCGGAATCGTAGTTTTTCGTTAGAGAAAAATTGAAACTCGAATTCGAATCCATATCACTATCAAAGTTCTCACTTTTCGTCTTCGTTTTGAACTTACAATACTCGCTAACATCTGTAATCGAAGACGGCGTCGGTGAAGGACACGGATCCAGATCGGGAAGCGACGTTGAAAGCCTATTGCAGTTAGGAGGTCTGGTAACTTGGATCAAGTTCCTCGGCATCCTTAAAGATTTCTTGTACTTGAAGCATTCTTCCTCCCAACCTGGGTAAAAGTCGCTACCATCTCCAAAAGCGGGCTTCTTCGGGGGTTTCGTGATAGTCGAGGAGATATCGATGATGGCGTTCATTTCTTTGGATTGACCGATGGGTACTTTTGTTTTCCGAGTCTTACGTGGTTTTTCGTCTGATTTTAGTGTGGTTAAAGACATTTCCGTTTCACTATCACTACTATCACTAGCCGGTTCGATTTTCGGTTGAGGTACAGGATCCGGAAGAACCTCTTGCTTAACGGGGGTGGAAGTAAGAGGTTCCGAGGTAATTTCTTTTTTGCACTGACTGAGGGGGACATCAGAATCCGACTCCTCTTCCATTTTAGTGATTTTTTCAACTACATTCACGTTAGGGGGAGGGATGAATTTTATACTGTCGTCGTGGTTCTCCTCCTTGACAATGGGATCTTCGACTTTAACGTTCACATCTACAATATTCTCACTATTCAAGGGTTTTTCCTTAGTAACAGTCTCTAATTTGGCTAAAACGTCGGGTTCCATCTTTTTCCTTCGTCCGCGTTTTTTGCCGCCCCCTTTCATCAGTTGCTCGAGGAAATTATCACAGGCTTGATTGAAGATGTCGTCGATGGGACTTTCCACCCTATTTAGCAGTGTAATGGAGGGTGGTGTCTGCATTTCATCTTTGAAGTCGTTCTCGTTTACGAGGGATTGTTTCGAGATGGATTTTCTATCTCTTCTCATATCTTCCAGGGATTGCCTTTCAGACACCGGAACCTCTGATTCATCCCCGCTATCGGGAAAGTCGAAAACTGACGTTTCCGAACTACTACGAAGTCCGGTTTTATCTCGTGGCGGCATATTACCTTTTTGCTCGCCGTTTTCTTCTTCATTTCGACTGAAAAGTCTCCGTCTAGGTGGGTACACCGTTTTGTCCTTCGGAGGACTTGAATTCGTCGCACCATTTAGAGATACATCGTTTAGTCCCGGGGAAGTGTGCCTTATATAGTTGGCGACGTGTTGCATCTGAGAGACTTGTTTTAATTCCCCTTTGGTTCTTATTCTAGCCGCTAGATTCGCTGCTAATCCATCTAAATCGGCTTGGTTCGTTAAGGACGATTGATCAGACTTGTCGTCCTTAATATCAGCTTCAAACCGCACTGAATCAATCGCTTTGGGAAATTTATAAGTCGGAGGTGTGTTACGGTCAATTAAACTCGCTGCCGTAAAGGGAGAAACGTTCTGCCTTCCAATGAAGCCATGTTTAGGTTGTAGGGGGGCTGTAACATCTGTTGATGGGTGTTGTACTTCACGAGGACGTTGGTTGAAGTCGTACGTCTTAAATTGAGTTTGCTCGATCTTCTTTTGCGCCTCTTTAGCGCCTTTCATCTCGAGATTCGATCTTAGAATGCTGATCACGCGCTTATCGGCTCCGCCGCCTCCGTTATTAGGTGCTGAGGGCTGAGATCGTCCGTTGTTAACGTTCGTGTGAGAGTTAGGTCGTGAGAGATTCTGCTGGTACATTGGATGCTGCGGTTGCTGGTTCTGTTGCGGATGAATCTGTTGTTGTTGGCCGTGGGTGATATGTAAAGGGTAATGATGAGCGGTTGCAGATGGTACGTAAGTTTGATTCATATGATGGTATTGGTTATTATTGGTGTTTGAGTATTGATGATGCGGTTGCTGCATGGCCTGATACTGGTTAGGTTGATATGCCTGTTTGTCGTTTGTCGGAACAAACCCGCCGTTCAATATCAAATCTTTCGAGGAGGGAATTATCGGGGGTTTCGTATTTTGGTAGGAGGAAAATTTTTGTTCGATTTGCTTATCGATAGCTTGTTTCCATCGGTCGTCCATTTTGGGACGTTTATTTTGGACAACTGTCGATAACTGTTGAGCAGCGCGTTTTCTTTGAGTGTCCTGAGTAGGTTGATACAAACCGCTTTTTTGGATTTGATTCGTCGATGGAAAATCTATCCTAGGCAACCCTTCTATTGATTTTTTATTATTACTATGACTATTGTTATTACTCGTTATATTATTTGGAATTTGGGCGTATGCATTGAAATGCTGTTGTTGTTGTTGTTGTTGCTGATGTTGCTGCTGCTGCTGTTGTTGTTGTTGCTGATGTTGCTGCTGCTGCTGTTGTTGTTGTTGTTGGCCAGCATTTAACGCTTGATGAGATTGCCTTTGCTGTTGAACTTGTTGCTGCTGAACGTGCTGCTGATGTTGGTAATTTTTCTCGTAAGAGTTCTGATTGCTGGCCATAATCGTGTGTTGCTGCCTCCGATCACTAGGTTTATAATTTTGACTCATAGGCATGTTGAAATTTGGTAAAAAATCCACCTTAGGCGCGCTAGCAGTTTGCTGCTGTTGCACGGGCTGCCTAGAGGGCGCTTGTTGTATATTTCGATGCGTATGATTAGCGTATGGTTCCGAATATCTAGGCGCTGCGTTTTGAGACACTTGTTGTTGCTGTCTCACCTGAAAGTACTTTCCGCTTCTCTGATTATCTTCCGAATCATCCAGCGTCGAATCTGCGGGGGTCTTGATCGTTTTCAAAGAGAGATCTAGTACGCTATCGACGGATGTATTCGGAGGATGTTGATACTGACTCTGAGCGTGAATTTCGTGGTTCGAAGTCTTAGGCATCGCCTGCCGCAGGTTATGGTGGGCCGACGCGGAAGACTGTTGCGGATAACTCGTCGTGAAGGTGTTATTCGAAGTAGTAGGTGCTATCGAATAGTAGGAGTTGTGATATTGATTCGGTATGGAATACTGATTGTGTTGGAGGGTATTTCTATAGTTTAAATGATTATCGACGGGATTCGAAGGGGGTACCCGAGCTTGGTGAGGTTGTATTTGTTGCTGCGATTGAGGAAGGCCGTATTGTTTTATTGTAGGATGAGACACCGAAGTGGACATTGTCGAGGTCGTCGTTGTTATGGTTTTGGGCTTCGAAACGGGTGCTCTGATAGCCTCACGACACCTGCCGGGATGATAATTTGATAACGCGGCAATTGGAGGGAGATTATGCGTTGTTTTAAGTTGCTGCGGTTGTTGAGATTGTTGTTGTTGTTGTTGTTGCTGTTGTTGGGTATTGTTGTGGTTGTTAAGTAGATTTTGCTCCTTAACAACGTTATCTTGCGCGACTTTCTGGGCGTAACCGGAATTCTGAATAGCACCCGTCTGTTGTTGCGAAGCATACGTCTTATAGATATCATAGTTATAAGCTTGATTCACAGCAGTCTTATAGGAAGGGGTCGCCGATTTGGGCGTAGTAGCAGTCGGATTGTAGTAGGAACGATTGGAATAACTGTAATTCGTCTGTTGCTGTTGCGTTTGATTTTGCGACGTTTGAGAAGACGGCGGCTGCAGCTGATGGTAGTTCTGAGGACTCGTCAGGTCCGGTCGCGAAGAACCGCGCATCTGTTGCTGCATCGACTGTTGTTGCGCGGCGTTTTGATGATACGACGGATTCGGAAGAATATGCGATTGATACGACGGTTGGGCGTTAGAGGGCGCTTCTCGCGAATGCGGAACGGAAAATTGGAAGGTCGCAGATGAGGTTTCATGATTGACGTAATTGCCGTAACCCGATTGGATATTACTACGAGATTTCGCTGATGTTTCTTGCTGAATACCCGCGTGTTGCTGCTGCTGTTGAATGTTGTTGTGATGGGATGGAGGTCTCGACGTTGAGGAATCGGAATGGTGCGACGATGGCCTTTGAGGCGTATTTTCGCGGGTGGGGGGACGCGTCGCCTGGACGACGACCTCATGCTGCGGCGGCCAGTAGGAGATGTTGTTAGTAGCGGGCCGATCGTGGTTTTGAGGTTCGGGGCCGGTGCCATTGTTGTTATTGCTGCCGTTGCCGTTAGTGTTCGCGGTGGACTGGTGCTGTTGGTAGTTGTTGGGACTGGCCGTCGTTCCCGTAGCGGCTGGAAGCCCCTGGAAATATTGGCGGACGTCTTCCAAACCGTTAAACACATCCATGTCCAGCAGGATGTACCTGCCTTTTGATTTTCTGAAATAGTGAGAAAATTATATGTTAGAATCGGTGTTTCTTTTGGACTAATGGGAATTTTTTAATTTCGAAGCGATATTTGAGAGCAACAAATTGATACCGACAGATACATTTATTTTTGCGGTAATATTGGTTGTTGCTAGCGTATGAGATAGTATAATTTTGTAAGTGAATTAGTGCCGACTTAGGACCTTATCGATGGTTTTCTTTTGATTTTTGTACAAAAAAAAAAATTGTTTCCCTAAGTAGGAAATGGTTATTATTACGCTTATCGAGCCTTCCATAATACTGTTAAGAATTACAAGGTTTACAGTTTTATATTTCCAGATCCGGTAGAATCGATTGCTATTAATCCTATCTTTATTTTAAGAGCTACGAGTTTGATATACATAAATGATGATATAACATTTGTAAACTCTAAAGAAGTCAACCTGTCTATTATTAACAACCCTCAAGATAGTAAAGTTTAAAAGATTCCGTCCTTTTTTCTTTAAATTTAATGCAACTTCCAAGTCTTTTTTTTGAGCAAATTTTTTAGATGAAATCGAATTCTTAAAATCGATTACCGCAATTCTGCCACCTTCCCTACATTTAAAGTTATAACGAACAAAATCGCCGAAAATTCGACCTGATGCTGGCCATTTTTATAACCCTAATCTTTGAGATGTAGACTTTTAAACAAAAAAAAAATTCTTAATCCGTGATTTCCTTGATAATTCCGACGTAATTAAATATTTGAAAAATTCTTGGCTCGGTAAGGAATCGAACTTAACATCTGCCGTTTGGCGGACAGCCGTGCTAACCACCACACCACTTCACTTGTTAATACCTGGATGTTAGCACGCCTCAATCGGCGTTTTTAATTTGCCTTTACCTCGGTAAATAAGTATATTATAATTACAAAGTGTTCATGAAATGTAACATAGATAAGTTTGTCCGGCAAACAAGAGATATCGTGTTCGATTTCCTACCGGGGCGAGATTCTTTCAAATATTTAATTATATCGAAAATACCAAGAGGATCGGGGATTATCACATTTCACCGACGGAAGCCGTATCAAATCAAATTCTTATTTCAAAAAAATCAAATCCTTTTTACGAATTTACTGAAGATAGAAATTAAGATGAATTGCTCTCCCATTAACATGCACTACTTCTGAAGTTTATATCCAAACAAACAATAACACTCAAATTCAACTTCTGTATACATAAAACGAAGTATGCCAAAACAGCAACTACATAAACTGAAAAGGGACCTCTTCGTTCTGCCGTTTAAGGTCGTAATCCTTCTCTCTAGATAGCGTAGGATGGTGGAAAGGAACACAAGATACGAATTCGTCACTTTAACCCTCGGAATCGTTCCCCCTTTTACGTAAGAAGGGTGACATAACCACCATCAAATATACAGAGAGTTTTCAAAAAGTCATGTAATTTCATTATCTTCATTTTATCTTATTTTGACGGTATGGCATTATATTTCTTGTTTAGGTCACATTTAGGTTATAATTTTTTTTTCTTTTCTCCTTCTTTCAGTTTTGGATCGTATCGTAGAAATCTCAATTTATTGTAAAGAGTCCATGAATTTACCTTCACTTCCTTGCCGATTTTAATACGTAAATCATGGTTTGGACGAGAAGAAAGACGTTGTTGTGATCGCATTTTCTTAGAACATAAACGTTATTGTTTTAAAGATAATTATTTTACAACTTAAAAACATGTATATATGTGATCTGTATAAAAAAGAGGTCGACCAGTCAGAAATATATCTTTGGAAATTTAACGCGTTTTACTTATTTATTTAATTTTTCGTAATATTTTAAAAATTTCCTATAACATAGTTAAAAAATTATTTCGCCCATAGTCAAGCCTATGTACAAAACGTGTTATCACTTCCTTCTCTTGCCAATCCTCCCAATTTAAGCGGATATGTAACAAAAGAAGTAGTATAATATGAATGTCCAAAGGAAGGATGTTTTTCCACGCCGTCTGCTGCTTTTAGAACATTTTGCGGATAGTTTCTTATTAACCTCACGGAACTTTTTGAACGCCCCACATATACTTACGCAGCATCACATCATCCCTTTTTCAGAAAGCGAGCGATGGATTCCCGGACATACGGATAGATAGACTCGAAAAGATCCGACTTTACTTTTTTCCATTCCCCGTTATTTCCGAGTAGACATTCTCCCACCCTTCCACACTTCCTTTGAGGGTGTGGGAAGGGAGGATAAGGGCGAAATGAAAGTGACAAGCTCGTAGATGAGTTCCTTGATGATACAGGAAGAGATGCCATTTCGAGACACGTGGGCTATTTTGATTTGTTACTTTGGTATTTGTCGAAAACGTTCGGAAAAAAGATATTTTATCGATTTTGTTCGGTGGAAAGGCTATTTTGTTTTCGGTTGAGATTATTCGGAGCTTTCAGAACTATTTGAACGTGATTAGTTTGATGTGTTTCCTTTTTGGAGGAAAGTTTTAGTAAGGATTATCGATGTTTTTATATGAATATCTAGTTTGTAAATAGGTTCCGACGATCGTCGACTTTTAAACGTACAATAATAATAAAACTTTTAATTATGTTACTTTTTCAACTTTTTAACTTCTTGAACACTTCTTGTTTACGTCATTACCTCTGTACGACTTAACAAACTTATCACAATTATCATCGCAGTTTTGGTCCTCCATTTCAATTTATTTTTCAACATAGTCTCCTTTCAGGTCGATACAATAAGTCCGACGTTTTTCTATCTTTTGGATTCCACCCCTGAAAAATTTCTCCAACACTGCAAAATAGATGCTTGTTTCTGCAAATCTTTTTCCTGACGACATTTTTTCATATTCGTAAACGGGAAAGCAAAATCTGGCGAATATGGGTGCAGAAGCAATTCGTAGAGTAACTGATCGAATTCTGCCATGGCGACGACACAAGCGTTCACGTGTCTTGTCGAAACAGAATTCTTTTCTTCGCCGAATGCGGATGCTTTTCTTTCATAGCATTATTGAATAGATCTTCTTGATCGCTTTGGCCTTGTTTGACGCTGGTTGGGCGCGAAAAACCCACTGTTTAGACTGTTTTTTGGTCTCTGGCGTGCTGTGATGAACGCATGTTTCGTTAACAGTTACAAATCGATGTAAAATGTAATGCTGCCAGTCAATTGAGATGCCCCCAGCCTCTTTCAAACTCCGAATATTTATTACCATGTCGTGAGGTTTTTCCATCATTTCTGATGGCGACCTCATTTGGATGACCTGGACGTTCTTCATCAAAACAATAGATTTCCAGCGTTATCCGTCGCGCTTTGGCAGTTATATTTCTAGGCCTAGCCTATTTTACCCTGAAAGGTCGTAATCCGCAGTTTAGATAGTAGGATGTGAGGCGATTTACATCGTCGAAAGTTTTAGATAAGTCCAGAAACATTTTAGCCACCTTTTGCTTATGTGATAGTTGCTCTGCTATTTCACTTAATGCCATGTAAATAGCTCTTATTGTTGAACAGACCGCGAATTTGTCAAGAAATTAGGCGACTTTACAAAATTTGCCAACATAACTAAAATTGCTTTTTCTTCTATTTTGTCAACAACTGAAATTAATGCTATAGGCCCGTAATTCTCAATGACTCGTCGTACAGTTTTTATAAATGCGATTCATATGTAAAACGTGAAATATTTCAAGCAGTTTAAAAAATTATAAAATCCAACGGAGACTAAATAACTTTAAGCATTTCGCAATTCCCAATTCAAATCCCCAAACACCCACGAAATACCGCGCAAAATTAGTACCGCGCTATCCGGATAGATGGCGCCACGGCGACGTAAAACCTATTCGCGACCGCAACGGGCTGCGCGGAAGACCCCGGCCGACTCCCGTTCCCGATATTTCGCGTCCTATAAATCGCCGTATACGTATGTTACGTTGTAATCGGCGGTTGGGTTGGGAGCGGTACATCATCGGCGTTTTACTCATTTTTCACGTTCGTTTTAACATACATCCAAGCGCGCCAAATAGAGAGTGGATATGGAGAGAGCGGGCGAACAGCAGCACATCGATTGTTTCGAATTAATGAATATTTATTGCTCTCGTCAGCTGTTCCGACGCGAGTTCTATTGTCGGCCCGATGATGATGGTGATCGTTGGTTAACGGAATTTCGAACGCCTATATTTACTTCGCGCGATCGTAAATGCGGTTTTTTCCGATAGCGATTTGATTTAGTCCTCGTTAGAGATTCAATTAAAGACATTTTTTTGAGGTTTAAGCCGGTGTAAGGCGCATTCGTGCTGATCAAGTTGTTTTAGCTTCTTCGTCAATGTAGTTTCCCTTTTTCAGGTCATCTCAAGGTCGCAAACTCGATTTGTTCTAGTTAATTTCACTTATCAATCAATTATCAATTTCGTGATCCGTCGAATGCTACTCGATATGCTGATCTCACTATTGCACTATGGTCTACAGAGATCGTAGATCTAATTTTCCTACTGAACTTCAAGTAAATACACCGAGAAAAAGGATTTGCTGATTCAACTACTTTCACAGACATCTGCCACAACTGCAAGACCATTTTTATGCGATGCTCTTGAAGACGTACTTACTGCTTGAACAAATAAATCGGTTTCAGGGTGTTCAGCAGCCAATAAAGAAGCATCTTCATGTTGACTTCGAGTTGATTTCTCTGCAATGTGTAAACGAGGTCGACCAGGGGAATCCTTTGCATGGTATAATTTGAAATGTACCAAATGAACCAACGATCGTTTGATTTAAAAAGTGCATGTTTTGTTAAATTTTACAAAACAATCGTCAATTCAATTGTCTGGAAGGTCTTTCTCTGCTATTAATTCCAAGACATGGGACATTACAGCATTTTCTTTTCGATTTATCTCTTTCTGCATGCCAAAGAGGTCCAAAAGAGGTCTCCATTGCGTTTTATTGCAATAAACATATATGGTAGAGTAAATATTGAGGATTCGTATACATACAATAGTGTCCTGGCGAAATCTAGCCGATTTTATATAATTTTATATGAAATTCCATTACACCATTTTATAGCGACAATAAACAAGGTTATTACAGAACATGAATTTAAAAACTAGGACATTCAAAAACATTTTTTTAATTGATACTGTTTCCACATATCTTGAGCAATAACTAAGCTAACGCAATAAATATTTTACGAAATATGTTCACTTGCAACTAAGCACCTTTTCAAACGACACCAACAACTGCTTCTGATAATAACCAAAATCATCTTTTGAATCCGGTTTTCTTGGCATTTAAAAAATTATATAACATACTCAGTTAAACCCTTGAATATACGCAGAGAAAAGGATTGTTTGAATGAAAGAAATATATTTTTTTGCGTTATTTCATTAAGTTCCTTAACGTTTCTTTGATATAACGATATTATTTGTTTCAAGATAAAATAAGCCAGAGTCAGTTAAAACTAAACGTTTTCCGGGTCGTTTTTTTTGTTAAACGAAAGCTCGACGTTTCGCCCACAATCGTATCGCCCACAATCGGGGCTTCTTCAGGAGAGGGAAAAGTGGTAGGCAACACACAAGTTTTGTAATGAGGCCCTCTAGCGGACACCTTTTTTTCCCATCGCTATAGTTATTGTAGTTTCCAAGATACCGCCAGTCCCCACTCTTAGTAGGGCACGCAGTATATATTTATCCAAACCACTGATATCAGAATCAATGAAGATGATCCTGATCGCTGAAATCAATTTTGTGATATGATGCAGGATTTATGCAACCGCAATCCATGCTTTATTCGCCAAATTCTCTTTTCCAACGAAGCTCACATGGGACAGTAAATCGACAAAATTGCAGGTACTGAACTAGAGAGAATCCTCACTGAATTACTGAAGCACATACTCAACACCCCCCTAAAGTTAATCTGTAGACAGCGACAATTGACGATAGCATCATTGGTCCTTTCTTCTTTGACGAAACTCTTACGGAGCAGTAATATCTGGATTTTTTGAGGGGTGTATTTGCAGAAATTTTGCCAAGAAGAAGATCCTGATCGCCTTACCCAAACGAAATATTTGGTTTCAGCAAGATGGTGCACCTCCGCACTTTTCACGTCTTTTTCGCGAGTTTTTAAGCAACTACTTTCTTGGGAAGTGGATCGGCAGGCGAGGACCAATAGCCCCAAGATTCGCCCCCTTGAAAATTTTTCTTATGGGGATATTTAAAATAAAAAACCTATATTTATTATCAATTAGTATCAGAAGTAGAAGAAACTTAAAATTTATGTAGAAATTAAAATTTTACGCATTTCACCTAACGCTACAAGCGTACCGCTCGACCAAAGGAAGGAACGACGAAGCGGCGCGCGGTGATGGAGTAAGAGGAAGCTGTCGATCTCCCTTCCCCATCTATGCGATCTAACAAATTCGCGCGTATTTATTCCGGGCGGCGTTTCGCCTATAATAAGGTAATTAAATCTGCCACGTATTAACGAATGCAAGTCGAACGACCTTGACATTCAAGCCGCAGTAAGAATGGATATATTTACAGGTGCTCGCCTCTGTGTACGTATACTACGACAAAACGTGATACAGATGACGACCGCCTGTTATACCAAGCGCACTTCAGTTGCTTTGCGACTTGTGGGAATGGCCTTAATTATTCTAATATTCGCATCGTAATGCAATGCAAATGAAAGCTTTATTATTATTAATGGAAATGATCTTGTCTTACGTAAAAAAAACTATGTCTGCGGGTTTGTAAATGTTTCCTTATTATACACCATCATGGTTAAATTGCGTGTTCTGCAAGTTTGATCAATTATATTTATAGATAATGGGATAAAACTGTCTTGGAAATGAAACCTCAGCATTACGTATTTAAATTCCTCGTAATTTTGTGGAAATGCCTGGAAAGTATTTTAATGGAATAAGTAGTCACCTAAGCAATAACAGATTTCTATATTACTATCAATTTGAAAGGATTATCGAGAAGTATCAGAATTGCAAGTACACTGGAAAAAAATAAAATAATTTTTTTATTATTTTAATTTTGTACAATTGTCTAGCAAAGCTGCTGTAATCGTTGGTTGGTGCGTTGGGGTCTGAATGTTTAACCTACTCTCGGCAAGCAAACCGCAAATATGGTTAAAAACAGTAATTCTGGTAGCAGACAATTGTGATTATACACAATTTACAGACAAAGGCTCCTGAGGTTGTGACAAGCTCCAAAAAAGCTTATATTTCCCCGTTGGGTCGTTACCGCACTAAAAAAAAACAAAACTGCAACAGCTTTTTGACGCCTCGGTGGTCCAGGTTGGATTATATCTAAAAGAGTGGAAGCAAGTGGAATCGAATATTTAAGGCCTTCTGGTTATTTCTTGGCAGTCGCACTACAACATCAAGCAATCCTGGTCATGTGCGTTACAACGACGAACAACTAATTATCTCAAAATATTGTTAAAAATTTTGCCCACTATTTCTCAAACGCAAATAGTGCTACCACATTAGTGTTTTTTGCTGTTACTGGAGATGAAGTATTGGTGAGTGGTTCAAAGCTCAAGAATGATGTGGTAATCACATACCTAGCGCTTCCGCCTTCGCTGATTGGCTGTGTACGAGGATTTAAGTGCCTATGAATACAAGAAATTTAGATTCCTTTCCCTTTAGCAATGGTATAAAAACTTTGGACCCGAAACAAGTTCTGTTCAGCATCAGAAAGAAGCAGGACATCCTCACATGGACGTCTTCAAAGACAAATATTGCTGTTATTAAAAAATAATTAAAGAAGATAGCACGAGATTCTCAGCTATTAATAATCATGCACTACCGCCAGCTCTGTGGATCTGCCATCCATAAATTCGTGTTGGTGAGTGCTAATTATCGACTGTACATTAGGGATAATCCCAGTATTTAACGGTGGAGCGCACTGCCTTGCCACAGGTTAGGACGCTGTCTAGACGAATCGCCCTAGTAAGAGCAAGATGTAGCTACTCGTTACCCGGTCTTGCTGATTAACGTCAGCATCCGGCACTTGCAGAGGAAGTGTTCCGGTGTTTCGTCTTCACCTTAGTAGCACCTACATGACAGGTCTTCACCTAATTCCATATTGTAAAGGTACCCCTAGTGAAGGTCTGCTTGTTGAGTTTAGCGATACGGAATTAATTTAATTACGTCGCAAGCCACTAATAACCTTTCCGTAAGATCTACTGAATTAAAGGAAACGCCGTCGCAATAATAATATCTTGCTTACAACGTTGCTTATAATTGCTGAGCTTTCATCGATCTAATGTTAATATTATTTGTAATTTTGCTAAAATATTTGATTATATTTTATTCACTAGGACATATCCTAATGTACAGACGATAATCAGCAACCACCAACACGAATTTATGGATGGGAGATCCACAGAGCTGGTGGTAGTGCATGATCGTGTTAAGAGCTGAGAATCTTGTGCTATCTTCAACAGCAATATTTGTCTTTGAAGACGTCCATATGAGGATGTCCTGCTTCTTTCTGATGCTGAACAGAACTTCTTTCGGGTTCAAAGTCTTTGTACCATTGCTAAAGGTTGAATCTAAATTTCTTGTATTCATAGGCACTTAAATCATCATAAACCATGCTTTCCAGTTAATTCAATGTTCGCACTTAGAGAAATTTGAACACTTCGGTTCTAACTAAAGCAAATGCGACAAGTAAACTTTTACGGATAGAAAGCTTGTCATGGCTTCCTGGATCCTTTTATTCTTAATAATATCGACTTGGCCCTCGTATTTCCTAATTACATAATTTCGACATATTTTATACACTATCCTACTCTCTTTCCTGCCATATTTGTCGCTATAATCGTTGCATTTACTTACGTACGCCTCGCAGATGCTAACGACCTTATGTCTCGCGCATTTTAGAAAACACCGCACAACGGGGACCGTACACGGTCAACCACTCCTGACGCGTATGCGGGTCAATGTTTTTTCAACGTGCATAGTTAGGAGTCGTACCGTACTTGCCCCAGCTCCAAAACAACAATAAAGTTTCGTATACGACACGATGTCCTGAACGAATATAGGACGATAGGTAATAGGTTATATTGGCTGTATAGTTTGTCAGTGACGGACAAGATATGGAAGAACACCGAGAGACCTGTCCAGATCCTTGTTCTCTTTTCTGGGAACCATTATGGGAATGGTTAAGAGTTCACTATTTGAAGTGCTTTTGTGTGTGAATAATGAATGGAATAGTAACATGCTTTTTTTCACTATCTTGCGAACTCAAACAGGATATTTGGCACCACTTTCGAGAAGTTGAATTTTATGGCGGAATCTCACAACGGGGTTCCCGAGGCAGCTCAGTTTTTACGCTACTTAAGTTCACGCGATACTTTATTAGTTTCCTACCTTTTAGTTTGTTAATAATTGGAAAAAATTTGCTTATTTGCTTGATCACATTATTTTTATTGCTTTTGACATGTCATCCACTTTAAAAATCTAGACGAAGAATGTAGACTTATAAAAGAAGTGAAAAATGTGGTTCACGAAAGAAGGATATAGCTGTGAAGTATGGCGTTTCGGCAAATATAGTGTCTACTATTTCAAAAAATACGCAAGTTAAAAAAATTTAATTAATTTTTAATTAATTTAATTTAAAAAAAATCGTTACAATTTAGTAAAAAATTGGCAAGCACGGGTTGGCCGGGTAATTGGAAACAAAGGAACGTACGTGCATAATAAAAACATATAAACTGAATTTTTTTTTTGTTTTAAGACGTGGCATACATAATATTATTTAAAATTCCTCCAACCTTAATTTTCAAAAACCAAAAGTGTCATGGGAGACATAAAGCTACATTGATGATTGACACAAACGTGGATGGAAAAAAAAAATTAAATTGCTCGTGATGGGCAAAACTAATCAACTTCGCTGCTTTCACAAAGTTAAAGACGTGGATGACGGGAACACTTGTTGAAGAATGCATGTTAAAATTATATAAACAATTTGGAAACCTCGGAAGAAAAATTTTTGTTTTTATTAACAATCGCCCGGCTCATCCTGAAGACATCCAACAAAGATTAAAATTTATCAAACTTGCTTTTTTCCCTTCGAAAATGAAATCAAAGTGATCAAAGTACCATATGAATTGTGAAATCAAATAATACTAAAGTATTGGCATACTCCGCACCGCGCAAGCTTAATTAAGTAGTCCTCGAAACAACCGTTGTTGGCTAATTAATTAAACCTGTGCTGTGTGGAGTGTGCTGATACTTTGATGTTGTTTGTCCTACTACTCCACAGTGCTTGGCTATCATTATTTTAAAACGTGAAATGTTATTATCGCCACAGGATTCCGAAAAAAAAGCTATAAAATGTTGGAAAAAAACTAACATTGCCTTAATGGATTGCCTTGATGAAATAATAATCAATGCATGGAATATTGACATTAAACTTGAGCCGTCAGTATTCTGGGTGAAAGAAAGAGGATGAAAATCCATTGGTTTTTATTGAAAGGGAGAAAGAAATGAAACTTGGTAAAATGTTG
This sequence comes from Marronus borbonicus, assembly GCA_902655005.2. Lineage (NCBI taxonomy): Eukaryota > Metazoa > Arthropoda > Insecta > Coleoptera > Scarabaeidae > Marronus > Marronus borbonicus. Next base: position 2,947,198 of record LR737396.1, read on the forward strand.
AAAGTACAAAAAGTGTCATGTTTAATGATTTTATGTATATGGATGGATGATATTATTACATTCTCACGAATGAAGATGTTATCGAACTCTGCAGATCCGAATCCGAATATGTACAGCTCGACAATAAAGATGATAGCGAAAGTGATATGATAGAGGATCTTCAAACGAATTAGTGGCCAATTTGTTGGATGTTTTGCGTTCGAATCTAAAAATAAATGAATATAATCGTTTGATTCTCTGTATAATTGTTTACATAATATCGAGGATCTTTTTGAAGATCTAAATAAAAAAAATTACTCGTCAATCACAAATAACCGACTTTTTTACACTAAAATAAAAACTATGTATATGGTCTCATCACATCATTCTTTTCTCTGTTGTTAAATATGAGGCAATTAAATCTGTTTTAATTGTCAACCTGTATTGTGTGGTATTTCCAACCTAAATGGCTTTAGTTCAGCTTCGTTGATACATACATAACGCAAACTTATATTTTTGGGATTGCATGCCATTACTTGTTACTGTTTGGAATTATTGTAGTATTGCTATGGAATAATCTGGCATTGCACTTAAGATTCAAACAACAATGTGTTACCGTTTGTGCCTTGACTTAACTCAAAATTCGATTAAATCAACACTTAATCGGATTTGATTCAATGATACTTTTTGCGTTCGCGTTTTGTATTGAAGCAACACTATTTTGTTTTGATCCAACGCTAATTTATCGTTAGTATTATATTATTTCCACCAAATATGGTGTAGTACAGCAGTTTGACTATCCATGGCTACATAACACGAAATACACTCCCCGACAAAAACTTAGATCTGCGACAAAAATTTAGATGCTCTGTTGCAAATGTGAAACAAAAATAAACAAATTAGTGATCAATAATGCGTAGACCCTCCATTGTTCTTAGTCACTTCCAATAGTCGGTTATTAATAGATTTATATAAATTTAACACATAATTTTGAGGGATATTCTGCCATTCAGTCACTATTGAAGTTTTCAGTTCCTGTACCGTCAAATATTGACGGCCTCCGCCATAAACGCGACGTGCCAATTCACCCCGCATGTTTTCAATAATGTTTGAAGTCTGGTGACCGTGCGGCCACTGTAAAGTTTTAGTCTTTTTCTCTTTAAACCATTCAGTATTGATTTTTGCTTTATGAATTGGCGCTTTATCTTGCTGAAAAACAAAATTGCGCCCGGCCCATTGGTTTCCAAAACGTAGAAGATTGTCACGCAATAAGTCTTTATATGTCACAGATGTCATTTTGTTCGTGCAAAACACTATCCCACTTTTATCGCGAAATCCAATCGCTGCCCATATCATCACAGATCTACCCCCTAATTGTCTGGTCATTTTCACTTTTGGTTCCTTTCTCAGATCATGATAATAATGCGAGTACCCATCCGGTCCGTCCAAATTAAAACGTTTCTCATCAGAAAATATAACATTTTCCCATTGTTTCTTCCAGGATACGTGTTCTTCGGCAAATCTCAACCTCGCTTCTTTGTGTTTTGCCGAAAGTGGCGGTTTTTTCAACATTTTCTTCCGTGATATTACCGGTGACACCTTAAAATCCTTTGAATATTACGCACGTGCGTTTGTATCCCCGCCTGTTCTGCAATAACTATCGCCGACGCAGAAGAATTGGACGCACACCGCAATATCATGCGTTTATCCCGCTCACTTACAGCTTTCGGTCGCCCCTGGCCTTTTGGTTTGCCGTAATTTTCCGGATCTTTTAGGAAATTTCTAACGCAATGATCGCTTCTTCGTAACCGACGAGCGATTTCCTTCTTACTAACACCATCCTGGTGCCAGGCTAGAACTTTACCCCTTTCTATCGAGGATAATTGTTTTTTTCTACCCATATTGCAAACACTTTATAAAATATAATTTCTCGTGGTGAAATGTGTACACTTTACCAGCACAACCGCTGCATATAAAGAGAAGTATCAAATTAAACCATTTTCGCTTATATTAATGTAATAAATGCGCAGGGTCTAAATTTTTGTCGCATTTAAAATTCCTATTTTGATCTGGGAAAATCTCAATTACCCCTCATAAAGCAATAAATACCCAGAAATATCTATAAATGGACTATTTACATAACAAGTATTAATAACCTTCATTTACATTTTATATAATGTCTATAAACTTTGTTTCGTAAATAGAAACGATACCGCGTCTATGTTTTTGTCGGGTAGTGTATGTTATAGTTCGTGTCTGCAGAGGTAAGCGAAAAGCAACCTTTTGCATGCGCATCGGGCCGGTTAGTTTCCAAATTTAACGTGTACATATTTAAGGCATATTACACATTAGTTATTTGAACATTAGAGTGGTTGAACAATGTTCACGCAACACTAAATGTGAACATAATTTTATGTATTGAATCAACACGCCAGTTGCGTTGTTTATATACACCGCTAAAAATGTGCCGCCTTTTGCGTTCATCGAACGCAACTTTTTTCCTCAGTGTAGAGTCGTATTGTGATCGAAGTAATATCATAATGAGCATTATTTTGAGAGATATTGAGGCAATACCACACGAAGTTTCTCTACCAACAGCTAGAATTATATAATAAACGAAGAATTATAAACCAGAAACCTCTCAGACTTATGCAATACAGAAATTATATCCGGTATACAGCGAATTATTACTGCTATACAGCTACATACAACAGGAGTCTGCGGTTTCGCATTCTATAATACGATATCGGCTCGATACAACAACACCCGGCACCTTCCCCCCTTTCTCACCGCCATTCTAGACCAGATACAACCATGCCGCTACGCGTCTATACATCTCGCAAAATAATAATATATCGTAAAATTTTATCGCCATTTTAACGACCACAACGTAAACGATATTAGGAGGCAACCGTTGGGACGTCGAAACTTTTACAGCCTCGCCAGTTTTATCGTAAACATTTTCCACGTCCGTACCATGCATAACCTTTAGACCGTTATTTCGGATCATTCAAATGACGGCCCGTCGTAAAGAAAATGGATTCTTTCGCGCTACCGAAAAGCTGCGAGATTACGAATCGACAAGGTTGTTAAGATTGCGTCTAGGTGTCTGCTGAGTTTGGAGTTTTGCACGGAAAAGAATTCTGCGTAGATAATTGCAACAATGTTGTTATAGGGACGATTTTGTATTGAACATTTACATAATTGTAGAGATATGCTTTAAAAGTAGGAATAAATCGCAAAAAGTAACAAAAAACTGTATTTCTGGAATCTGTTATGTACGCTTCCGCGGTCGTTAGTGTCACTATACTCTTGCTTTCCGGGTTGGAAGGGCATCGTTGTCGTAGCTTCTGCTGACGTTTCATCCACATTCTTATGGGACATCTTCAGGGCTGTTATTGCACACTAACTAGGGGCTATTCGTTCCGGAGGGGTTCATTATATTATGCTGTAATTGGAACGTTCTCGATCTATTGGGTAATAAAGAGTGATATGATTTTTACTAATATTATTATTGGGCTTGTTGCGGGTTAATGGAGATGAAAAGGTATGGATCAAACGAATCGTGGCAGTTACTAAAAGGTTTAATCAGTTGGGATTTCTCGGTGTGATGTAAGGGATAAACATCGTCGCGATTTAAATTGTTGGGATGTTTGAAGACTTCATGGTCGTGAGATAGGATGCGAATAGTGTTAAATTGGATTTGGTAGCCAGCTTCCAGCCTATCTCGTGCTTAGTAATAAGAGTGCTGAGCGTTCGCTTTGTTTGATCGATGTTACACACCACCACACGAACATGGAATCTGAAAGACAGAAGAGACTTCCAGATGATGGCGATCTTTAATGGAAAAGTAGCTTGAGAGTTTTGGAATTGGATTTGAAGATGGATGCCCGAACAGCATCTTGATGATGCGATTGGTGACACCTTGAATGTAGGGTAGATACGTTTGCTTATTGAAATTAGAATTAGATGAGGGGAGTTGCTGTGGAGAAGGGTTGATGTAGCGTTTAATGGTCAGCCCTAGAATAATTCTTGCGGATCAGAGTGATGTGGTTCAGTTCTTGAAGAAGCGAATTGGAAATGGCTCTTTGGATAAGAGAAAGATAACACCGCATTTTGACCTGGATGATGGCGTGAGAGGCAATTGAGACATCTATTTAAATGCGTGGGTTTGCGTTCCAGCGCACCGTCAAGACGCCGGGATACGAACACATCTAGAAAAGGAAGGCAACCGCTCGACCTCCATAGTGAACCATATGGAATCATGGAAATTGTTTAAAGATTCGTATCCATGAGGATAGATGGCAAAGGTGTCATCAACGCACCTATGCCAACACTTTGGCTTAAGGTTGTGATATAATAAAGCTTGCTGTTCAAACGCTTCATAATGATATTGGCGACGACAGCAGGTAGGGGAGATCCCATAGCTGCGTATGAATGTGAATGAAACATCAGCATAACTGCTTCTGCTTCACAAATTATAAAGAATCAATGAAATAATAAGAAAAAAACATGGGAATAGAATTGCGTCATTGTATCATCCGTCCGATCGCATATTAGACAAACCATTACCTCCAAATCTTTTACGTCATGCTTATTTTCTACCATATTATCTCATTAGTTGCTACAAATTCTCCGTGTCATGGGTGTTACGTACAATTGATAAAGTTATTGTAACATCTTTTTCCTCCACATGCGATTTAAAGCGCCACGTGTCCGTCAGAAATTAGACGTAATAATACCTGATTCGGTTACATCAGAAAACAGCTACAGCTTTGGCATCCTCCCTAAATTTAGTTAAAATATAATTTGCGTATTGTTTGCAAACTCTTTTTTGTTAAAAACCAAAACAACATCATCTCATTGATAAATAATTCTAACTTCACGGTGGCGTAATCTAAAATTCAGGACCTGGCTTGTCCGCAAATATGTTAAAACAAAAAGCTAAAAGCAAGAGAACGAACAGGCTCATTGCGCTAGAGGCAAAAAAAGGTAGGCGATGGGGTGAGGCGATCGAGGAAAATGTTCCGGAAGAAGGGAGAATTGGGGACTAATGTACTGGTTGTATTCGTTGTGTAAAGGGAAAACCTGCACTGGGGCGATGCGATGGAGAAAACGGCTTCGTTTAACACATGGTCATTTCCGCTATCTTGTATAGGACAAAAGAAATTCAAAGAAGGGTTGAAGTAAATGGACGGTAAGGAGAAAATGCTTAAAAATTTCTTTATTTGGCGTGCTACGTTTTGGAGAGGTGCTATTGAACCTGAGTTGGTTTAATTAGCGATAAATCTTGTCAGATTAAATACGGTTTATCTATATATATACCAATATATAAATATTACTGATGAACAAATTTGTTCTCTCATGTTGGTCCAGATCCATAAATGATTCACGTAGGAAAGTGTCTTTGCTCTTTTGTTAAGAAAACACTCACCGATTTTGTTAATATGATTAATAAAATTTGCCTGCACGAAATTCTATTGAGATCGAAGTATTCTAGCTCGTGGAGAATTGAACGCAAAAAACATGCATTAATTTGTTTAAACATATGAAGAAATGTCGATGCCAGTAATTTTCAAAATGGCAAGAAGGATGTAGAGGTACTTTTGAGTTGACTTTTGGAGCCGACTCTGGAAATACATAAAAACTAGGACAGCAAGGGCAGTTTATTCCTTGAAAATCTTTCTGCCAGGGTCACACTTAAACTTTCCTCTTATTTCGACACTAGACTTTTTGGACTTGGAAGACAACATTAAGGCGGTGTGGCCGCTAGTTTTGTGGTAATAGACTATACATAAGCTCTGGCAAAGCGGAAGTCTCCCAACACATCATGACCTTATCGTCTGTCACTTCAATGGGACCGCCTGGCCGCTCCTCATCAAGGACCAATGTTTGACCAGCCTTAAATTCGTTAAACAACATTACTCGATAAATCTTTCGGAAATGTAGACTAAAAAGTTTTCTTAATAATGAATGAATTAGATTTTGATTTGATTTGATTTTGGTAATAGTTGCCTTAATTTTTTTGTTTTTTAACTTTTATTAATTGGCCAAACTTCAACGGACGGTAGTGTATGTACATATATCAATATACCGCGCGTACCTAACGTTGTTTATCGTCGTACCTTCATGGAGCAAACACCACGGCGCTAGTAACGAGATCTCCCGCCAATTACGCCTCGTCACAGCAGCCCCACTTATTCCCACGGCCTCGTGCCGTCGTGCATTGCAAAACGCTAGCTGCACAGAATACACCTTTTCTGTAATCCCAGCGAGTTAGAGAGAGATGGGTGGAGAGAAGAAAGTCGTTATCGACGCGTTTGACGACGGAAACCTCAGCGAATTGTTGCCTCGGACTGCTCCGTTTGGACGAGGATCACGATGATTTAAAGCGTACGCGATTACTCCATGTCCAGGAAGATGGAGGATGAGAAGGAATTTGTTGGATGTTGCGCACTGTTTTAAAGCTTGTAATGAGGGATATTTCGGAAGGAGCGAATTTAATTTCGATGAAATTAATCGATGCCAGAATTTTAAATTGAACTATTCATTATTAATAATTTAATTACTAATATTGCAATTACTATAAAAAATATATGTTCTATTTTGGTCGAGACATAGGATTTTCGATTTGCAACGCGCACTTCCATCTATCGTGACATAGGGAGTAACTGTTGAACGTGTGTTGGTATGGATCTGTCGTTTTCGCGCGAATGTATTAAGAAAATTTACTTCAAAATGGCACGTGGAAAGCCTACCAGTGTAGAAAAACGTTCACGCATTATTACGCTGTTTGAAGAAGGATATTCGGGGCGACAAATTGCTGAAAAAATAAATATGAGAAGTTCAACAGTAAATGACATCATAAAGCGATATCGGACAACTGGAACTATAGAAAATCGTGTTCGTCCCGGAGCATCTAGGAAAACAACAAAAGCTGAAGATTTGAGAATTGTATTATTAAGCAAACGCAATAGAAAATTAACAGCGCCACAAATAGCAGCCGAGGTCAATCGCGGCGGTGAAGAACAAGTTTCGGCGAGTACGGTAAAATCAACAAGCGGACCTTCATGGACGCATGGCCATTCGAAAACCCTTATTACGTCGGGGCAACAGAGCAAAACGGCTACAGTAGGCCCGTTCTCATCTAGATTGGTCGTTAGATGATTGGAAACACGTGCTTTGGAGTGACGAGTCAAACTTTGAGGTTTTTGGGCAAAATCGACCAGTTTATGTCCGAAGATCTAAAACCGAAAAGTGATCCCGAACTGCATTGTGCCTACAGTGAAGCAAGGGCGTAGTTCTGTGTTAGTGCGGGGATGTTTCTCCTTTGCTGGGACGGGAGATTTATGCAGAGTGCAGGGTGTAATGAGGAAGGAAAATTATTTTGCAATACTCCAGAATCATGCAGTGCCATCAGGATTGCGTATGATAGGCCGTAACTTTACATTCACGCATGACAACGACCCAAAACACACTGCGTTAGCGTGTAAGAACTATCTAAAGGAGCAAGAAGAACAGCACACCCTGAAAGTAATGACATGGCCCCCACAAAGCCCAGATTTGAACCCGATAGAGTTGTTGTGGGATGAAGTGGACAGGAGGATCCGAAAAATATGCCCAACTTCACAAGAACATTTACGGAATATTCTGCAACATGAACGGATTAATATTCCACAATCCATTTTAACAAAACTTATCGAAAGAACGCCTAGAATAGTTCGAGCGGTGATTAACAGCAAAGGAGGTTTTTTCGATGAAAAAAAAAATAATGTTCAGTATGTTATATTAGGCCAGAATAACTTTTTATTTATTTATTTTTGTCTTTTTTACCTGTACATACAATAAAATTGCATTCTGTTTTTAGTTTCGTTTGTTTCTGTAACCTTTTCATGTTTTTTACTAACCGACCGAACTTCTCTGAACGGCAGTGTACATACCGAGTATCTAATCTGCAAAAACCGCATTCGCCTATTCGGATCATCTTCCACACAAGATCGCCTTTTATTTAATTCGCCCATCTAAGATTAATTTTACAAATCCTATTCGTTGTGTATTACATTGTCCACGTATGAAGTGAATATTGACGTTAATTTTTTAAACGGCGTCCTCCAATATCGTATTAAAGGTATCTAATTAGAAAAATCAACCGCGGATATTTGCTCATAATTGATAATAATGGAAAAAGCGTACTTCGTATGTGTTACTCATATCAGGCAATGTAAGCAAATCTGAGACTAGTTAACGATGCAACGTGATCAACTTGAAAATTCGAGATAATTGGGTTTGTTTGCCTTCCGCATTTAGCGTGGTTGTTCGGTAAAGGGAGGAATCCGCCGCTCGATTATTAGGCAATTCAAGGAAGTTAGCTGCCCCTTCTAATTATAGGCGCAATACATAAGATAGGAGGAGAATCCCTAACAATTAAGGTAGAGTTATTGGGATTCAATTTAATAAATAACTGGTTCTGATCAAGTATCTCTTATCCCCTATATGCGATATTAATATACATTATGATACGCTGTTATGAAAGTTCTCCGTAATGATAGCTCTCCTTTCCAAACCAATTTCACAACAAATAAGTACCTGTTCGGTGCTTTCACGAGCCGGGGAACAAGGATAATGGCTTCGACGTTGTATGTACGTACGATTTTACGCAGCAATTATGTGAAGCGGACATAGATCACCCTGGTTTATTTTCTTGGAAAAAAAAAAACAGAAAATGAAAAGTATAAAAGTTATAAATTACGTTTTATTCTGGGAAACTGTAATTGTGCAGATCAGAAAATAAATTTAATGAGAAGCAAAATAATGCGTAAAACTGTTAAGATTAAATGGCAATATTAAAGAGAATATTGTGTACATGTCAACGTTGCTTTCCGGTAGTTTGATGAATCCCCGGGGTTAATCCTACAACGGGACTAAAGGCGAAATTATTATTGGTCAGATGAAGTGCTCTAGAGGTTGTAACCGGCGTCGAATCGTTCCGTTCTTCTGGGAATTGTCAATTCCATGGAACCACCGGCTTCTTCTCGAGGTGGAATCGTTGGTTTCAGGGACGAAATGTCACCGATTTTCTCCACAAAAGCCGTTTGAGGAGGGAGACTGCGGGGGCGGTTCTCCCCGATATTGCCCATGCTTTTAACACCGCTTGGCATGATGGTCTGAATGGGAATTGATAGGGCTTTGATTAAGTATATCAAGTCAATTCATTTTGGTGCGCTGCAGGATTCCCTGTTGGACCCAGAGCCATTTGTGCTGTATAGATATACGCCGATGACGCGACGGTGTATATCTCGTCATGAAACAAAATCTCCTGGATTTTGTTCAACCGACGGTCTGGTGGCGTGGATTGCTAGATGGAGGTTGCAGATTAACGAGAAGAAATCAGTCGCTGTCAGGTTTATCACCAGATAGATGGACAAGATAATCATTAATGATCATAGATTACCCTGGAAGAGAGAAGTCAAATATTTAAAACTGCAGTATGGCACCCCATTGGCTTGGAGGTCCCGTTAATAACGTCAACGCCGATGCTGTGTGGAAGATGCCCGCTGGACACCAAGCCCAAACATTTGCTCTACACTGCCTATTTGAGACCTATTTAATCTATAGGGTAAAGTATGGGCCTTGTAAACCAATAGCCCCGCTCGAATCTGGGCTGCCATCGCTGACCAAGTGTCTTCGGAGTCTGCTCCAAAAAATCCAGGCTGGTCAGAGTAGTGGAAAATCTGCAGGACCATTTTTCCAAGAAAAGAATAACTAAGGTTCGGGATAGGATAGACGTTTGATGTCATAATTAGACTAACACGAACACTCGCGCGCCAATTTTTACGGGAAGATACGATTATGGAGCCTGTAAGCTTGCCGCTTGACTCCGGCATAGTGGGGAAGACCTCACGAAGAGAATACTTATTACTACGTATTTTGTATAATGATTCCTACTAAGAGAATAATGGTACGGCAAATAGGTTCACCATTGTCGCCAGTGATTGTAAACATTTTCCGGAATATCTTTCAAGAAGGATCCATATTTAACAGGAACAAACAGACTTGATACTACAACACGGACAACATATTTGTCATCTGGTCAATAAGCAACATAAAAGTATTATTTTTACGATAGAAGATGAAGAAGACGAACGCTTGCTGAAATCCAGATATATCCAATTAGTAAGAAGAGGGACGGCAATAACTCAAAAAATAAAAGCTGGAGTCCTGTTGAAATTTCGCCGGTTCTGCGAAACTTCAACAAGACAAGCTTTAGACCTCACACCCCGTTGAGCCGTCATCACAAAGAAATTGTCGCTGAAAACTAACATCAATTTACTCATCACCAATTAATTGCTGTCTTTCAGTGTTCAGAATTTTTTGAACAAATCATTGAAGATGCAATTCTTTTTTTCCTTTAAAAAGCAATAACAATGTTATTTACTGCAAAATACATTGAGTTACGCGAAAATCTTGTACTTGTAAACATAATTCGCGATATCTGACAGTATAAACACTAGTAAAAGATTAGATAAGTAAAACGGAGAATATAGCCAAATTGCGCGATGTTAGAAATAAAAAAAGGCGAATACCTCCGTACCTTGCAAAGCAATCGTGTTTTAATCTAAAAACTTTGTCGGGTAAGTACCCATATCGGAAAGCTACCTACTGCATGCAAGTAGATTATTTTATTTTATCTGAAATAGATAACAATTTCATAACGAGATTCAAAGACTATATTTGTTTCAGATAAAGAGTAACAATAGATATAAAGCCGCGCCAACGTTAAACGTCGATTCGTCTAAACTCTAAACCGCACTTAACAGTACTTTAAACTTTAGACGTTACAACGTATCACAGCAACCTGTAATTTACTCTCCAACTGTTGCGTACATACGTATAATACACATTCATCATAACGTTTTCATGCATTACTATCAAATTTACGGCTTTCTTTTTGAACGAGCTGAAACGCCGAGTACCGGGTATCATCTCAACTCGACAATAACAATGCTTCAATGTTACGGCTGTTTGCGTAACAGTAGTCAGTCAACCGGCGACGTGGATCACCGGTTCGCGTAAATTTAATTACGTAACGCGAGGTTTTTCAACCAATATACACCGCTATCCAATAGTTTTAACGTGCGCGCAGGATTAGTCTCGATGTCTTACGAAGGGTTTCATGTTAGGTAATCCGTGGTAAATCGTTTGCATAAGGCATGAAGAAGTATTTTTTGTTTTACTTAGAATTGGTGCTCTATAAACAACAAAGGTACAAATTCATACAAAAATTGAATTGTTACCATACCTTCTATGGGTATTATTAATATTGCTAATAATTGTTGCTCGGGTCTATTAGAATTTAAACAATCAATTAGTACAATTAAACCTTTATTAAGCTTTTTGGGGATAACATCTCCACCACGATCTGATTTTTTGAAAGCGATCCGCCTGAAATATTTTAGAAATTAAAACCAAAATTTCTTCTCCCAAGAAAGCGCTATTTAGAAATTGAAAAATCAAGAATTTGATTTTCCTTACGCCAACGACAAAGTCTTTTCGCAACCAGGATGCCTTTCAGCTGAAGTCTCTTGCGATACGAGCACATTCTTCGGCATCTGATGTCTAAACTTTCAGCAATAATGCGGAAAGCTGGGCAAAATTGACAAAAAAACCTTGATGAAAAATTTTATTTCAAACTGGCGACTTTTGTGAAGCGACGATCTGTCACTCTTCAGTATGAGCCGGACAGTAGAATGATTTTTTTTTGTTATTTGAGCAGGAAACTTCCTCGCTGCTCTCATACGCGGACACGGGTAACAGTTAGTCACTTTGGGAGAGGTTATGTTGTATTTGTCGTGTTATTCCTTTCACAATTTGTTGGCATAATTATTATTATTACAAGTATGCATCCATAAAATATTTTAAGGACGTATTCATTTCTGTATTATTTATATTTTGTTGGATTCTTAGAAAAATTAATAAAGCGTAGGCAAAAAAAAATCATTTTTCTTTCTGTTTCGTACCCATATTGAAAGAACTAGCCGTATATGAGAAATTTGAAGCCCAAATTCAAATTATGTAAGTTTTAGAAAACGATCGTCCACTGTGCCAACTCATTCTTCTTCCAGGTTGGAACCCTGTCGTCATAGATTCGTCTTCACTCTTGTAGGACATCTTCAGGGCTGTTACTGTACGCTGACCGACAGCCAGCGTACAGTAACAGTCTTGACGGAAACCAAGAGTATACTGTTATCGACGACCGCGGAAGCTTACATATCACTTCACACTCAAAAGCTGCGGTAATTTCCAAAAATTTTTTAAGCTCATTTTGCAGTATCCAAAAAATTGCTTAGCAACGACGGCTGGTGCACTGTGGCTGCGGAGCCACATTAGATTCTCACGTGTATTTCCGTTGCACATCATGTACATTGTAGTATGTAATGAAATCGAAGCGTTGTAATTATCCTCTGATTTACGTGAACACCAGCCGCCATTACTTCGTAGGATAATTTTTCAATTTCTCATGCAACGTGCAAAATTTACTTGATAGTAATGATCATCATTTCAAACTGGATGAACCTATTAATCTTTTTCCTTAAAAGAACGTACAAACAATTTCAATCTCGTCGCAATACGATTTTTAGACGGCCGCTTTCATTTCTACAGAAAATTGTGTGGAGTGGTGAACGGAGATTTGAGCTGTAAGGGTCAAAATCGAAGAAGGATGTGTGAAGAAAATCATCTAAATCTTATCAATTAACACAGTAGTAAAACGGTAAAATTTGGTGCAAGAAAGCTATGAGAACATGATACGGAGTAGCTTTTTTAATTGTATGCCTTCAGCTTACTTCAGCTGTTTATGGAAAATCCAAATTCCACCCACAAAAAAAAAAATCAGGGACGTCATTACGTGATTGACGTAATGTGTACTTACTGGAAATTATTTAAGAAGGAATTTTTCTGTAGCGTATGGTTCTTTTTTTATTATATAGAAACTCAAAGCAGCTACCATTTTGCATTTGAAATACAAATAACCTTGCATTTGTATCAGTTATCAGTTAAATCTTTACTTTAACCTATCCCCATTGATATCTTCCCTTAAAACAAAAACAAAAAAGAACCCAAAGTTTGGAAAAACTATTCCAAGTAGCAGATCGATGACCCGTTTCCCGAAAAACCACCAATGAACCTCCGTCTCCCAACAAGACGTAAATCGTTGCCCGATCGGTGGTCCGATAAAGTTAAATGAACTTTTAATTTATACCTCCCGATAGACACGAGAGTTACGACTGCCACATTTTGTTCGTTTCGTTCGCGATTTTTCGCAGAAGTTCGGAATAAAAACCCAGAAATTATTTCCGTCCACCAGAGATCCAAACAAATTTATCGTATTTTCGGCGCATTAACATTAAAATTCGCCGTTCGAGAAGACGCAATTAAGAGAGCGGGAGAGCCTGGATGGATGGCTAAAATTAATAAGCGCTGCATGCTCGGAATATGTGCGTTTCTGAGTAAGTCTTGTTGATTTCGTGATGGCGGCCAAGTAGGTCATGAGTCAGTTTGTTTCATATCATTTTACTTTCGAAATGTAGACGCTAGGTCTTGTACAGGTTCACGACAATAATTATCTCGGTAATGGGTATAGAATTACGTTCTTTTGAAGCACTGGGATGGTGAAATAATTGTTTGGAGTATAGTGAAAACTTTCCTTACGGACAGCTCTCTTTCCATTATCCAACAATGTTCTTGGAACCAAATCTAAGCCTGTTTTCATATATTGAAGGAAAACGGTACGTAAATACAATAAAAAAATATTTTTATCATTTTAATAAAATGGCTTCAATTAGCGCGGAATTGTTGATATAAAGAATACACTTGGAAATGTCTAAAGTAAGTTAATAAACGGGTATTTATTACATTGATAAACACAGTTCGTTGTTGTAATAAATTTATTATTGTTATTTATTTAACCTTTTGGTTGCTTTAATTCTATATCGCTAAAGGCCAAAGCTACGGAAGTCCGGAAGCCACATATGGATAATGTTAATTTCAAATGGATCTCCGATGAAACAGGTAAGCAGGCCGCTGGCAAATTTATAAAAAAAATTCGACCGTCCTTGGTTACCGACCAGAGACGACAGATGAAAGTGAATTTTTTTCCACGTGTAATCGAACAAAACCTGACCTGAGGCTTTATATTGTTATTGTCCCAGTATTTGCATGTGCACACCTCAAAGCAGCGGTAAGTCTTTGATGGTAATTATTGCGTCCGTTCACAAGCCCGATTGAAATTTCGTTTAGTTCTCTAAAAAGTTACATCTAAAAAATCTAAAGAATTCACGTCAGGATGTCGGAGAACACATTTCCGCTACATAAAACATAAATACCCGACGACAACATCCCGTAAACAAAGCGTTTACTAAAATACGGTCTAGGAATAACAACATCGGCAATCGTACCAAGCCCAAACAGCAAGTATGGAGCGGAGCAAAAGGTATGTGGGTATTTGGATTTCGCCATAGTTTTACTTTGCCGTGCAGGCGGCGTCCATTTTGTTTACACAGGCCATCAGTTCCTAAGCGGATTGTTTTGAAGGGGAGATTTATTTTTAAATCTGGAGGAATTTGTTTGTATGAAATAATGGTTGAACGTCAACCGCTGAAGATTGGGATTTTTTCTACTTTAGAAGATGAGTATTTTGTTATTTATTGGGTAATCGGAATTTTTTAGCTTTAGCGGAGTACAAAAAAAAAATGTGAAGAATTTTTGATGGAAGTGTGGTGGCAAAATAAACATACATTCTTCTATAAATTATCCTCGAACGAGCATTGTACAGGGTGTAGAGAATTCTCCTAGCAAGGAGTGTAAATCGCTGCCTGTAATGAAACTTTGTCAGTTTGTGGACAACATGGGGTGTTGCTCAAAGGGAACCTTTGTTATGGCAGAAGTTTCATTATCACAAGTATCAGAACAAAGCGTTTGCAATCCGTTGCGTGGGCTTGTGTGGTTGCCAATAAAACTATACTTTTGGACTTCGGGTTGATACCGCGTCGCTGTCGTAGCTTCTGCCGACGTATTGTCCTCGCTCTTATGGGACATCTTTAAGGCTTGTTGCGCACTGGGGACTATTTGCTCCCGGTTTTTGAGCGGAAAAACTACGAATTAATGAACTGTGTCGGTTGCTGTGAGGTTTAATCAATTGCCATTTCCCGGTAGGATGTAAGGAGTTTTGATTTAAATTGTTAGGATGTGAGGGTTACGAAACAAGATACGAGTAGAGTTAAATTGGATTTGGTGGTCAGAAAACGCGTGCCAACACTTCCCTGTAACAAGCCTTATATAATAACAGTTCTGACGATGACCCGTAAGAGTGAGGACGAAACGTGAGCAGAAACTAGAACCACGACGTAGTTCCGACCCGAAAACCAAGAGTATAATAAAGCAATTGCAAAGAAAAACTGATTTTAACAGCCATCAGAACCGTCTTCTGAAATTCTAACAAATAAGCATGACACACGTTGTTTTGTCTTTATATTAACATCCACCAGCTGAAAGGATTCCTTAAATGGTGCAAGCTCACAATTGAAGCTCTTTTTCTATCTTCATTTAGGAAAAGAAAATAAATTTAGGGTGAATTTCAAGGGCCCCAGGGCATATTTTCCGCAACCAAATGTACCGTTAAGCATCATCTGATGGGGTCTACAAACCAGAAAGTTTTATCGCGATCGCCGATTTGCTCATCGGTTACCTTCCCGATAAAAGACTTCAGATGATAGAAATTGTAAAAGAACAAAATCTAAAGAAGAAATAATAAAACCCATTTGTAAGTCTGCAAATCATAAATATTAAAAGCAACTGAAATTTTTATTCACTCAAGGTAATAGCGAAACCACCAGAAGAAGCATTCCTTTATAGGTGTTAAGAGAACTTATTTCACTATTCCGTAACAACTTTCTCATGAAAGTTTTAAACTAACAACCTTCCCAGTAACGTCGAAACGTGGAACGAAGAGTTGGAGATGGGAGGCACCGGATAACCTTCCTAGGTGTGTTGGAGTTCTCTCGCCGCCCTACAATTTTCGCGCTACCAACACGAGAACGACTATTTTAAAGTTTAAACTTGAACTTAGTACTTTCATCGTTTCACACTTTAAAACGTGAAATTTTAAATTTAAATTACGCCACACTTCGAAGTAATTCGTGTTTAAGGGTCTCGTACATCCGAATATTACATTAAAATGTAAGGATAGATGTTTAAAAGAATCGAAAATGTGCAAAACCGAAATACTTTATGCTATGATGGCTTAGGGCTCTGCTTCATAGCTACTACTCTAATGCTAAAAATAACGCTAATTTAATTTTTTTTTTACACTTTGACACGTGTTTCAAGATTCCTATAAGTTCTGCACTAGTATGAAACACAAGTGAGCTTGTAAACACCCCTTTTTTCAAGTTTTCCTTTTATCTTTATTGATCAACAGCAAATAGCGGAAAGAATGTATCGTTCTAAACGCAACATCAACGTAACTTCTCAAAACATTAACGATTGTATATGAGAAAGGGCCAATAGGGAAAAAAGATCACAAACAATTTTTAATTGGCAGAGTTTTTTGCCAAAATAAATCGTTTTCAGGAGGCACAATTGTCTTTAGTTAATTCCCTGAACTTTGCTGATTATGAGAAAATAATTACGTTAATTATAAATCAATTTACACCATTTACATCCAATAACTTCTGCTCCGTAAGAATTTTATTTTTACGTCTCATTAATTCGAATATTTCGTTCACCACTGTACAACGTATGTGCATTAAATATACGAAATACAACACGTTTTTCCTCTTTCCAACTAAACGTTTGTATCGTATACGGTTCGAGCGAACCAAGGCGACCGGACCCCGGGTCGCTGACTCCAAAAAAATCGACGACTACGACGAGGACGTTAGCTCCAAGGCATAAGTGGCCGATACTCGGTCCTTTACGGTATAAATTAGAGTTTTCTTAGGTGGTTTTTTAGGAGTTTTAGATGACTTGTTTGGCCGACAAAAGCCGCTTCACTAGCGTACGCTTCGGAAAGGGAAATCGTCCCCCGAGGATCTCCCAACCCTTCTGCAAGGGTGAGAGAAGGTTGTAGGATAGAAGAATCGTAGGAAACGCTTTGTTTGATGACGTTTTTCATTTTTTATCGATCAGCTTCGCTTCTTCTAGAGTATGAAAGTGAAAGTAATAAAGAAAAGCAAACGGAATACGAATTATTATTTTGTATGTACAATTTTATGGTTTATCTTTCGGTTCTAAGTTGGGCCGGAAACGTTGTTTTGTGCTGATCAATTTCAAATTGTGATCAATAAGAGAGAATCACACAAAGAATTATTAAATTCTAGAAGTCTGCGGATTGAAATGGTATCAAATACCGATATTTCTTTTGGTCGCATTTATTAAAAAAATATTTACCCGAAAATAGCTCGAATTACCTTTGAGGGAAGACGTATTTCGCTATGTGGTACATTTTCAAGTGTGGTGCTGCTTCAAATTTATTTCAAATCCAAGTTTGTATCAAGTTCAGTCTTTTGAAAAATCGGGGCCTCTCCTGCGTGACACGCTAGCGTAAAGAGGGCGCGTAAATATCATTAATTTATCTTTCGTAAAAATTGCTTTTCATCAATTCATTCTTTTAAACCGTCGAAAGAGTAACACTCCCGAAAGCGATTTTAATGCACCGTGTCACAATACCAAATTATGTGAAAGAAAACTTGTTCCGGAGTAGGATTAGGGATTATCGAGGATTATCTAATAGCTAAATTACATTACGATGTGCACTATGACTAATCTCAAGCGCTTGCGGATATTAAATAAGTCTTTTCTATTAAACCAAAGATTTTCTTGAACCTTTATAAACACTGCAATAATCTTTGAACCCTTCTGTATCTATGGATGCGTATCGCCGTTTAGAAGGCCGCCGTACCCATGCGTACGGTCGGTCTGCACAGCTCGCGGCGTAATTGGGTCAGGTCGTCCGAAACACTGTCGACCCTCGGAAGGAATATAAATATATGGCCGACTTGACGTAGACATAAAATAATGAAGCTTGTCCGGGGACGAAATGGCGCGAACTCTGATTTCATTAAACGCTAAATTTTATTCGTCATGGGACGCGATTGAATCTTTCGCGCCATCGCGTCCCTTTTTGCGGAAGAATTGGTGCCGCATAATAACACCACCGCTTATAGAAAATGTTACGTTTTATGGTTGTTAAGATTCTTCGAAGGATTTTTTTTATTGATGATATCGTTGTTTGGATAAACTAGAATCATTCAGATATCATCTCGCATCCTTTCGGGCTATGAATAACCTTGCACTGCTATGTTTTCCTTATATCTTTTTAGATTCGTTTGATTATACACTACCCGACAAAAACATAGACGCGGTATCGTTTCTATTTACGAAGCAAAGTTTATAGACATTATATAAAATGTAAATGAAGATTATTAATACTTGTTATGTAAATAGTTCATTTATAGATATTTCTGGGTATTTATTGCTTTATGAGGGGCAATTGAGATTTTCCCAGATCAAAATAGGAATTTTAAATGCGACAAAAATTTAGACCCTGCGCATTTATTACATTAATATAAGCGAAAATGGTTTAATTTGATACTTCTCTTTATATGCAGCGGTTGTGCTGGTAAAGTGTACACATTTCACCACGAGAAATTATTAAGTGTTTGCAATATGGGTAGAAAAAAGCAATTATCCTTGATAGAAATGGGTCAAGTTCTAGCCTGGCACCAAGATGGTGTTAGTAAGAAGGAAATTGCTCGTCGGTTACGAAGAAGCGACCATTCCGTTAGAAATTTCCTAAAAGATCCGGAAAATTACGGCAAACCAAAAGGCCAGGGGCGACCGAAAGCTGTAAGTGAGCGGGACAAACGCATGATATTGCGGTGTGCATCCAATTCTTCTGCGTCGGCGAGAGTTATTGCAGAACAGGCGGTGGTACAAACGCACGTGCGTAATGTTCAAAGGATTTTAAAGGCGTCACCGGTAATATCACGGAAGAAAATGTTGAGAAAACCGCCACTTTCGGCGAAACGCAAAGAAGCGAGGTTGAGATTTGCTGAGGAACACGTATCCTGGAAGAAACAATGGGAAAAAGTTATATTTTCCGATGAGAAACGTTTTAATTTGGACGGACCGGATGGGTACTAGCATTATTATCATGATCTGAGAAAGGAATCAAAAGCGAAAATGACCAGACAATTAGGGGGTGGATCTGTGATGATATGGGCAGCGATTGGATTTCGCGATAAAAGTGGGATAGTATTTTGCACAAACTAAATGACATCTGTGACGTATAAAGACTTATTGCGTGACAATCTTCTACGTTTTGGAAACCAATGGGGCGGGCGCAATTTTGTTTTTCAGCAAGATAACGCGCCAATTTATAAAGCAGAAACCATCATTGAATGGTTTAAAGAGAAAAAGATTAAAACTTTACAGTGGCCGGCACGGTCACCAGACTTAAACATTATTGAAAACATGTGGGGTGAATTGCCACGTCGCGCTTATGGCGGAGGCCGTCAATATTTCACGGTACAGGAACTGAAAACTTCAATAGTGACTGAATGGCAGAATATCCCTCAAAATTATGCGTTAAATTTATATAAATCTATTAATAACAGACTATTGGAAGTGATTAAGAACAATAGGGGATCTACGCATTACTGATCACTCCTTTGTTGATTTTTGTTTTACATTTGCAACAGAGCGTCTAAATTTTTGTCGCAGAAATTGTTTAAACATTGGAGTAATAATTTATTATTTAGTTCATATATTACTGAAGGAGATATTTTTAAGTTTATTTGACTTTTACGAATAAAAACTTAATTAGATATCTTGCTAGTTTCGCAAAGAAATGTTGTAACCGTAAAACCCGTAAAACATCTTACCGCGTCTAAGTTTTTGTCGGGGAGTGTATGTATGTACTGGACCCAATTATCTTTGAGGGAAGCTTGTATTATTAAAGAACTTCCAGCATTTCTATTTAATTTTTTTATAAACACGCGAATCTGCGTTATAAGTACACGAAAACATTATTTGGTTCTTCTGGTTTTTTGGAAAAGAATTAAAATAGTTTTTATCATTTTATTATTGGCAACAAAACATATTCAAAGCTTAAAGCTTTACGGAATACTCTTGTAGCAACATTTTTGGTTATTAGCTCCGCGTTAACCAGCAGCAGAAACACTACCAGTTTGCCAATTTAAGAAAGTTCATAAGACCAATAATAACGGAGATAGCAATACAGACCCGTTAATTAGGATGATCCTGTATATCATATACTTCACTTATTTACATGAAATAATTACTGTGTCAATAAAGGAATGTAATCGTAATTTAAAGCTTTACCTACTAAATATTTTGGTAAACATTCTAAGTAATTTTACTTATCACTACACATTAGTCATTCGAAAAACTTAATTTCAATTCCAACTTAGATTATTTTCTTCCGTTTTAAGCACATATATCAATGTTAACCCGTAAAAGACCATTTATAGATTATATTCTAAGATAAAGCGGACAAGAACCGAGGAGTAATGTAACCTGACACTGTGCTGCTGCAAGAGAGAAAGTTTCTCTTTACATTTGAACAACATCGTTCGTGAAGTCGAATGTAACCGAAGAAATAAAAACTTTGTACCCAGTGGAATTAGCGGCGATATCCACAGGCAATAGCACCATCTCGGTATTAATCCAACAGCTACAGCATCGGTAAAAGCCTTATATGCATATATAAAATTCCCTGAAGAAAATAATGGAAGATGGCGAAGAATATTTTCTGTAATATAAGGGGAGGAATATATCGGGTATTATCGATTTTGACGATGTGTTCATGGAAACGACGAGATATACTTACTACCCGTTCATTCACCGCTATATTTACTACTATTGGAAATTATTCGGGATAGAAACAAACCATTTATGTTATCCCGAAGTATTGAGAAAGAGGTAGTTTATTGCCGGATATGATATATTGACATGAATAAAGTATGAGGAATAAATTTTACATGTTTATTAACGCAGGGTGACATTTATCTTACTTATCTTCTTTCCTGTCCTTTTTTTATTATTCAACAGCAGCTACCGTTACGGTCTCGACACCTATTCCTTTGTATAACTAGCATTGAAATTATTAAATATAACAAGAATAAACTTGCCATTATTATACAATATTACCCATTAAGATTTATACACTTTTGCGTGCGTTCCAGCCAATACCAGAAGTATTTTTTCCACGCTGAAAGTGGTGTTTCTAAAACATGATTTTGAAGACAATAGTTTCTTGAGACGTGAGTCACTGTACGCGCATATTCTGTTTGACATTCGGGAACAAAAACAAGTCGTTAGGCGATAAATCAGCTGAATACGGGAAATGAGATATTGATTCGATGTTTTCCTCCTTCAAATAATCAATTATTGAGGTGCTGTGGCATTAACATGACGAAGGACGATGCGACGTTGACGATTGTTTTTCTCGAGTTCATCGGTGACTTCTTGCAAACAAATTGTTGTATACCATCCAGCATTAACTTCGTCCCTCCAAAGCAACGCTTGCTTGCAACATGATCAGTACAACGAATTATTTTCTTGGAAGTACTTCGTGAACGAACGATTTCTATTGGATTCAGTTCATCTAGGAACTCCCAAACAGCTGATTGTTGCTTAGTTTCTGCTTCGTGCGCCATCTGTTTTTGCGCTTCAGTTAAATTATGCGGTATCCATCTGGAACAGATCTAAATGTTTGTGCAAAATCGAGTCTATTACAGCCTTCGATATGCGTAAGGTACCTTGTGGCCGATTCTCCTCAATTGTGTTGCGCACAGCATCGATGTTTTTTTGGGATAACAACCGATTTTGGTTGACCTTCACGAAATTCATCACTAACAGAAGCACGCTCACAACGAAATTGTGCAAACCAGTTGTAAACGGTCTTTTCTGATTGTGGTTCATTATCAAAGGTTAAAGTGAATGGAGAGATTGTCGTTGAAATAATTTTTGATACTGAAGCACCATCGGAAAAAGCTGTTTACAACTGATTTGCAGAATTTCGTGGTATCACTGCTTCAACAATAACATGTTAAATTTTACGAAAATAGTGATGTCAAATCTTAGTGGCACCATCTACTCCGTATAATTTTGAAAATATAAACAAGGCCTGTTATAAAGCGTTATATATCACTGTAAATTTTTCTTTACTTTTTAAGACACGAAACCTAAGCAATCGGCAATGCAGATTATAAACGTCTTTAATGTCTCGCAAATTTAATTTTACTTTGTGATAAGGGCTATGAAACACAGGGTATCCTTGGGGAAACGTACCACCAGAGAAGGGTTAATTAAAAATATTAATAAAGTAGTACAGAAATCGTTCCTTCTTGTTTTGTATTGCTGAATTATCATAGTTTCCGTGTTATTTTAATTTAATCGCTAACGAGAGCAATCATGAAAGGTAGTTAAAGTGATTAATCGTCAAATTTACTTCTACTTAGACATAATTTATTTTTATAATTTTTTAACTTCAAGTTTTGAATGAAACTTGTACAAAAAAAATTCCCAACAATAAAAAATCTTTTCTTCGCAACACCTATAAATGGATTCCTTTAAATAATTCATTAGAAATACTTCGACTTCAACTTGAACAAGGTCGTCTCTAGACTTACGCAACCGCATACACTATTTCTATTTCTACGGCTCATTTTTTTTACACTTGGTCTATTTTCACTTAATTTTCTAAACACCCACATAGGCGGAGGAAGTGTTGCACACTACAAATCGGCCCCACAACTAAAAATAAAAACACTAAAACTCACCTTGCACAGTATTCTTTCTAAATTATCCGCCTGTGTTGCAGTGCCAGCATCCGGCTGGCCTTGATTTCATATCCATTCTGAAACAAAACACGATCACCGGTTAATATACGACACGAGGTAAATAGACAACACATATTGAAGCACCTGCTTGGTGTATTAGGAGAACCGACGTTGCGTATAGATTGGGAAATGTGTTTAGCTGTTTGTTTCTTGTTGTTTTAATTATTGAAGCATGATCGACAATTGCGCAATAAAAAGATATAAAATAATAATGAAACGAAGTTAAATAAAGTTAGAATTAAATATTGAAAATTTAATTTAATTTACAACATGAAAAATTTAACTTTTCATAGGAAATAACTTTTATTGACTTGTTCATAAAATATAGTAACATCAATGAAAATTTTCGAGATATGTTAAAGAAAGTAAAATGTTGCATTTGAAGCTAAGGTTGTTCCGAGCTTGGACCGTGTCTTGGTAGCTAATCGAAATCTCAACGTTTCGCCCGCAATCATATGCGGCTTCTTCAGGAGAAGGAAAGGTAGTAAGGGCCACAGTTAGCACGGTAACTTAACGTGTGAACCACGAGAGACACGAACTGACTGAGCACGAAGCAATTTCACTAAAATTTTAATTAATTAATCGGTAAATTATGAAAACCTGGAATTTTGTCACGTAATTAATTGAATAAAAAAATGTCTCAGCAAGGAATCCAATCTGGTACCTCTCCTTTGCTAGACGGACGTAATAACCACGCATACCAACGTTCTCTTTTTAATACCATGATGTTAGCTTTAGTAAAATCCTTTTCGAGTGACAGAATCACAGAGTACGACAAATAAATAATTTGCTTGGACAAGCTCTTTAGTGAGCATAGAGTACTCCAAGATCTTCAGATGTTTTCTATTCTTGGTCTTTGCATATTTTTCATATTTATTTAACGACCTGCGTTATATTATTTGCCAACGGTACAACTGCGGTAAATTTTAATTCCCTCCTTAACTACCTTGAATGGTAGATCCAAATCACTATCATTATGGCTTATTGGCGGTAAAGTTAAAATTAAACTTTGATAAACTTGATATGAATCTCCTGCATTGTTACATATGTATATACACTGCCGTTCAGTGAAGTTCGGTCATACAATAAAAATCTATTATATCACACTGTATACTCTTTTCTAAGGGATTGAAGCCATAAATTATTATGTAAAGTAGAAATATTGCGACAACCACAATAAAGTCCCCCACAAAGCCCAGATTTGAACCCAATAGAGTTGTTGTGGGATGAACTGGACAGGAGGATCCGAAAAATATGCCCAACTTCACGAGAACATTTACGGAATATTCTGCAACATGAATGGATTAATATTCCACAATCCGTTTTAACAAAACTTGTCGAAAGAATGCTTAGAATAGTTCGAGCGGTGATTAACAACAAAGGAGGTTTTTTCGATGAAAAAAAAAAATTAATGTTCAGTATGTTATATTAGGCCAGAATAACTTTTTATTTATTTATTTTTGTCTTTTTTACCTGTACATACAATAAAATTGCATTTTGTTTTTAGTTTCGTTTGTTTCTGTAACCTTTTCATGTTTTTTACCAACCGACCGAACTTCTCTAAACGGCAGTGTACATTGAATATTTCATGCATATCGCTTATTTTTTGCTGTAATTAGTTCAAAAAATGTAGTTTGCAACAATTACTTGAGATCTGAAATTTTGTTTTGCTAATTTAAACTTATACAATGAAAAAAATAATATCCATGAATGGACTTAATTCTATATCAATCATCAAGACAAAGATTTCACATAAAGAAAGCAATAAATAAACATTAGATCATTAATTTTATTGCTCCCACGTTTGATATGTAATTAAATGCGACCTTGGATTTTATGAGCTAATGCTTTACTAGTTTATTAAAACAAGGAAGTTTTCAGTTCTAAAAATAGCATCGAGTGAAATTTTTGCATTCTATGAATATTGGATCAGCAACATGGTTTTTTTCGGAATTCAAAGAAACGTTGGCAAAAAATGAAGATGTACCTTTCCCTATTATAAAATGAAAATCAGAAATTTTCCTTTATTTATTATTAGAATCTTTGGGACCACCAGTCCACTGCCTTGATATGTTGGTCAAGACGTTTAGATATTTCTACTGTGTCGTTCCTGTCTAACAGTTCTTCCATTAATTCTATCCTGAAAATGTGCTTCTTTAGCCATCAATGTCCAATTAAAATCTCTACAATTAAGGTCCCTTCTTGCCACCATCTAACCCAGCAGCCGCAATTGTTTCAAGTCTTCTCCAAGTATGTTCCTGCTCCAGTTCTTTTGCTTCTTGAGGCCTTAAAATGGCAGAAACTGTCTTCATGGCAGGAAGTCTCTTGGTGTATCAAGGATTTCTAGATTGGTCGAAGAAAAGGAAGTGGGATATTCTCTTTTAACATATTCTTTTAAAATAGCTGTTTTCTACGAACTTCTTCATGTATTCCAGAAAGACATTAATATACGTCAGGAGATTCTTGAACGTGAAATAACATAAACTTTGTATTCTGGTCAAGGAATAGTTTTGATAGAGTCGTTTTTAATTCTGCAAAATGAGTTTAAAACTCGAACATAGACGTATTATAAAATTTTCGTCTATTCTTCACCACGTAAAATTCTAGTCGAAACAATTGCATTGAAAGTGATCCAAAATCTGATAGACCTCTTAAAGCAAAAGTACAGTTGTTGACAGATCGAGGAATTAAAGTTTCGGTTGTCGTAAAAGAAATTTAGAATTCAAAGAAAGTATTACGTGAAGATTTAGGAAGGAACAAAGCATCTCCAAGATGAATTTTTCAGACTCCTCGCATCAGAACAGAAACTTGACATCAGGTGGGAAATTTCTCGGGAAAATTATCCGCTGAAGATGGAACCTATCACTCAGTCCTTTAATGAAATGATATGCCATAACCCAGTCTCTTCCAATAAAAAGCTCAAAATACAATATTCGACAGAAAAATTGATCCGTGATGTTAGGGGGTAAAGGGGTTATTACAAATCTTAAAGTTGCCATTCAAGTGGTAAAACCTAATAATTTTCTTGAAAAAGCCTTACTACTGTACGATAATTGTAGGTCGCATAAAGCACAAAAATTCGTACAAGTTGTCAAGGAACATGGTTGGATGTAGGCCACCCAGTGGTAACTAAATTTTCTTTAAATTAAAAAAAGAACAATTATCCTCTGTAAACGCTCAAGACCTCGTGAAACAAAAATTAAGTTACATTATTCACTACCACAAATATTCATTCAAAAGCCACAATATACTTTAACCTCAAAAACAAGCGAAAAAAAAAACCACATCTGGGCTAACACAATTACGACCATTCACGTACGTACATATTTGTAGCATCTACAAGTGCATGCCTCATACATGTTTGTATACAGCGAACATAGCTAATTATGACCTTGACATCGGCCTGAATACACAGATACAAAGGTCATTCTCTGTTTTGTTAACGCATTAATACATACATAGTAGGCTTTGTGCATAATTGACAGTCCGAGTAAAAGCATGAACCGCTTGCATGGAAGATTAATGCCGGGGCATTGATATCGAATTGCATGACGCGAATTTAAAATGAGCCGAGGAACAGGTGTTAAAGCGGAATCTTGCGGAACACCCGATAAATAAAAAGTGCCGCAATTCGAAGCGAACGAGACAGTTGGTCTTTTTTCGTAATATCTCGTCGAATTACGATCCCTTCTCTAAAATAAACGCAGAGTATCTTAATAATGGCATATTGTACGTTTTCGGGGTCGAAAATTGATCACGCTATGTACCGATGCACTGAGAAGCGGTAACGGTAGTTGGAATTTTCGTCGGTATTGATTTTCTTCAGCGGAGTAAATGCATTCTCCCCAAATCGTGCAGGTTGTCCCCCAATTTCTTTTTCGAGAACCCCTTTTGTAGATATGCTGGTGCATTTTAGGCTTCAAATTATTTAAATTATAGAGTGTGTTTCTTTTTTTTATGAAGGAGGAAGGGGAGTTAAATGCACGAGATTGCTAGACTTAGAAACATTTATTATTGAGCACTAAGTATATGTATGAAATGGTCTGTTGTTCCATCAAATTTCCAATAAAATTTATGCCATTTCTTTTAAAATATTTTCTTTTTTGGTTTACTTGAATAATCCCGAACATGATCTAGGGTGACCATTTTCTTTCGATTTTTCTTGGAAATAATTTTTTGCGAATTTGGTTGGGATCGATGTCTTGCTGCAGCACAATGTCGATATGATGGGGTACTAAAGTTTTTTAAGGAATCAGATGCTGTTATGCATTAATAGCCTGGATATCATGGAAGTTGTATCTTTCTCCTAGTTTTCTTCGAATTGCTTTCGTTTCACAAAAGTTCAAATTCGGACTCGTCTGCGTACATTATTTGATTTCACATTTCGGCAATCCAACCCTTGTATCTTTGTTTGGTTCCCAGGCAAAAAGAAACGGTTTTAGAGCAGTGACATTGATAAAAGACAGAAATTGTGAAAATCTTTCAATTTTCCTTTCCAACTTTACAAAAACACAAAGCGGCACACTGAAAGAAAGATGAGATCCGAGAGAGGCAGGCGTTCCTCTCTCAGATCTCATCTTCTCAGATGTTTACTCTTCGATTGTTATTTAGGAACTGAACTGGTTCGCCGAAGTGGTGCCGTATCTATACTAGCCGTCCCACCTATTTTTGTAAAACTTCGACAATATCTGATAGTACGCTATAGATGTCTAAAAGAAAGATCTAAGACCTTTTTCGAAGGTTCTATACCTTTCTAAAATATTCTATGTGGTTCTGGGATGTTCCATATCTTTCTAGAAAGTTCTACAAGCTATGTAGACCGTTTCGAAGTATTTCTTCTAGAATACTGCAGTGCGATATGTCTGCCCGACTTCGCAGCAGTGCCCTGTTTACTATGTACGACGTATCGGGGCGCCGCGGCGCACACTTAGGAGACCCCTGCTTTAACATCTTAATCTGCTGTCTTTGTAGTTTCTTTGAATTCTTCTTTGTCGTACGGCACGATATGTCTATCAAGTGACTCAGGTATGGTATTTTGTACGGTCAATCTTACCCCACCCATTTACTCATTTTCTATTTAAAGTGACTATTTTGTAAGACTACTGCAAAGGCGTGAATGAAACAATGAACGGCATGTTCGCTGCTTCTTTGTAATTGTATAATAATAACTTCCTCTAATCTAGTTTAACAAAAGTTTTGCGAATTTTTTTTTGCGAATCATCAGCGTATATCAACAACAAACCTACTTAATTATCACTATCGTCATGACCATCCTCGTTACCATAATCGTTTGGGAAAAAATCGCAACCAAACACCGTCGTAAATGAATGCATTTCCACTTCCACGCCTACGTTTCTCCTCAACAATCGGAGCCCCCACCACCGCCATACAGACGAACACTATCTTATCGTCGTTCCTTGTTTAACGTTACCGACTCGTCCTCCGTCCTCTATCCTTGTCACCTACCACACGACTCTCTCTGTCTTTCGCTATCCAAGCGTCCAAGTTTATTTACGTTGTGTGACCTCTTTTTCGTGGCGCGCAACACACAGATACACGGACAAGCGGAGAGGCAGCCACGAATGCAGAGGCAGAAAGCACAAGTTTCACTATTGCAACATTGACATTGTTATTGTCCGTGCGATCTCACTCGCACTTGATAATCCGAAAAGGTGCGACGAATTGAACGATGTTTGATGTACGCGCAGATTGAGAGGAAGATTCGGATACTTTTTTTTGAAGTTGTGGGTATTCTTAAAGGCGTTGTGGAAAATAATATTGATAACGATAATGCGTAGAACATTGTATGCTAGACACCATTTGATTAAACGCAACGGGATTTTGACATAAATACTGTTGTTTTGATGCTGATATTATTATCTTAAGACGTTTTCGACATTGTATATGATTATCTTGATGTAAAAATGTTTATATCGAATAAGGCCAATACTTTTGAACGAACGCTGGTATTAAATTCTTGCTGGGGGGATGCAATGAATTATGTTCCAACTGATTGCAATTACCATAAATTTAGAGAGGACCATCTTCTCAATTAGGATAGCCTTAGAGTTAGTGTCTGTGTACAAGACACGGCGAGTGAAGGATTAATAATACAAGAATTTAAAACCGTTGGGTTACGCTTATTATCATGAAAAACTATTCCCTTCCACATCTTTATCCAAGTTATGAGTTCTTCCGCAAAACATCCATCCTTAGTTTCGATATCTGAAGTCAACACTAGTTTCTTCTTAGAAGGATAATTAACAATTATTGACCAAAATATTTGAGTATGCGTTTATGGGAAGATTGTTGGACTTCTTGACGAAGCATAATTTGGTTACCAATAACCAGCGCGGGTTTTGTCGCAATAAATCAACACACACTGCAATCCAAGAATTCTATGGGTTTGTACTTGGGGATACTGGTGCAGGCGGTTGCCGTTTCTTGTGACTCGACGAGAGTAGTCGACTGCATCGACCACGAAATTTTGTTGAGAAAGCTTTCAACGTGTGAAATTCGTAGTTTTGCTTTGCGGTGGCTCACTTCGTTTTTAGCTGAACGTGAACAATATGCTTCGTTCCGATTTTAGGAGTGGTAGTAGTCTCGTCAGGGACATAAGATCACAACGTAGAAAGGACAAGCTCTGCATTGGGTACGGCTTCATTTTTGATTTACGTAAACGATCTCGATAATATAAATAAAGCTCCAAACATAACATTTACGTTATTGTGCAGACGACACATCCGTAGTTGTACCGAGTGCAATGATTTATTAAAGGAACTTTGCTTATGGTTTACTCACCGTGATCTTATGTTTATTCCAGGTAATGATTCTTCATAATCCTCTCGAGAAAGTTCAGAGCATAACATTTTTGGGATTATACGTAGATCAACATTTAAGTTTGAAGAAGGAGCATTATTGTTGAGTTTGTATTTAGGCTTAACTCTTTGGCATCACCTTGCGTGTGTTTTGGATCTGCACAGGTTGATTGAGTCGTACCACGCCATGGTCAAGACTAGGTTGATACATGGGGGAGCTCTTCTTTTTTTAATAACCACGTCACTTTGCGGTGGATCGCAAGCCACTAGGGTGTCGAAGGAAATAAAAGCGAAGATAAGTTGGCCAAAGAAGCAGCGAACATGCCTTTCATTGGTCCTAACCCTTTTGTGGTCTCTAAAAGAGCCATATAGAACAAGCAGTAAAGCTATGGGAGGTGAATCAAAAGGCCTCGTAGTCGGAAAGAGTTCCAGGCGCTCATATCAGGCTCGCCAAAGATAACAAAAGTACCGCTTTCGTTCGGCAAATAGAAACCTTAGACTATTCACAGAATTTTGGGCAGGTCATATAACTCTAAAATATTACTTATTTAGACTGGAAAAAGTTGATCATCAAATCTATGCCAAGAAAATCGGAAAACGGCAGAACATCCTAGAGCAGTACTAGGGCTTTTTCAATAGGTTTGAATCATGGAAAAGACCCTTAAACCTATTCATATTAACCGTTTACTTCTAAGTAAAGAAAAATAAATAATATTATTATACATCTAAGTGCCAAAACGATAATTTTTAATAAACACGCCGCGATAGTTTACTACTAAAACGAAAGTATCAAATAGAATCGTTTAAAACTATTTCGCATCCTCCCACTCGGGCGAACAATGAAATAGGTCGGATAGGAAACTTAAAAACCTCGCAAATTGGTTTATTTTCATTTCGCAGCGAAAATAAACACGATTCCCGTCGTAACCGATCAATAGCTTCATTAATAGTGATGTAGTAACGATATATGTATGTACGGTGCATACGTAGGTACACAAAACGATACGAACCGCCCGCTAGAACTAATACCACCGATTCAACTCGGTTTATACGCGTAGAACAAGTACACATATTTTACGGTATCTATTCGACGGTTGTATTTTTAATTCACAACGCACGCTATTATAATGGCTCTCTCACGCGACTCTCTCTCGCTGTGTGTTGTGTGTGCGCGCGAGAGTTGTTATTTTTACCTCGGCTATATTATTATGAGAATCAAGGTCGCGAGCTGATACAAAATGTATAACGTGCATGTATCTGAACGTATTTTTGTGTGGAATCTATGTATACACAAACCTGCTCGTACTCCGAACCGTGCGAGAACGCTTGCTTGTGGTTGCAGTGGCAATAGCAACGGTTATTGCGCGTACACAACACGATTCCGTAGTTTTTCAGTTCATTCATTTGTTTTCGAAGTTACTAGATTCTTTTGGGGAAGCAGCAAATGTTATTTACAGCCCAATCAATACGGAAGCGTACCTAAACGCATGGAAGTAAATAACTATACTTCTTGCTTAAGGAAGGCGATGAGGTGTTCCATCAGATTGAAATTCTGAATAAAATTCTTAGTTTTTAGAAACTCATCGATTCGTTAACATCAATACACAGCAGAAACCTTAAAGTGTGTGAAGCACAATAGCTGATAAATGTCCACCACGACTTCCATAATTTTCAATTATTTTGTTGCACACCACGTCTGTGGATTATTTCCATAGGCCTGATCCTTAAGATAACCCCAAAGGAAAAAGTGTAATGGTGTTAAATCGTACGATCTTGAGGGCCAAACAATGTCACCGTTTCGAGCCAGGAGACTTTTAGTGCGACAAATTCACAGTTTCTCTCGTAGTGTGGTAAGCAGCACCATATTATTGGAAGAAAAGTTATCCATGTCAGTATCTTCTAGAAGAGGCCATAAAAGTTAGTCAACATCTGACACTATCGTTCACCGTTAACAGTTACTTTTGCCCTATCCCCATTTTCAAAAATGGAAGGTGTAAGAACACTTTGGAATGAAAATTTCTACTAAACGATTAAACGACGAGGATAGAGTGCAGAAATGTCTTTCGGGTGATGTCGTGTAGTTGATATTTAACTTGACGTTTCGCTGACTATCCTGTCAGCTTCTTCAGAAGATTTCTAAAGACTGGATTACGGTCGTGAAAGCCTACACTCAACTAGAGGATAGAGTGATCCCTCCACAACTTTTCCAGGATTTTCGCGCCCCCAAAAGCAACAGTTTTGTTTATTAACGTAACCACCGACGTGAAAATGAGTTTCGTCGCTGAATATGATTCGTTTATAAATTCGTTATCAACTACAGTTTGCTCTAAAATCCAATCAACAAGCATAGGTCGACTTGGATGGTCCACAGGCTTCAGTTCTTGGGTCAACTGAATGTTGTATGTATATAAACGAGGGTCTTTCGTTATAACTCGTTGCGGGGACGATTTTGACATATACGTAGCCGATGACGAATTAAGGTCTTTGGATTTTCGGTCAACCTGGTGATATTTTCAGTTGAACAAATATTAAGTCCACATAATGGTCTTTTGATATCGAGAATAGAACCAGTTCGATCAAATTTTTCTTTTAGATTCTTAATTGCTGGGTCGTTAGGCATATGATTTTGAACAAACACAATGCGAAGCAACAGAACAGTAATGAAAGATCAGGTAGATTATTTTCATCCTAAATGGCACTGATGGCGTAATGCCAAGTGCGCCCAGCTATGTTTTTGTAATTCTTTTGTTGAGTTTAACACCTAAGGTCTGCCATAGTTCTCCTTACTCTCCCAAATTTTGACGAATACTTGAGGACTGAACACCTCAAGACGCTTGGCGAATGCTGTTGGAGGTGCGAAAACATAGATTAATTATTCAGTTGTTCTTTCCGCCATTATTATATTATAAGCACAAAAACATTGCAATGGTTGCTAAAATATTTTAATATGTTTCGGATAATTGTGGAAATTTTCTCGCGCATGTCACCTGGGGTAAGGAAATGCTTAAAAAATTCGACGGAGGAGCCTCAAAATCCGCATACAGTATCGTAATAGGTCATGAAACTTGGATATAATCGTACGAGGCGGAAAGCAACAAACAACTGTCCGCGTGTTAACAAAAGAACCGAATCCAACAAAAGTTCATCATCCTTCCTCGGGACGATATTAGCTATCACACAGTTCGTCAATCAATTGTTTATTTGAAGAAGAAAAGCGTCGAATTAAAGTCTCATTGATCGCATTCGCCTTCTTTTAACGACTTCTTTTCGTTCCCAAATTTTAAATAAAAAATGCTGTAGAGTGGAAAAGATGTTTCGAGAATCGGTTCGAAGGCACGTAAAATTGTATAAATCCTAACGGCGAATATTTTGAAAAGCAATAAAACGATTTCTACCAAAAAATTGTTTTCTTTTATTGTTCTTGCAAAAACTTAAAAGGCATTCCTCGTAAAATTTAAAGTATACAATGAGATTGAATAATTAGTATAATGAAATAACTTAATTTACATATGATTACACACTGAAAAGAAACGAAATGTGCTGTTATGAATAAAGTATTTAAATTAATACAATGCTTAAACAAGGTTGGCGTAGAAATTAACCTTGATGCATTTTAATAATCATACTCGCATCTTTTGTTTTAAATGAATCAGTCCATTCAATCGTTCGTTTTTTTTTTGTATTTACTGCTTTCGAACGTTATTTTGATTTATTTTGTACTTACGGCAAACGCAATGCAAGCAGCGAGTTCTTTTTATTGTTTCTAGGCATTTTATGTTGTGTTCTGTATAATTTTATTTGGGTACGTATAATTTCATAAAACGTAAAGGTTTCTAATGGTCAACTTGCGGAACACCATATTACAGAAATAATTTTCTTAATCTCATTCATAAAACAATTTCACCGACGATTTACACGAGATCTCAAAAGCTCCGATTTATATATATAGCGTTTAACGAATAACAAACAACGTGAAGTTTTGCTCTCTCGGAAATTTTAAATGTACCGAACATAACGAACACGTTTCGTTCAACGGCGTTTTGTTGGCTTTCCTCTGAGCGTTCCGAGGCAAATGTCAATTGTATGTGGCGTGCCTTGCGTACGATCCAGACTTGAGAAATAAAAACACTTGATCGTCTGCCAAATCGCCCAAATTTTCGATTCATTAATAATCCGTTCGCTTTTGTTTCTCGTGTGCGTGGGGGAGACGATGTTTTTGTTTGAAGATTTAAGCGAATGATGACGTCAAAGATGATTATTATTATGTTGCCTCGTTGAAAGTTTTCATAGAAATGAGTCAGAATTCAAATTATAAAGTCGTTCTTTTGTATTCCTGAAGTTCGAGGTAAGTAATCCTAATCCCTAAGAAGAATTTCACTTTTATTTGAACGGATAAATTACGGGTCATTACAACGACTAATTTTAAAAGCTACAAATACGCCTTCGGTTAGGTTAACGCACCTCGTGTGCTCGTTAGTTTGTTCCCGAACGCAGTGTTTTTGCACGAATGATTCTTAGCGGCACAACGAAAGTAATAAAGACATTGGCCCTAATACAATGCCGTTAGCTTTGTTGAAACCGGATATGACGTCAGGGCTCCCTCGTACCGTTGCATGATCGTTCGCCAAAGCTGCGTGGTTAACCCGGCACCAACCAGAGTTGCAAGTTGTCAAGAGGCGAGGTGTTAAAATGTACGCGTTTGATTTAGTTTTGTTATTGTCTTCTACTTGTTGCGACCACTCGATAGCGGTATGGAGATTTGGCAATATTTTGCTAAAATTTAACAGTTGTTATTGTTGAAGCAGTGATAGCACGGCTATCGGCCGCGTAGTTTGTTTACAGTGAGCGTTTAAAGAAAGCAATTCTGTAAGAAAATACAATTTCACGTGAAGATTTTGTTGGATGATTTTTAACGATTTTGGCAAAGGCCTAACGCAATTGCGCGAATTGCTTCATTCAACTTTCGGTAATGAAGCACCATCAAAAGGCTCGTCAGTGATGAATTTTGTACCTCGAGAAGCTGCTGAAACCTTGAAAAACCCTATTCTGCAGATATCACTTTCAGGAAAAGATGTCTCAAGAATCGTTTCAAGCGAATGCAAAAGCGTAAAGTTTGTAACAAACATTTTTTTTCATTATTTTTGGAAAAACTTAAAAAACATAATACAGCAAATATGATGCAATAGTTTAACTAGTGGTGAACTAATTTCATTGATGTTTACTTGTAGTTTTCAAGCACAATGTGCTTTTCATAACATTCACGCCAAAACCTTGTAGTGTTCCTTTCCTTACAAACAATGTTGGGCAAGTGGAAGTAGGGCGTTTGAGATTCCGACAATTTAAAACGATTAATTTGGCACCAACCATAGCCAAAGCTTTTACGTCTTCAGACCGTTTTAATCCGATGTTGCGTAGCCTTCTTTTGTTTGTATTACGTTGCGATAAAAGTAAATTTTCAAAATAGACGACGACTGACAAGTTCGATAGCGCGTTTGATAAGCAGCTCAGTAAGTAGCAGCGACGTTTTCGCTGGCGATAGGCCTGTGCGAGCGTATGTCGGCATCGTGTGTGCCTCTGCCTCGAAACGTATTACAATTCTTATCAGATAAGGCCGCGCGCTATCTTAGCAAGGCTCAACTTTCACAACTGTTTGCGTGTGACGATGAAACGCTCTCGACAGAAACGGTTTCGCTTGTTTAATTATGTGCGTTGACCCTGGTAAGGCGTTTAAGGCTTGCTATAGTCTGTTTCTGTAGAGAATTATATACAACGCAATTATGAATAAAGGAAGTTTGCAAGATGCGTTCTTAGATTTTATTCCTGCAAGACTATGAAGTTTGAGCTATGGTTCAGACCGGGTTTGGTCTAGGCTTGACGCCATATGTTAGAGAGAGAGAGGCATTCGAAGGTACCCAAATGCGTTTCAGATTCTTCAACAGCTAACAGAAAGGCGGATCTAAGAATAAGAACTACAAGATCTTCGAAAGCTCACGAAATGAGCCACCAAGATGATCTAAGGTAGTGCGGGGATGCCTTGTTTAAGATGGTACTTTGTGTCAAAATTCGCGTCACCGACCGTAAGAATTCTTTAGTAAACGTCAAAATTTCGGAAAGGTTCATCGAGTAGTGTTGTTTTGAGAGTTGTTGAAAGCGCGCAAATTTATATATTTGTGGAATCATGGGAAAAGAACAATATCGGCCGACAATCGGCCAATAATCGGATTTCATTTCTTTTTTTGAAATCGAAAGAAAAAAAACTGTATGCGGCTTATAAGGACTATGTACTTTCAATGCACTACCATCAGCTTTAAAAAATTTAAGAGTGGCCGAACATCCGTCTTTGATGAGAAGCAACCAGCCCATCCCATTCAGGTCGTTACGGACGATATGATCAATAATGTTAATGAAATCGTGTTAACAGACCGACGGGCGACGATTAGAGAAATTGCTAAAACGGTAAACACCTCAATTGAACGCGTACAAAACATTCTTCACGAAAAAACTGAATACTTACTACATTATTTTATACATTAATATATTACTTTTACATTAATTTTAAGGTTATCACTACAGATCAGAATCCACATCTACAACCTACGAAAGCGAATAAATCTTCATCTAAACTTTCAACAAAGTGTCTGTGATCATAATTCTTCCTTAACAAGATGTACTTGCTGTTACATTCTAAAGAATCTGCGATGTCAATATCAATGTTGAGCGATACACAGACACCTGCCAGCATCAAGAATAAACACGCCGGTAACCTCGCACGAGGTCATACATCTACCATCTGCATGGCAACTTTTCTTTTTTTTTTAAAAGATCAGTTCAAGAAGACTTTCAAAATTGTCAAGAGAATGGAGCTAAGGTGATTTTAAAACCAGCATTATTTTCACTGAAGTATCCTTTCCACTTTAAAATTCAAACCTATTTCTTTTTCCACCTGACGCGTAAGCATTTAATTCCCATTCAATTAGCCATCACGCACCGTCAGCATTCTGCCACAAATCCGTTTTCTTCGACTTCCACACACGCGCAACGTGTATTCTTCCACGCCTGACTGACCTAGATGCGGAGGCAAACTTGGAGACGCGTCACATTGCCGTATGTATAAATAAGCTTGCTCGAACCGTAAAAGCGACACTAGACTAGACATTCTCCAAGTCGGAGTGTTTTGTTACGAAATGTTTCTTGGTGTAAAGATCTTTTGTACAAATATACACTATCTGCAATAAGTATCAAGTTAACTTCTTTTTTTTTTAAAAGATAAATTTAAAGTCAAATTGCAAAGCAAGGAATTTAGATAAGAAGCCATCTTTTTGGTGAAATAGTAGATAAAATTCCACGAGGATCGTCTGCTAATTAACTTGCAATGGTTATAAATTAAATAAAGCAGCGAACCTATTTTTCTTGGATTTTGAAGAAAAAAAAAGTCTTGACTTTGCCTTTAAAATAACTGAATTAATTTTCTATATTTAGAAATTTAAAGCTACACTTGTGTAGTGCAACCGTGGCAACTTTGCTTTATTGCGAACCAGTGCATCGTCTTGCAAAACCCAACACACTGTCCATGTTCTCCACTCTTTTCTCTTTGACGGCTTCTTTCAATTGATTCAATAATCTATCAGTAACCCTTAATATTCTTCGATTAAGATGACAACCTCAATCGTAGCCATCAATTTTCTGGCTGGTTCGGACACCTTAAACTTCTTAGGAACTGTAGCCAATTCAGAACTTTGACTACTTTACAAGCATCAAGAAAACAACCAGTAAATTGTTTTTCACAT
The DNA here is from genome assembly GCA_902655005.2 of Marronus borbonicus. NCBI lineage: Eukaryota > Metazoa > Arthropoda > Insecta > Coleoptera > Scarabaeidae > Marronus > Marronus borbonicus. The sequence continues at coordinate 2,984,704 of LR737396.1, forward strand.
AATAGTTAAAAACAAATTTGGGTACATGTATTAGTCGTTAATTTCTAGAATGTGGTGAACTGGACCTCATGCCCAAAGCATTGTCGAGTCAAGTCCTCGTTTCATCCGACCATCGCAGCACATATTTTCAATGGATTATTTTACACTTAAACCGAATCGAATAGTTCCAGTTTACATATCAACGCTAGATGAGTTAAAAATCAATCAAGACCTATCCAAAAAGCGGTGTTTCCCTACAGCTTGAAAAAAAAAGAGTGGTCCGTTGATCACAATATTTTACTTTAGAAATTAAGTTGCTAACCTGTTGAGGCTAATCCGCTTATTTCCTGGATGGAAGGATCATTTATGAGCCGCAACGAAGAACTTTGGTTAACAGCGAATAAAACTCTTTGTTTCTTATACCCAATCGACCAAACACTTCATGACTTCCAGACGTTCTTAAAACACCATTTGCAAACTGGAATACGCTAGCCTCATATGTAATTTCATCTACGTTAATCATGCCCTCAATTTTGATCGCCTGCACGGAAAATTTTTGAAACCATTGTCGTTCAGGACTAATGGAGTTTACCCGCAAATTTACTTCCGCAAGCTCCAGTTTTGGCAATTTGCAGAAATATTAACGAAAATTTATGAAGTTACCTTTGTGAGACGATATTTTCTTTATTTCTTACAGCTATTTTTATTTTATTTCTGTTTATAATTTGAATTTAATCTGATATCTTGTAATTGGATGGAGTGAAAAGTAAAAAATTCAAAACTGGAAGGGGTTCATCTCAAGAAGAAATAAATTGTAGAAATGGTTGCAGTATTCGATATAACAATTTTCAAATAACATCACGACCATATTGATATAGCAAAGACGTAATTTTGGTTCATCAGATTTTAAGCTAGACTCCAAAATAAAAAGAGTACAACACCTTCAAAATCATTTAATGTGTCTGAGTCGGTCAGAAGACCCGTGGCGACCGCCTTTTGTCACACAAAAAGGAATTTTATGTCCCTTACAAGGGAATTAGTGTTTCTATAATGGAAGAAAACTACGCGATAAATCTAAAGCGTTTGGGGAAATATATTTATTAGAGTAAAAGGAAAGCAAGCCAATGATGTCCTTATTCATGCATTAGCTACTTTCCACACGTTAGCCTATTCCCGAAAATGAGATTAGCAGCAATGAAGAAGTGAAAGCTGCAGCGCGTTTTAAAGTCAAAAAGGCACACATACGCTAATTCAAAGGTTAGAGTCGGACCCCTAGTAACGACTTCACAAATAAAACAGCCGGTTAGTTTTATAAACAGACACCTACTACATAATGTCGATTACAACAGTACATGCATACTAGTCGAATCTGACCTAAATTTGAATAATTCCACAGCGGCTAGATCATCTAAAATCGTCAGTCTATGGCCGCTTAGAACGTGTGCGCCTTCGTCACGTGAACTTGCTCATTTCAGACGTATTTACCGTTATCAAACGCATCGAGTTTGATTGGGCTTGTTCGCCTTACTAATGAGTCTCGGAGAAAGTTATTTTCGCCAATGGAGAACTTAATGAGTACCATAAATTTGCTTTTACCTGGATAACGAGCGAAATTAATAAGCTACTATTTCGATTTATTGCTTATGTTACGTATATTCTGCATAAAGACGTGCACTTGTTACACGAGCAAAATTTTATTTATTCTATCATTTATAATTCTTGAAGTAATGTGATCTACATAATGATATTTGCCCAAAAGACATTATTCTATTACAGGACAAACTACAAAAGTAAGTACAAGTTGTAGATATTAAGTATGGCTTTAAATTGAGTTAAGCCCAAGGAACTAGCTCTTCCTCCCTTATATCGCTCAGCGGCGACCAAATCTCTATCTCATCTCACAATGCTGTATCAGTCCATTATTTGTAATTGAGCTTCATAGCCAAGTCTCTACCGTGTTGTTTTGAGTTAAGTTTAGCGACTTTTGGGACCGACCCCAATCTTTCTTTAAGCTGTCCGTATACCAGATAAATTGAGCTTTAATGGAAGCAGTTTTTCTAATTCCTCTTTATCTGGTGTTAGCTCTTATTGAAGCTGTATTTGGGGCTAACGACATCACTGGATATGCTTGTAATCGTTTTCGCCTTGAATTTTATCAACAGGGTTGATTGTTCGTTACTCTAGCTTCTCCTCGAATGTGGATATGGAGTGGTTCCAAGTTACGAATGAATAGCAGTTGTCGGCGTGGCTTACATGGGTTCCGTGACTCATATAGATGCTAGTCTTTGTATGCTATTTAGTCGCCTTTTTGTGGGTTTATTTTTCATTCATATTTCATTTTCATTGAACGAGGTTTTCTTTCCGTTTCAGTTATACTAAAGCAACCTCTCCGCTTTTCTTTATCATTTTAAATTTTTTATTTATTAACACGGTTTCACGTTACGATAATAATAATAAAGATCAGAATTACAAGAATACTTGTTTCTACATTCCTCTAATTATTTTAAACAGATTCTCGAGAGACATAACCGTCTCAAATTAAATACTCCACCTTTATAATACAGAACAAAACGCCTAACATCTTAACACGCGCGAATATTTCTACGATCGGTAAAAACCTAGCGCGTCGTCCGGCGATCCACAAAAACAGGTTCTTTCTTTCAGTTCAACAGTATTTTCAAGGTCGCTAGATCGCCTTTGAAATTTCGCGTACGCAAGTTAAAAAGCTGCTGGCGAACTGCAATCGCGGTCTAGATGCTACTCGATCCTAAGCAAAATCGTTATAATCCTAGGTGGTAAGCAATTCGGGGCGTTAAGACAGTAAACTTGGGAAGCTCGAACGCGGCTATTACTTATTTTGCTGTTAGAAATCGTGCGCTGGTTGTGTAGGTTTGTTTGTCCGTACACTTCAATAACTGTGGTTGTTTCGTGAAGTTCTTCCAGGCGCGAAACTACTCTAATCGATTTTCGAAACGTTTTATTTTCGGGGTGTTTACGATGTCGAGCTATTGCTAGCAGTGAAGTGAAAATGTGAATGGTTTCACTTTCGTTCGTTAATAATAACACCGTTTTAGCGTAATATTCGGTAGATTCGTTATTTTCTGAAGAAGAAGCTAGTAATGCTATGAAAACCAGGTAAAAAAAAATCATAGCCTATGCGATATCATTCGCAAATAGTAGCATAGCTAACTAGTTTTCTGTAGAAGGATCTTATGATTTGTCTTTGAAATTAAATGTAGGCTGATAAACTCGGCTAAAACCCTGCAATAAAGGTAGGTGTTCGGTAGTATTTTGGCGTTACTCAAACCGGGCTTAGATATTGCTAGTACCGTGAAATTAGCTTTATTCAATTATGGTGCCAGCTTGCATTAGCCTATTTAGCTCATATTATCAGCAGTTACTTTAGACTTGATAAGATTCCCACTTGCTGGAAGCTCTTTGCAATATATCTAGTGCCCAAAAAGTCTATAGAAGACTCTGATGACCTCCGCCCTATTAGCATCCTTCCCATCTAAAGTTCTCGAAAATGTAATCGAGCCCCAATTAAGTCCATATAGTCAAATAATACCATATATATTACCTAACGTCCAATCTGGATTCAGAAAACATTTCAGCTGTAATGCAGCATTATTAAGCTACTCTAAAGCCTTTAATACATTTAATCACAGTATGGAGTCAGCTGTGTTACATTACGCAGGTTTGGGCTCTGGCACTAGATAGCTCTTGCATAATTACCTATCTAATGGAAGCGGACGTGTCGAAATAGATCGCAGTATGTCTTTGTTTCTTCCCTTTAATAGCGGCGTAGCTCGAGGTTCCGTTCCTATTTGCAAGATTTGCCAATTTTGTCAAACGAATTCTTTGTTTTTAACACTTCCTAATCTAGCATGAGAATACTAGATTAGTTAGAAAAAAAAAAGATAATTACAAATGTTCATAAGGCCTCTGCGAAACCTGACCTTAATAGAACAGCACAAGAAACTTACCATCTTATTCCATGAAAACCGTAACGTATTTCTTTCAATTTAGCACTGCATAAATTGTGATGTACTTTATTATAATTTATTACATTTTAAGGAGGGCGACTGTTGTTGTACCTACATACGTAGATTTCCATGATTAACCGCATATACGTATCGTGCAGCACGGGATGGGAGCCTAGTTTCCTTAGACGCGACCGGCAAAACGGGTCGCTGGCGGGCGTGATGATATGACCCCTGACCTCGTTCCAAATATAGACCGCACAGGCGAGGCACGGCAAAAGACCGCCCGATACCGTAGAAGCATCGTTTGACTCGAAACCGAGCTCGCAATGCCGCGAAATCGACTTGCCGATCTTTTCCTGGGCGCTGATGGTTTCGATTCGATGAAGTTTTGCGAAATTTTTACGACGAGATATATGTAGGTCGAGGAGAGGAAAGGAATGAAAGTTGTGCCAAAAATTCGATGTTGAAATGTTTATATCGATAGATGCGTTTTTAGAAAAATTTTAACGTGGTTATATCGGAAAGAACTGTAAAATTTGTGAGTTTTATCTTTTGTTCTCTTAAATTGCCAAGATCGAATTTTCTATTTCTCACTTGAAAGCTCTCAGCCTCTTTTGTAAGGAATATAAAAGCAGTGCACCTCTAAACGGAATATGGAGTCCTTTAGTATTAGTAGTATTATCAATGAACTCCAAAAACCTCGAGATTGTTTGTAAGGAGATCATGGCGAATTTGATGTTGAAATTGAAGTAGTAGGTTGGTTCTTGTGTTGGCATACTGAAAAGTAGACGCATGGCGGAACACCAATCGAGGAGCGTTAAAATATAGAGTTGACAATACGTAAAGACAATCTGCTTTGTTGTTAAAAAACTCAGTAAGCCAATTCCATGCCTACACAGCAGATTCAGTCCGGATAAGCTCCATGGAGTTCCCATGACATAAATTTCAAAAAACTGCTCAACTTAAAGCTGTGGTGACGCATAAAAAGGAAACCAAACAATACGACGACAAAGGTATAAAAAAGTGTTTTTAGTGATCGGATATCATTAAAGTATCTAGAAGCTCTCATGAGGAATCCCAGGATTTTTGAAGCGGACAAACAAATAATTTGTAAATGATAAAGTTGGATTAAAACTTACGCCTAGATCTTGCGATTGCAACATACTGAGCAAAGCGGCCTAAATTTGTCGCTGTGATAAATCCACGCTGATATGTATTGTTTTATATTTAAAAATATAATACAGCACAAGTATTGCTCAGGAACCTGAGGGAAATTATTGAAGTCGTAAATCACGAATTTAAATCCAAAAATTCACTTAAATTCGCTTCATCGTACATGAGATTATTCCAATGATACGAACACCAATTCGATAGCCTACATTCTACAACTCGATCGCGCCTTATCCTCATTTTAAGCGTATTAATTCAGTGCTCTCGTCGAGAGTATATACATAATAGTTGGCGTGCTACTTTGGATTCGGCCAAAAAACGCCGTTTCCTCCGTTCTTCGATCGAAACCATTTTTCCTTTTAGCGCATTTCGCTACACGAACGCCTATAGTCGCGCACAGCTTGCCGTGTCCTGGTTCCGCATGGATTCGACGAGTCGTCATTTAGTCCGTACTCTTCTCCTTCCTTCTTGCTTTGCCGCCTATGCGGGCTCGGTTTGTTTCTCTTCGCCGCGATGTAGTAGTAGTAGACTTAACTGTTATTCGTCCTAGATTTTAAACGACGCGGACCGTTAACTTTGTAGAAAGAAGAAGTTAGGTGAATGCCTCGCGGCTACGGATCTCTCGATATTCGTCGTTGTATCTTCTGTTGGTTCAGTTAAAGCAATACGTAATGGTTACCGTTGGGGATTATATCGAGATAATACAGAAATACGATTCGACTCGATCAAAAGAAGTTTATTCCGGGAGGATTATAAATGAAACTGTGCAATTATTATTAGATAGAATCAGGAATATTCGCGTAGTTTGTCTATAATTGCAAAAATAGGTACTATAACGCTATTACAGTAGAATTAGTTCACGATTGGCGTCATTCAGTTACAAGCATTGAGGCATGTTCACATAACGCCCAAGACGGCTGTTGGCTGAACGTTGCCCTTCCTCTTAGTGCAGAAATCTTAAAAACACTTTACAAACAACCCAATCCAAGGGCAAAACGAAGAATCTCAATAGATATATGAGCTTCCGATGAAAAACCACCGTTAAACGCAGTAGAATACGCTGTTGTGCTCGTAGCGTACCGCATAACGCGAGTTATTTGAGGTCAAGCGGTTCGTTTTGTTGTCTTTAACATGCCAATTAAAAAGAGAAATTTTCTGTAAGAGCGCTGTAGTGCAATACATGCCGTCCGCTCTTACGTTTAAATGTGCATATATACGGCGAAGAGGAAACCTGTTTTCTGTTCGAGAAAAAGCAGATCAAAAGAGAACAGCAAGGAAGAACGGCGCATGGAAGCATAGGACTCTTTGTAACAAGTGATTTCGCATCAATGTGGTGCTATACAGCGTGGTAATACGGGGCGCAAGGAGTAATTTAGAGAAAAAGATTTCAAATAACAAATGCTACACAATATAAAAATTATATTCAAGTATACAAGATGTTCAGATTACGCAACGCACGATGGAAGTTTGGTTTTTTAAACGGAACTAATTATTATCCTATACGAAGGACTTTCTATTTTAGTTTCCGAAATAAATGAGATAGATTCTTTTTAATGTAAAAAAAAATAATATAAAAATCATTATTCGTTGATAATGAGGATCCGCGTAGCTGCTCCGGGCTAATTAATTAAACTTGTATGGTGCGGAGTGTGTTGACTAAATTTACGGAAAAAATGTCACAAATCTCACAATTTTTAATGATCTCCAAAATTTTTGAGAAAGCTATTCATGTGCAGTTAAATAAGTTTGTTAGTGACAATAACGTACATACTACCCCGTACTCAATCTGGGTTCAGGAGAGGCTATACAGTGAAAGTCGCGGTCAATTCTCACAAGCGGGCAACCCTCACAACCGGACAATATCTCTGGAGCCAATTTTTCACTTATTCGCTAGCCGTGATCTTTTGCCTAAGATCGAGTTGGGCCACGTTCCTGGGATTCCCCTTCGCAATTATGCAGTGCTCTCGATTTGCTTTAAACACTAGTTTGTGTGTGAAAATCGTACAAGCTGCGTGAAACAAAAACGTGGCGCCTAAAAGAAGCTGTTTGTCTTCAAGTCAACAAATGGAAGAGATTAATGTTGCTGAGCAAGAATATTTGGATGTTTTCCGGTTGGGTCAAAGGTATTTTTATTACAAAAAGAAGAGTGAATTTTCAAAGCATTAGCTTAGGTTCTAGTGAACCATTTTTGCTTGAAAGCTTAGCATTCCCGAAGTTTTTAAATCAGATAGAGAACAAATAATGTTGCTTTGAAAATTTTAGATTCGACATAGGTAAAACCCAAGGTGAAAATTTAGATGAAAGAAGCAGAAAATTGAAGGCAGGACAAAAGAAAAGCGGAATCTTAGAGTTATGAACCCGCAACCGCTTAAATTATATTCCCTTATGAGGCTACATAAACAGAATTTTCCTATTAGACATGTAGCTTTCCAAAAAAACTTACATATTTAATTATCAAGTTTACCAACTGCAAATGCCAATACAGTATTAGAAATTCGTATGATCTTATTAACAATATCAAAGGCCTCGCTTCACCTATCAACGCCAAGTTTGTATCTTTGATGTCGAGTACCCATTTTCCAGTGTTCCCCCTAACGAAACAGTATCATTAATTAAAAATTTGCTAGAAAGGAATAACATTAACCCCACGTCTCGGGAAAACTATGTAAAAGAATACAATTTGATAAAGCAAATAGCAGCTAATAACGACTACAACCCACAAAAATATATACAAAATAACAAAAGACAAAACCCCAAGTAATAAAAAATCAAGAGTTTACAAGCTAACGTATGGCACATGTACAAGGGCATACATAGAGTAACCTTGAAGATCTTTGGAAAAACCTACTTCAGAACCTAATCATCCTTTATCTGCAATAAAAGTGATCCTTCTAATGCAAATCATTTCATGAAGGAAAGCCATAATTTTAATCCAAATTTTAAAGTGCTTCATACGTAAAATTAGATTCGTTAGAATCTCTAGAAATCAACAAAAATATGGCGAAAGTTTACTTAACGATCGAAGAGAGCTTAATAGTTCACCAGGTAATTATCGAACTCCCCTCGTATGAATTTCCATTGCATAACACAAATTTTCTACCGTAAATATGGTTTTCCAACGCATTCATAACGCCTAGAAACAAATCAAAGTAAACTCCGACGTGTTTCTATTTACATTCTATTTACAGCATTAACCGAATTCCTTCATTTCCCGCTTGCCGAGAAATCCACAAAGACCTATTTACGATATCGCAATCTCCTCTCCAAGCAATCGAACGCTACATTTCCACATTTGGATCCCCCCAACTGTGCGTAACGTACAGGATGGATACCGTGGATTCCTTATCTCTGCTAATAGCGGAGTGCCGCAGGACTCGGAATTCGCTGTAATTTCCTGGCCAGCGTCGCACGAAGTTTCATTCCATCGGCTCGACACTGTAACACACGCGGTCGCCTATAACAGCTGGTCGCTACCTATTTTTAGAACGGCACCCGCGGCCCGCCGTGAGTCCGCGTTCGAATCTCGCCATTCCAGCGAGAGCGTAAACAAAAATAAAGAGAGATCGCTAGAGCCTAGTCGTTCGTAAGCGGAGAAGTATTATTGTTTTATAGTTTTTATCTCTGTACGCTTTGTGATTGCGATTATAATTTGTGTAGTTGAACTTTTTTCCGAGATATTCCGGTTGAAATCGACCGTGTCACCGTCGAAAAATGTTTGTAATTTGCTGTTAAGGAATGATAAAGTATTTAAAATTTCTTATTAGATGCTATCGTAATAAACAGCAGTGTTTGAATTCAAATTCAATGATCGAATTCGAAGTTCGAGCATTTTCTATCTTATTTAAGGTTTCGTCACTTAAAGACAAAAAAATCATGTTAAAATGTTTTGTATTTTTTGACTTGTGTGCTATGGAAAATATGCTGGAGAAAGGTAGTGCATGTGTACCTAGTTCCATTCAGATATATGTATTTAACGAAATTATCAGCAAATTGATATAAGTATGACTTGTTTCTTTCAATCCAATATTGCCAGATCTGAGGAAAAAATCTTGCAAAATTTGACGAATTTTCAATGAGTGGATACGCTTATTTTAACAATACGATATATGGGAGCAATGCCCAACTCACGGCCGACAAAAATTTTCCGTAAAAGTCACTAATAAATAGTTATCGATGAGAGCTTGAAAAATCACCACTTTTTGCTGATCCTGTCCACAATTTTCATAAAACTTGCTTGTAACGATTAAATTAATAAATATAAAATAAATAAATAAATAAATGTTTTTTTATATGGGAGTAAACGCCTTCTTCATTAATGTACTAAATAAATAAAATGAACCAAGCGATTTGTCAAAATCGTCAAAAAACATCCGACGGAAACATTCACGTGAAATTTCTATTTTTTTCACATAATTGCTTTTTTTAAAACTGTCACTGTAAACAAACTGCTCAATTGATTTCTGTGCTGTTACTACTTCAACAATAAGAAAAACAAATGTCAAATCTCAATAGCAGGTCTTAGAACAAACTCATAAAACTGGCAAAAGCAAACGTAAAATTTTTTACTTACAATAACAACTATAACCTTCAAAAGTCTATACATGGAAATCTCAGGCTTGACGTATCCACTTTACCGAATACAGACACACGTAATTCATATAATAACACCATAATACCACTATCATTAACAATAATAAGCAATAGCGACCAATGATTTGCATTTATTCAAACCAGATATGCCTCGCAGCCGAATCGCCGTAATGGTGTCACTTTTTCCACCGATTTCGACATGCCTTCGGTATCTCGTAGAGCCCAAACGGGTATATTTGAAAAAAGGAGGCAGCGTAACACTTGCGCGCGGGCAATGACAAAAAGGAGATCTACACACCACACAGCGGAATAACAACGTTGTCTCGGAAAAAGGACCGTGAAAGGTGTCGCCTTTTGCAGGAGGCATAGACAACAACTTTCACGCCGCGTCTTCACACAATTCTCCTTTTAGTCGGCAATGTCGTCGGCTGAACACATTCTCTACGATGGTGCAAGACTTATACGAATAAGTTCAGGAGGTTTATTGAACGTACCTGTTGTACATATAAAGAATGGTTCTGTTACGTGTAGGTCAAGATGTATTTATGTAAGAGCAAGTAACAGGTTGGGATTAAATGTACATATATTATGAATTTTATTTCTTCGTAAATATATAAAAGGAAGGTTACATTAGAAATTATGGGTCACAAAGTTGCCCAGAATCTCTGGGGGGAAGAGGTTAATATTATTCTTTTCTCGAGGAAAAAGCGGTCAGGTTAACTTTCTCTACCATCCTGTATAATAATCGGGTTCGAACGTTCTACTCGGAAATACGTGTCTGATTTAGTAGACTTTTTTGTTCAGAAATAAGCGTCCAATTTGGCAGAAAATTTACCAACGTCAAAATAAACATTTAAAACCTAGTCTACTCAACTAGCCCACATCATCGTACAAATTCGAGTTAACAGAATTAATATTAATTAAACAGATATCACTCTACGCTAATTTTGTTTTCAGTTTCTTGACATCTCGACCAAAGTAGCTGCTGCTGATTTTGAGAAAAAGTAACATTAGAAAAGGCTGACTCAAAAGTTGAAGTATTAAAGTTATTATCAGCAAAATCTTCCTTCTTAATGAAATCGGGAAAAGAACTGTCGCAAATTTTAAATAAATCGAAAAATGTTTACGGCAATCTCTATCACATAAGTACGTGTGTACGAGTAGGTAGCGCGATTTAAAATCGATCGAGATCAAACGCTTGCAAGTGCAAGTGAGCTCGAATCTTCGATTAACCGTTCGGATGTTGTCTGTAGAACTAGGCATAAACAAGGAAACGATGCGCTAGATGTTAGACAATGGTTTGAAGATGCGGAAGTTGTGTGTTAAACTCGTTCCGAAGACATTCATAGCGGACCAGTTTGTCGATTTGCCGGGGTTTCGTCGAACGCATCCAAGACAAAGGGTGAGTTTGGATGGAAACCATTGTCACTAAAGATGGTTATTCTAGTATGACACCGAATTTCGGACACAGAGTAAGCAGTGGATAAAGAAAGGAGGAAATCGTCCGACAAAAGCCAGAATGTCACGGTTTCAAATCAAGACAATGGTGTCACGAGGTAGGACTGTTAACAGTGCCTTATCTGCTTTATCTGTGTTAATCTGCCAGAGTTGCCAAGAATGGCGCATCATGATAATCCCCCGTCTTCACTGCGCTCATCCATTGAAAGACCTTGTCAAATATGAAGAAATGAAACCAAAAACTTTCTTAAAATGCCGCAAATACAATACTTTGGCAGCCTGTGTATCCTGTGACTTACAGAAAAAAGAAATTGGATCCGCCTTCAATACCAAACAAGGGTAATTTGTTATACAATGAACATACACGACTGAAGAAATATAGATTCGAAGATTTCATAGCGCTCGCCAAAAACGTGTACCACAAAGGCTATCAGTTTTTTAGGCCTGAAGAAGCAGTAACTTCAGCGTCTGAACATAGCAATGGCAGTGAATAAAAAAATTTTATAAACTATTTCATATTATCCTGAAATTACTGGGCAATAACACGCCACGTCCAACTTTGTTCTTTTATTTTAATTTCTTTAGATGCACCAAAAGCTTGTGGCTGTTGCGGCTGTAATCCTGTTACTTTAGGTTTCGAATGCTCTTCTCTCCTCCTGTAAATTGAAAAGAACTAAAAGAGCGTATCGTTACGTATTGAAGCTCTTCAAAAAAAAGATCCAGGATTTCTCTAAGCAAGCATTAGATTTGCCATTGCCGCTTGAAATGTTTGCCATCGCTGTGAAGTGAAGTGAAGAAAATTCATTTTTATTTACACTAAAATATTTCCAGCTCCATATTCCTTAAGAAAAATAATAAATACCAAATAAAGAACTTTAAAATTGAAATGTAATCGTCCTTCTTATTCGTGTTGTGGTTTTCATTGGTGTTACGAAAGTTTAACGTTTTGAATTATATGAAATAATGAAACAAAACGTTTTTCTTTAGTTAGGTCGCTTTTGCAAGAATAACAAAAATCATTACAAGTCATCATGTTAAAATCCAAAGTAAACTCATTACCAACCAAACAGATCTCAACAATATTCCAACATTCTCATTCTTAACATTTTTATCTACATCTTTCAGAAAAGCAAAAACCACAAAAAGAACAAAGAGAGAAACTTCTCAAACTAAGAAACTGAGAGAGAAACTGTTTTAATAATTCATTATCTACAGAAAGATTTACCGCAGCGGACCGGATTCATTGAAACTGAAATCCTCTGGCCTTTATCTTCGAACTGCCGAATGATCATAAAAACGGAAAAGAGCAGGTAGGAAAATTTTACGGTCAACCGTAAATAAGAGCGATCTTAAGTGGTATTAAAGATAGCCGACGGAAAAGTAACAAACTTTTTTATTCGCTTTGTAGATTGGACGTATTTAAAAGCTTATCCGATTTTGAATTAACTTCGAAAAAGATCATTCTAGAGTAAATCAGAACAATACCAAGCCCTATATTATCAGCACGCTTGGAATACGAGTACTTGTTTCAAACTTTAACATAAAAATGGCGCTATCCGTAAAAAAATATTCTGGAAATATAATTGCGCATGCGTACAATCATGTTGGACGCTCAGTTATTGTGTAACAGTCAATGTTGTAAAAATAGAAAAAAAATCATTTGAAGAGGAATACGCTTAAGCAAATTTCGAACGAAACAGACACTGTTTACGGGAATTCTGCTCCATTATTTGCCAGAGTAAAATTTTGGGCAGCTGAATGTAAAGTGTCATCAACTTGGTTGATGATGATGGTATCAGGATGTTGCAATTTTTGGCCATCCTGATACCATCATCATCGACGGACGAACGGAAAAGTTCACCGAATGGTGCTGAACGACCGTCGAATTAAAATTAGAGAAGTAGCAGAGGTTGTGGGCAGTTCGAAGGAACATATTGACTGAGGGTTTGGACATGAAAAAACTAACCGTGCGTTGGGTACCGCGGACTAAAAACGCATTCGAATGAATATTTCCACAGCCCAGTTGAAACAGTTTAAGCGAAATAAGTCGAAACAGTGGACTGCGAAAGTTTCGAAGAAGGCGGGGAAATTCATGATTTGGATTTTGAATTCATAGGCCATCCGCCATATTTATCAGGTCTGCCTTTGTTTCCTAGGCTCAAGGTCTCGCACGGAGAACAGTGATTTTCATCGAATAAGGTAGCAATGACATTCAATTAAAGAGATGAGACCATCGCCGGGGAAAGTGTATAAACTTACAAGGAGACTATACTGAGAAAAAAAAAAGAAATTTAACAAAAAAAAATACTTGTTCCTGTGCGAATCTAGAAAATTTTCAGACTACCTTCGTAATTGATCTCTCTCAGGGCAACTTTTTCATATCATATACTTTCGTTATGGATTTTTTTCATTCTCGATAAATCCCCTTAGAGGAACCACCACCACATGCTAAAATTCATACGACTACACGCTGTATGTTCGTATGTATTCACATCCGCGAACTATCGACGAGAAATCAATATAGCGCCCTCTACATGAACACCGCGCATTCATCGAGGGGAAATCCCCACGGCAGCCTATTTTGACGTAGCTTCGCTAGCGAAGCAAACATTGAAGGGGGCGGCTATGACAGTCTCTTTAGCGTATATACACTAGCGTTCATTGAAGTTTGAGCAACAGAAAAATCTTTATAATGCGTTTAGCTACAAAAGCTTTAATGAAACATCAACAATTATTTAGATTGTAGATATTTTGTCAATAGAACTGAGCTTTTTCCCAGAAGCCCATATCTGTTATCGACAATCATATTTTAACGCGATTCAGTTTTATCATTGTTCCCAATGTATTCCAGCTTTAGTTTGTGCCAATAGGCAAATTGGTGAAGAATTTACCTCGCCCCGTTGACGCTGATAAGAAACCAGTGAAAAGCAGCACAGCAATCCGATTTCTGCCAGCTGACAGCTTACAAATCGGTGGATACTGGGCGTTTAACTATTTTGTCATCAAAAAACGGTGGTGATTCAATTACAACGCAAGCTTCGTATTCTGGGACAGGCACATTGTACAAGAACGAAGGAATAATCCGGAAAGAGTACTACATTGAAACACTTTACACGAGCAGAACAGAAAATATTTTGCAAATCGACCATGACCTCAATCCTATCGAAATATTATGGGATGAACTTCATCTAATCTACATTTTTTAAATTTCTAAACATTTTCCATTTGACCGAATTTCCATGAGCATTAGTGTATACCTATGCACAAACGACAAGGGAGAGGGTAGCGTAGGATGTTTAACGCTGCAAAGGAACGGGGGGCCCTAGGACGAAAGAGACGGAGTAGGCACGGGAGAGGGGCGGTAGCAAAGGGAGACATGGACGTTCTGCATTAATCAAGTTCAACATCGCCGAGGCGCGTTCATCAATTACTCGGGCTGTTTGAAGAAAAGCCGCTTCGTAACACTTTTCCGAAACGTGGAGCCTTTCCTTCGATATAAGGCGGTTGAAAGAAGACACGGGAAAGCCCGTACGTGATTTCCAACGATATCGTTGGCCAAATTATTATTTATTTTCGTAAGAGAAAAACTGAAATAACGCGAGGAGCTAATGAACGCGAAAAACTGGGAAGACCGCAATTTGGAAAATTGTTATCGAGGAAATTGATTTCGAATTTGGTGGGAAGGGGTGAATTAATGATCTGAAATGCTCTACAACTTCGACTTGAAGTTTAATTTTTCCATAAAAAAAATATTTTGAAAGAAACAAGCACTTATGTAGTACTCTAGTATTAACAATTGAAAGAAAAGAATACTAGAAGAAAGTGAATCGTTCATCGTGTCGTCTTCTGTAAAGGACTTGAATCTATTCATTTGTAATATTTAGTTTACTAAAAGCTGTATCGCAACTAAAAGCAATACTAAAGCATCGGTACACTCCGCACCACACAAGTTTAATTAATTGGTCCGGACCAACTGTTTTTGGGATGCGTGGATCTCCATTATCAACCGTATGACCGAATGATTCTATTCCTACTCTCGAGAAACAATATATACGAAAAATAGATGAAAGGATCTCTTGTTATTGTAGCACGAAACATCTCGCTTACCTTAATAAATCGAGGAGACCACCGTCTCTTCTCTGTATTCATCAAATTCATGTTTTTCTTATTTAAATAGTTTCTCAAGCGTCTAATCGTCGCGACGAAGTTAAGAGTTAAGTTAAGAACATAACTGATGTGCTCATTGAATCTGGTGCCCATGGCTCATTTTGTTTGAGTAATATAGGCTTTACTACAACCAAAACATGCAATTTTATAAATCCCCCTACTTTCCTTCATGCCCGGTTTACCTTTCGGATTGCCAAAGAGGTTTTTGAGTGTATTTCGCGAACGGAAACGTACGTCCATATTTTGACTTCGATATTCTATGGAAGGAAAATTTCGCAAATTTCTTATCGCAGGTTTCTGCCGGGATTAGGGTCGTGGAATTTCTTACATAAAGAGTAACCGTTGTAAATAGCTACATTTATAAATTGAAGTTCTTTATTGTGCCTACTTATACGGAAAGGGGATTTTATTAATCTATTAATTACGAAAATAATTGCGCCATTTCGAGTTGTCCACATTGGTTAAATGCATCTAATTAGTTGATTTCCATATTCCTTTCTCGTTACAATTGTTCAAGTCTGTAACTTCTTCATAATATTTTCTTTTTTTAGATCTTAAATTTGTCCGTTAGGTTTACTTTTTGGTATCGAAAAATGTATTTTGAGATTACATGACCTACCTCTCGTTATTATTCCATACTAAACTACGAAAATATTATTGCTTACCTTCGTTACAAAAATATTTACACTAAAGCTATTAATAGTTATACCGCGTCACATGCAAAAATTGAAATTTCATTGGATGAAAACATAGCACGTAAAAATTTAACCAACAAAAATTTCTTTATGACTCTCGAAGCAAAAGAATGTTACCTTCTCCGCGTATGTTCCGCCGATAGCGGCAGAGAAAACATTTTACATCGAATCCGTAGATAAAACTTATCAGCGAAATCCAAGTACACATTCGCATAACGACTGCGAGAATTGCGAAACATACAGAAAGGTACCTCAGAATCCTAAAATAACCGCAAATTCAAAAATAGCGGAGAGGTTATTTTCGTTGTAAAGTTCATAGCTTTGCGGCAACCATCAATAAAGTTCCTATATGATCACTAGATTTAAATATTTTGAATAATTCCTATGTGTATGTGCGTGTGTGTATATAGAAAGATTTCTCCCATAGTTTTTCTGGGAAATTAGATAGAACTGCAATGCGAAAAAAATTAAATTAGGATATTAATCTAAACGGAAGGAAAACTAACTCCTTTTGTCTGTTACGATAAAATTTTTAGTATTTTTAGACACACGTTTAGAATGCACAATGTGCTTCTAATTCAAGCGCTTCTGGCGTATTAGCAAAAACGTGCGTTTACGAAATATATTACAGCCACACGTGTAAAAAATTACGACTTGCTCCACGCGAATGTATGTAAGGATAGATAAACGTAATCGAATGTTTGAAACTAAACCATAACATCGTCCGTTATCTACATTCATAATTGATTGTTCATAACAATGTAACGATGAATTGATAGAATGTTGTATGTAGTGGCAATGTTAAAAATAGATCGCAATTATTATGTGCTGGGAGCGATTTCGTTGAAGTTTGGTGCATTATTGATTATTTCCAACTAAAAAAAAAAGGAAAATTCGTGCCTTTTTAGGTTTTCCCGGCGTAATGAATTGTTCGATCAACTCAATTCGGTAGGATTTAAACCTACGACTCCTATTTACCAACTACATTCGAGACTCTGTATGAATTAATGATAATGATTTATTAATCATACGTAATTTAATTTATTAATAATAACAAACTAAACAATTACACAAGCAACATAAATATACAATCAGGCTCTCGAACCGTTTGCAGGGAGCGATCGGCTAGGTAGTTCAATACTGTCGATAGATGTACAAAGCTTGAGTTAGAGAGGTGAATAATAGAAAAAAAGAGAGAGCCTAAAGTTGCTCCTTGTGGTACTCTAGCCACATACTGTTTCCTATTAGCAAAGTAGGACTTGAAAAGGGAAATTTGAGATGTAGAAATGGTCGATACGATCAAATAAGTATAAATAACGTGCAATTGTTTGTTATTATCAAGTGTATCCAATTAAAACTGCTAAATTTGGGATTGTAGAACATGGCCATAAAGCCATGACAGTCGATGAAAATTAAGGTATTAAGCTCAAGATAAATAGATTTACATAGATCTCTTTGCTAGATATGCATGGAAAGCAGCACAATGGAAATCCTTGGCATTCTTCGCTACGAACCTGTAGAAAAACGGAAGAGATATTTTACAAAATATAAAAGCAATTTTATCTATATCCCAAAGATTTACTCAATATACGTAGCAACCCAATGATATACGCAATATTCTATGAAATTTTAAAAATTCAAGTTAACTTCAAGTTACTTACAAAATTGTCAACGCTAATTTGTCTATTTTTACAACAGCGCACCTCTTGCAGGAAAAAGAACCTTAGACACAAACCACGCAACATATATCACCGATTTCCATTCAACAAATACCCCAAATTCCAACAGCAAAATTGAATAGAAAGAAACACCTAAATCACCCAAAAAATGTCCGTTCCCAAACTCCACGTCGGTTCGTCTCATTCGGATGCCCCCAGCGGGAGTCGATTTGACGGCTCGTGATGATTGCCTGAATTTAAAGGGTCGACCGATGAAAGCGAAAGCCAGGTCATTTTCGGGCGTGCACAACCTGTGCGACGAACTTTTAGAGGGGCAGAACAACGCGTCTAGCAAGTTGCTGTAAGATAATCCGCGTTAAGAAAACTAAACTCGTAAAGGAAGTGAACAGTGAAGATGTCTGGGTTATTCTGCTGAATATGTGAAACTTTGCGGTACTCTTTTTAGCCAATATAATAGGTAATTTTTAGATAAAAGTAAAGATAGAGTGTAATATTGGATTTCTATCTTTGTTGGGGAAAAATTTTGTAGGTTTGGACACGAATTAGTTTACGTTTTATACTTTTAATGCTTCAATTTGAGGTTGTGTAATTTTTGAGGGTATTTCTACAATCGGATCAAGTAGTAGCTCCTTAATTTTTATTTATTTTTTAACATTTTTAAATTGTCTAGAATAACATTTTTTATTCGAGATGGCAAATTAAATGACTAATTTAAAACCTGTCTATTCCCAATTATCCATTGGTTAAAGTGTTGCAGAGGGATATTAGAGATTGAATTTTTAGGTAATAATAACGATAATAATAATTTATTTCCTACAGTTAAACTGTAACGGGCCACCTATTTCAATTAATATTTATTTATTTTGATATAATAGAATCGATTTCAGTTATTTATGATCTTAAATGTATATTACTTTTTAGTCCATCTCTGTATGTTGAGCGCATATTTTAAAAAAATTTTGTGTGAGGAATAGGCTCAGACAAGTGTGACATTGTGTGCGTTAGTGCAAGATGCCAATTTAAGAATAAGCTAATGTCATCCACCAGAGCGCTACAAAAAAGTCTTCTCGTAGCGGCTAAGGCGATAGGACGTAGGACCAGCGTCCAAGTGTCCCTTTTATCTCCCGGAAGAAAATATATATATAAGCGTTCCATCGTGACCAGAAGAGATATAGTAAAGAATGTAAAAGAGTTGCGTGGTATTGCACGTACAAGAGTTTGCTAGATGCCACACGAAGCTAGCCGCCAGCCGCTCCCCAAATAGTGGTTTCAGCGAATTTTTTTAATAAAACTTGTTTATTCTTTTTGTAATCAATTGACTAAAATTAATTAATTTTTGGTCTCTCAGATTGTGTGATTACTCAATTACTCGAGAAACACACAATCTGAAAATAAAACAAACGCCTGGTCATACGGTTGGTTAATTAAACTTATGTTGTGCGGAGTATGCCGATACTTTAGTGTTGTTTGAAATATAACCATATTTGCAATTGCGTGAGACCTGACTTATGAGAGATACGAAAGTAATTACAGACCAGTTCGAACAGAGTAAATTTAACATTAAGACGCTTAGAGTAATTGCAAATGAAGCTATAGCAGATAAGATAGAGCCTATATACACATGTATAAAGTTTGCTTTGAATAAGAAATCAAATATTAAGCAGTTAAGAACAAAGAAGTGACTGATCTATTAAAATATTTACGTAAATCAAACTTTGTGAATAAAATAAAATAATAAATAGCCCGTCTAATATAATATACAAGTTTACTAATATTTTTAAAAAGTTTATAAATAAATAATAAGTATAGAACATACAAATTAATACGTTAGTATGCGATTAAATTTAGTTGATGGATCGAAATTCGTTAGACACCGGTAAGATTTGAATCTCCATCTCCCGTTTTTCGGGACTGCTGCATAGCAGCGATACAGCACGCAGCACCCAAGAAGAAGCTCCACGCAACCGAAAGTGAAATGTTGGCAACTTTACACAATTACGACGCGGTTTCAACCCGGAAACCTAGATTCTTGTTCTAGAATTTTTTTATAAACATTTCCTTACACCTTAAATGGTTGGTTTCGTCGCTCAGCGACAAGAAATTCTCTTAAATTGTTTCATATTTTGCATTAATATTATTATCAATTGACCTGCTATATTTTAGGAAAATATTTTGGAGAAAAGCAAATTTAAAATTGATTTTCTGAGGTATCTAGACAGAGGTAAAACTCATAACTTCTCACGCTGCATGAGTACTTAATTTAATGCAGATATATGTATTTAACAACACAAAAAAGGCCACGCACAAGTCACTAATAAATAATTATCCCAAAATTTATCGTTGAGTTTGATAAATCACCAAATTTAGCGATAAAATCACCGATCCCGTCGGTAAATTTGGTTGCAACAATATTAAATTGCATCTGCCACGTACCACGCATACAGAGATCAGGGAAACTACGAATTTTTAAGTAAAACAAAGCAGTTCTTCTATAACAATAAACAAATAACTAGTCTTGAGTTTGCAATTCTTTTGATTCTTCAAGTATTGCCGAAATTATTCAATATTTTACAATGGGAGTAAACATTTTTTTATAAATGTACTTCTTTAAGAATAACGTATAATATGATTACGTACAATTTTCCATATTGCACGAAATTGCTGATAATGTTGGCAATATTGTCAGAATGTCGTATATTAACCCCTCAACTTTAACATAGCAAACACGTCCCATTTCAATAACTGCACATCCAGATATATTTGTTTACTGATGTTTGCCAAACATAAGATAGAGAATAACATTTTAAAGGGCTGAACATAAGACAAGAATATTATTTGGAAGAAGTATGTTTCCAACAAAAATATTCTAGAAAAGCAAGTTTCATCACAATCCCGGATTTTAATAAAAATTGATCTTCTTATACCTAATAAAAATATTTTTTAAGGGATTGTCAATAGAATTGGCAACAATCAACCAAATCAGATATCAACCTGTATGGATAACTTTGGGAACACGGTCAAAGGTTTCGATGGATATCCGAGACCACCTGATTTTAATCCGATGAATGTCGGGGCCCATGGCCTTACAATGTTTACAAAGGGATTAACGTTTGATTGTAACAATATTGGGAGATTACATCTGTTATCTTTATTATATTAAACATAGTATTGTATTTTCGTATTGTTGGAGACCCGTTCAAATAACCATATTGTAATGGAGACATTTACTAAAAAATTTAATGAAAATTGAATATTCTTGATATTTTCAATCGTACGATCTATTCCCTTGCAAATTGAAAACGATTTGAAGAAAATTAAACAAATGGAACAACGGTTCTATATCACTATCCTTCGTCTAAAAGAGAAAAGATAGAGCGGCATCGGAAAAATTGACACATCCCTTAGAAGGTCAAGGTGATAAAAAGCACAAAAAAGGTGATGCCTAAAATTTGTTAGGATAGCGAAGGCATCTTGCTGAA
Source organism: Marronus borbonicus (assembly GCA_902655005.2). Classification (NCBI taxonomy): domain Eukaryota; kingdom Metazoa; phylum Arthropoda; class Insecta; order Coleoptera; family Scarabaeidae; genus Marronus; species Marronus borbonicus. Next base: position 3,005,907 of record LR737396.1, read on the forward strand.
CAACTTTAAAGAACGCAATATCATGGAGACTTGTTACGCCAGTTGAAACAAGCCATCATCGAGACACGCCGAGGAAAACTACGACAAGATGTATGGGTCTTGCACGAAAATGCACCCACAGCTCCAAATTACTACTTCTTATTTTCAAAATTAAAATCAGAGCTGAAAATGCGAAGATTTAACACCGATAAGAAGATCCATGAGGTGGTTCTAGAACACTTTGAGGACAAACAGCCTATATTGGTCATATTGGTGTCTGAAGTGTCTTGAAATAATAGATTGTATTGAAAAATAATAGATTTTTTCTTTTCAGAATGCGAGGACCACAGCTCGTATGTCTTGGTAGCCCCCAACGCCCGTCACATTAAAATTTTTTCCGATTCCCGATGCCTATGCCCATCATCCTAAAGTCAAAAAAAATTGGCCAAAATATAAATAGGTTATTTCGATTCCTTCAAGAATAAAATAAATTTCCACTCCCTATTGTATTTTTTTCCTTAAGCAACACCCATACACAGACATACAGCCATTGACAAATTAATTATTGCCAGTATTATCGAATAACAATGAAGGTTTTAAAGAAGCTTAACTGTCATTAATTTTTAAAAACTAAGCAATATACATACATACTTACACATGAGAATTATCTATAGATATTTATCCTATATGATTAAGATCCTGACGTCCATGGAAGTTAAAAATTCTTCGAAAATTGTTTTGATATATTATCCAATTGCCTTAGATTGGTATTGCACACACTAGCACTGTAGGTACACACAGATACACACAAAGGAACAAATTACACACACGTTTATATTTGCATGTATATATGGATACAGTAGCGATTTTGTTTGTGATTTGCAGTAATTGATGTAACAAAAAAAAACGACTGAATTGACACCACAAGCTCACACCCAGCAAGATACACTTCTCACTGCATTACTTCTATTCGTATTGAAATTAATTTGGTAAAGGGAATATTTCACAGAACTAAAGAATGATTTTTTTTTTCACACAAGTCGCACTGACCAATAATAACAACAGCCAGCCACGAAATTCATAGGAAAAACAACTTGGCTTGAGTCACTCGCAAGGCCACAGCAAACACTGTTTAGATCCCAAGTTGATTTCGATGTAATACAAGCCAATTACGCAGAAAAACATATATTCCTAGAAACACTTGAACTAATTCCTAGGTCGCAATACACCAACAGTACCCGAGGAGGAGACATTTTCGGAAAAACACTTTTTCTAAGATCTGATCCGCGAAAAAGCGACTTATTTTAACCGATTCGCGGAAAGTTTCTTCGCTAACACGTTCGATTCAATGCTCCAACTTAAACGGAACGTATTCTGTGTGTCTGTTTTCAGAAGAGAGATGGATTCCTGATGAAAATAGAGCGATTAGCGCGAAACGAGTACGAGCGATACGTTCACGTCACTCGCGACCATCGCACTGGGCATCAAGGGTAGGGTACAACGCTATTAAGGATGCCATTGTTCCGGATGCCGGAGTGCGCACGCGCCACCCGCATACCGCTCGACAATTACCTTGACAACATCAACACGCCGCTGCCGACAGGTTACCACCCGGGATACTCTCTCTCGCTTGGGTCTTGGCGTGCGTGCGTTTGTGCGAGAAGCTTGCTTCGCCCGATATTTAAAACAACATAAAACGGACGATCTTTTAATGCTAATATGTACGATCTGATATTTCGGAGGTATGACGAATGTTTTTCGTTTGTAGCTCGCTGATAAAACATCAAACGTACGTACCACAGAATTTTGTGGGAAATCCGGATTTAATATACAATAAGGAGGAAATATTTTATATTACGTATACATTTAGGATAATGCCGGGTTTCCACCAAACGTCGAGTTTCTATTTTGTTTTTATAAAAAAAAAAAACAAAAAAACAAAAACAAGACGGTGCAGAGCTAGTGCCAGTAATTTTTAAATGATTTCATCGTTTGGGAGAAGTTAATAAAAGCGAAGAACTCATTGTTGCAATATCAAATGAGTATCGCGTCTTCTGAATTATTACGCCATATTTCTTCAGGGTCAGGTAGATTGCGTTAATTATTAAAACTAGATACATTAAAATAGGAGGAGCACGTATCAAAGAAAAGGTCCTTTCTCACAAGATTCTATTTTTTTATTAGTTTGGGCGGCCGGTTTCGTATTATACAAAACACATCTTCAGGCCAGAATCAAAGTAAAGGTATTAAAGTTATAAAAAAAAATAAATAGAACATTCCATTAAGTTTCTATTCAATGTTTCTGCAAGTGCTTCAACCTCACCACACCAGGCATTAAGTCAAAATTTAATAATGAAAAATATCAAAATTGTAAAAATAAAATGTGTACATCGGACTATACGAACAATGGTAAAATTGGGACGAAGTTGCAGATTATAACATCAACCAAGAAGATCTCCGTACCTTACTTTACTAAATTTTTATTTATGGATTAAAATTAAAGGCTGGGTTCGTTTACAAAAACCAACTACAAGGCAAGGTATAATAGAGAGGATTAGACGAGAGATCTATGAAATTTTAACAACAAAAATTCAAATGTCTTTTGTTATTTTGTTATGTTTTTGGCTTATGGTTTATTTATCTATTTTCTCTTAGTAGAAACGTTTTTATCATTTCTTCTCCTCGCATGAGTGCGTAGATGTAATCATAAACATAATGATAATATTCCGAAAATTTATAATTTCAAAAGGAAAATGGATAGTAACATCCTTTTCTCTTCCATTCTGAGTTTTTATCAATATTGACTTACCCTTGCATTTAAAACTCAATTTTGTCACATTTTTCTTTAAAACAAATCCAAGTTCTTAAGGATCCATCAAGATCATCCGAAGTTATCGCGAATTTTTTTTTGGTTATAAGGTCATGCCTTCTTTTTATTTGCCAGAGTTCATCATTAAGTATTAAACAACATCACAGAAATACCAATCCACCATTCCATTTGAATTTTTCGAAAAATTATGCTTTTTCTATTTTCTCATTTTATTATTATTTTTAATTAAATATTTTAATTCAGGAGCTGGTGCTGGTAGAGTTGCTGTCTTCCTATTTTGTTTTATTCTGCTCCAAAAAGTAAAATCAAAGGGATTCAGGTCGACAAACCCCAACAATAGTTGCTCGGAATGCCATCGTTCCAAAAACCTTAACATCGTCTTTCGTTTTTCGCCAGATTTTGGTAAAGCCCAGGTATCACCCAAATTTTCAGGAACATTTTAATTCCAATCTTGCAGCAATTTTCCGATTATTTGCTTGAAATCCGGGGATTTGCAGTTACCGAAGAAAGTTGCCAACTATACTTTGAAATGATGCCTTTATTGCCGCTTCATCGGGCAATAAGCATTTTGTAAAGCTTCCGCTGGCCATTAATTTTCGAATACCAGATCCTTCTTTGATTTTTGCCTACGACAATTTGGGAAACAACCTGATGAAATAATGGAAAACTGTCTCTTCACGGCTGAGCGCACTGACGAAGTTCTTGATAAGGTAGGTCTAGTTCGATGTGGTTAGATGGCAGGAAAATGTCCTGTGGTCCACAAGGGGTGCAGAGGAGACGTTTTATTTTCCTGGCTCATAAATGTTTTCTGATGGAATGATGGAAAGCTGCACGGCTATCCGCTAAGCACAAAAACGGCAAAATTTGGTGAATCCAGATTGCATCCCGACTAAGAGAGATTCTCTGTTACAGATTTTTTCTCTGATTTTGAGATTCTCTATCGCACCGTATAATGCATTGTAGTTTTCCATTGTCAGCCTGTATATAGAGTTTCCCGTGCACTATGACGAGTTATCAAAAAGTGAAAGCCTTGTAACATCATCGGTCTATTAAGTGTAATTGGTATTAATGTTATTCAAGAAAGCGTAGAATTTGTTATGTGAGTAGTATTGTCATTGTATAGTGTCCACGGAAAAGTCTGCACCATATGAGAATTTTTCTTATTTACTTAGTTTTAAAGTAGTTATGTTGGTAGTTTGTGCGTGCATCATTAGAAACCAAAAAAATGTTCCAAAATATTTAACACATCGTATCGGCATGAAAACGTAAATATCGTTTAAAAGTCTCAAATGGCCAAAAATGTTATTATTTAACCAAACATGAGCAAACGTCATGAGAAAAAGTTGTTCGCCTCCAGATAGAGATTCCAAATTTCAAAATATGATTCAAACAAAATATTTTTTTCAGTAAATTTTCTTAAAACTTAATTTATTATTTTATTTTTCCAAATTAAATCATTTTGTATAAAAAAAACTTTCCGCAACGAATCCTGGAAGAAATCAGTAATAAGCCCATATGTATGTTTTTTAAATAGATACATAAGACGTATTGTTAAAATAAATATTGTTGTAAAACTGATTTCTTATTTGAATTAATTTATTACAAAATATTAACAACAAATTTATATTAGATCTAAATATATGTTGTTCTTGTCCCATATTTAAATACAAAATATATTTGAGCTTAATATATTTATATTTAATTTCATTCTTAAAATTTTTTTGTGTCCACTATGACAATCTTTCCGAACAACGTCGATAGGTGGCAATAATTTTTTTTTGGGAAGTAATAGGCGCATGCCTTTTTAATTCTGGTGTCCTATTAGAAGGACCCTTTTTATGACGAACCCTCGATTTCCAACTGATACTGATACTGAAAAAAATATTCAGTGTAAGAAAAAAACGAAAGTTGAATTTAATTCAATCACACGTTGGATTGGAAATCTCTAGATAGATGCAACAACTCTCTCTTATGACATTTCATATTTGATCAAATAAAGACATTCTTGGACATTTGAAATTTTTAAATGACATTTACGTACGTGGCAAATATTTTGGAATATTTCTTGGTTTCTGGTGACGTACAGACAAACTACTTTAAAACCAAAAAAAAAAATTAGAAGACAATCCAGATTTTTTAAATTAATTTAAGAATTATTCCATTTTATTTCAGAAACTGTAAATGATGATTAATCTCTTTGGTATTAGCAGCAAATAAATGCGGAAAAATAGTTTTCAAAACTTTATCCCAACAAATCCGCAATAAAATCTGAAAAAACATCAATTTCCACTTACCCATCCCGATCCCACTCCAACTTCAATAATACCGAAATTACGCTGCCAAAAAAAAACCGACAATGGCGTACCGACGGTTAACATAGTAGCGCAATCTCATCCGGGGTCGTTCACACGGCGCTGTTTACATTATTTAAGCGTTCACATATACAAAAATACAAAGAGAGAATGTCTTTTAGATTCTGAAAGAATTAAACTTCGCACGGGACTAATGCAGGAAGAAACGCCCTTACTAGGACGTCATCTCGATAAAAATTTACGCTTCCAAAATATTATTTTCGACGTAAACAAGGCATGGGAATAAAATTTGGCGGTCGTTTACCTCGCGCCGTCAGCCGCGACATTGAAATTCAAACATCGATTTTGTATCAAACTGCGTACGCGGTTATATGCGAATAAAAAGAACGGTATTGATATCGATTGTTTATGCGCCAAGTTATTATTATTGTATTAATTTAAGTCGATCTGTTTACGCAGAAATTTTCAGGTAAAACTGCTTTAATACACCTTAAAATCTGGCTGCGATACATTGCTTTTACACAGCTATAAATCACGCACGCAAAGCGCGGAAACACCAAATAAGCCTCCTCGATGTTATTTGTGTCTATTTATTTTCATAGATAAATGCGGTACACGCACTTCGCTAGGTACGGTTTTCGCGTTCCACTGACCTGAATCAAGTTTTCCTATCGACAAGTTGCCTTACTTTGACTTCGAATTGTGATTTTCCTTTGCTTATTCCTTTAACTATTTCTACGTACGTCTTAATTTCTGTATTTAAGGAAAATCTTTTCGATGTACCCGAATTGCGCCAAAAAACGATTATCTCTTAAAAATTGCATTAAAAAAATGACTTTCAGTACACTGCGCGAATTACGCTAAGAATGAATAATTATGTCTATTAAGGTAATTACGTTTGGTTCGCCGGAAGATATATTTGTTTCATTATCTTATCGCCATTTCGACGAATGTTATACACAAATAAATCCCAAGGTTGATCTAAACATATTCCAGGCAAATATATTGTTTAATTTCCAAAAATAGATATAATGGAGGAGGAATCCCAGATTTCTTTTTGACTTTATTGCCAAACCCAAATCTGTTATAATCCCGAAAATGAGTAGCTAGAGTATATCCTAAATTCATCAACGTAGAAGTCAAAGAAAGGGTGCAACACTACTTGCAGTTAACAACCACAAATTGCTCCGCAATCCAGAGGCCTTACAAAAACTGTTCAACTCCCTGAACACCTTAAACAGCTTCCTAAACGGCTTAAATAGCTCCCTAAACGGCTTGAACAGCTCCCTGGACAGCTTGAACAACTCCATGAACAGTTTGAACAGATCCCTGGAACTCGTCAATTTTTCGGCCTTTCTCCTTGCCAATTCTCAACGTAACTATGGAGGGAAATTTCTGTTAAGACTAATGTTGGAACATTTATTGACGTGTATAGAAGTTTGTAAGAAGATGGCTGTTCCAAAAAAGGAAAAGTTAATAGTAAGATTACCGGAACTCGTCGTACTGCTTTGCAAATAGTAGAAATAATCGGAGAATAAGCAGCAGAAAGAAGTTCAGCTGTATGGAACATTAGGTAAGTTCTCAAAGAACAGCATTTTTATCCGTTTCTATTTCCAAAAAATTCATCACCTATTAGAACAGTATTAATTACCCCGTGTAACAATATTGGGAGTGGTTGTAACAGCTATAATTATCTAATTGGCCCATTTCGATAACCCATTTTTTTGGAAAATGAACTGAGCACTCTTGCTACGACAGGAGCACATTGCTCAGCATCACAAATGAAGATAATGTCCACCCTTCCAGCAGCACTGTACCCCATTTTTTATGGAAAACGATGCAGGTGAATTGGCGAAAAGGAGAAAAATTATTTTTATTATCTCTGATGAAACAACAAAACCTTGCTTAATCGAAAAACTAAAATAATAGCAACTCTTTGTAGCTTTTCTGATTATCGAGTTCCGAGGAAATCATGAACCCAAACTGATGCATGAAAGGCCAGTTGATGGTGTTTAAGTTGTTTCTGAGCTGTAGACGTTTGAAGTATTTGGCCATTAAAATTGGATATTTACTGCATCGCTGTTACATTTAACATCATCCATTGAAATATTCTGTTTGAAATACAAAAAGACCGTTGGACATTATTGGATTCACAAAGCACTCAATTGTCGCCTAGTGTATCACAAGGCTCGGCAATGATACATACTTAACCTAGGTGTCTATTCAACTGGAAAATGCGCGGGCCACGATGTAAAAATTTACGAACCATGTCGCTGTGTATTTACGTGCAATACATCGGCTCAACTATGTAGGACTATAAAAACGGAAGTCGGCCATTCAGTGGTTTTTAGCATTTAATTTTAATTGCTACAGCTAAGATTATGGAGGAAGCGTTACAATTCTGTTTATTGCTAGAAGATTTATTAGTAACTGTTGCAGTATTCATGTTGGTATTTTTTTTGAAAACCGGGATGTTGTTTTTCTTTCGTAATTTGGTAAAACGTACAGTGTTTAGGTTAGATTTAATAACATTATCCTGTTGTTGATCTGGTGAAAACTATAAATTTCAACTTTCAACGATCCACTTAATTTAAAAAATTACTTCCAATGTGCATCGCCTCCAATGGAAAACAATCTTCCAATATTTAATTCTACCCGCAACGTTGAAATTCTAAAATCAACGCAAATATTCAACCGCTTCATGCTGGCAGCATTGAAAACCACAAACGTGGCGATGTAGCCTACAGCTCCATCTAGCGTTGTTAATCGTCGAGTTCGTTGACGACCGGCGGTGCTGAGGAGGGAGAAAATTTATCGCCTGAAGGCTGGAAGGGGACTTCCGGTCAACGGTCTCGTGGAAGCGTATCAGCTGATAAATAGTCTGTCCGCAATTATTTCGCAAATTGAATACGGAACGCGGAATACTGGAAGGGATGAGAGTTTTATATATTTCTTTATAAACAAAAAACAGCAGGATGCGATATAAAAGAGAAAGTATTAACTGGTCGGGATCAAAAACATTAAATTGAAGATGGATTGGTGTTTGAGACCATCTGGGGGAAATAGAGCACGGTGGAAGCTTTATTGTAGTTGGATTTAGGAGAGGTTTTGAAGGTTTTTCTCTTGGTAGCTATAGATTCTCGATCAGCAAATATTAAATGTGAAAAAGTGGACTAAAAGGCTTCAGTGGTACCCTTACCAAGCATACTGGATGCGAGTTTCATTAACTAAGTTATCACATTCAGCTTAGTGACAAGCTAATGTAGTTAATTTTTATAAAAACTGTCTTTCTGGAATGGTTTTAAAGGTTTTTTTAATTCTATTCTCTGAAATACATTGTAGTCTTTACAACATGTGTTTCTAGAAGGATTTCCAAAGATTTTTAAACCTTATTCTCTCAAGCAACCTTTTGGTGATTGATAAATAATAGGGTAGAACGATATTCAAAGAACTAGAAAAGGGTCTTTCTTAGTACAAGACACTGGTCTTTATAGGGAACACTAAACTGCTTGAGTGTTCCCTGGAAAAAATTACGGTTTGCAAGTGGCAGCCAGGATCACTTGAAGACGACTCCAGAACTTGTCCAAAAAGTCGAAAAATTAGTATTGGAAGGTGCTCAGCTAAGGAAGAAAACTCGTAGAGATGATTAGAGTATGCGATACAACAATTTCTTGCTCATCTTGCCATGACTAAAATCAGCGAAGATGGGTGCCGGGAATGCTTACGCCGTCGCCAAAACAACAGCACGTATTGTTATTCGGAACGAAACTTGGGTTCATCATTATGATCTTAAGTCCAAGTAAGTAACATAAAAAAGTTACACCATCACCCAAGGAGTTTAACACATCACAGTCAACCGATAAACTTATGGGGATTCAGAAGGAACCCTGTTGATAGATTATAAAGATAAAGCATAATTGGAGAACACTGCGCTTCAGTCTTGGGCAAGTTATTAAAGAAAAAAGGAGAGGAAAATTGACGAAGTGTGGATTTTTCCTGCACAACAATGCTTTCGGCTCCAAGAGCCGAGTTGCACTGGCTGCCCTGCATAAGGTGAGCTTCGATATTTTGGATCACTTCTATAGTCCAGACTTGGCTCCGAATGATTATTACCTGTTCCCAAAAGTGAAAAAAGAACTGCATGGGAAGAAATGTAGGAGCAGTGAAGAGTAAAGGACGCAGTTCTTTCTTCACTTTTGGGAATAATAATCACTCGGAGTCAGGTATCCAAGCCCACTTTATGCAGGGCAGCCAGCAATTTCAATGCGATTATAATAACTGTTCTTTCCTTTTACTTATAATATTAAACCCTCAACTCAATTACAAAAAAGAACGTTTCCAAAACAGATCCGCACCTCCCTTTATCTTCGTCTTCGCTCTCGAACTCCCCCTATATTATCCCGTCCTCTCAATTATTTCTGGCCCGAGTATTTTCTCTCTAAATTAGATTTTCACGACCGGTAAACAGCCATACGATCACGTGTATCATCCGTAAATCTCTCTATTCCGACCATTTTCGCTTGTTTTCCTGCTTCTCTGACATTTGGCGAGTTTTCGTTTTCGCGAGGGCGGTGGGGAAACGACGGGAGAAGGACGAACAATCTAAAAATACCTTCACTTTTCGCTTGCGATTTCGTTCTCCTTCCAAATTTTTCTGTCGCGCGCGAACGCAACGACGAACAGGTGAATTTAGAAATAAATTACGGTTTAGCCGATTCGAGATTACCAGGAGGAACTCTCTCGATGATAAAGAGAACCGGAGACGAGTGGTAGGGAAGGAAGAGGGTAGGCGAAGGGGTATGAGAATGATGGGCGTCGCACGCTACGATGTTTTCTAGGTCATTTTGGCTCTTTCGAGGTAAAGTGGAATTGCTGTCGGAAAAGAACGAGTATCCGAAGTTATCTGTTTATCATGATTAACTTCGTGTGTTGGTTGATATGAAGACGTCTAGCTGTATTTTTATCTTGATAAAAGAACTAAAACTTACGTTCGTATATTTCATTTTTTGACGGTTTCCAATAGCACCTTGTAGTTGCATCCCTTGGCTTCGAGCTTCTCCATAATTGTCGCTAAACGCAGTTATACGCTTTACAAATGAATTTCAGTGCGTAAGAAGACATCCCCAAAAAGCTGGAGCTACATTCCAAGATAAATATCTGGGCATTTCTTGTTGTAAGGTTGTGGATATTCAAGTCTACATGTTCACAATTGTTTAGTTTCTTGCAGATCAAAAGAAATTCCAATTTAGCTAGCATCTTCACTGTTGAATCACTTATTTTTTGCTTTTAGTCTCAGGTTCCATTAAAAGCTGATTGGTGGTCAAAGGCTACTAGTGCAAGGCAGTAAAGGGGCCTATATTCCTTACGTACATAACAGTGCTACAGATATAGTAAAGTTAGAAAAGAGTTAAGTGAACTGGCAATAGGCGTTAGTGTACATTGTCTCTGATTCTGAGAATCTACTGGAGTACTTAGCTCAGATGTTCCACTCCTTTGCTTCTAAAGTCTAGATCAAATCCTTCTTCTCAAATAACCTTTCCTAAACTTGGCATGTTGGCTAACTATTATTGTTACAACAAAAGTTTGTTCTTCGCTAGTTTTAGAATAAATAGCTAAAACTATAACTATTTATATTCTTTATAAGAAGAGCAATACGAAAAAAAAAATTATTATAAAAGAGCACCTCTAAATCCCTTCAAGATCGATACAGAAATGTGAAATTCATCCGCTGACATCGAAAGTCATTACGCCGTTTTAATTAGCTCGAGCGTCGTTCCGATTCCGCGACAAATTCGCGCCATCAACAAACAACAACAAAAAAAAAAGGAAGAACGCGCAACATTATACGACCCGTCCTGGCGCGGCGACGCGGCAACGGGATCTTCCGCCGTATCCAAAGCAACGGTCGCGACGCGCTCTCCGAACTCGAATCGACCGCCAAATCGAAGGACAGCCGCATGTTGTACGCACACATCCACCTCCCGAATAGCCATCTTTCTTTCGGCCCCGACTCCGCGTGGTTGCCCGACGAGCAGGCGGAAAGCGTACAGCGTGGAGAAGGTGGAGAGGTAGCGGTAGAACGTCGGTCGGTTGGTTGCTATTGCATCCCGTTCGGACGTTACCATGGCGACCTCGTTTGGCGTACGAAGCCGAAAAATGGGGGTATATACCCGCCGCCGGCCCATATTGGGGCCAATTCCGGGGACGAATGTACCTCCTATACACGCGGCACCTGCTAGATTCGGACGGAGAGCAAGAGGTTCGCCCTGCGAAAGGTAGAAATAGGTTTTTCGTGAACTATCGCGATCTAAATATCGGGAGAAGGGTTTGGGGAGTAAAACTGATGGAAGATGGTGGGTGTGGGTGGCGATGCTGGTTATAGCAGCTCCGTTTGCCTGGGAAAACGCGGGAAACACGACTGAACTCAACAGGAGGAAATATTATGTCATTTTGGATAATGACGATACTAAAATTTTAATGTTTAGAAAGGCGTTTTATATAAAATAAACGATTTCATGACTCTATCATATATTTATTGTAATCCGCACCATTTTGTTTAAATTATCTTAATATTGGGTAAGATGATATTTAAAAAAAATCTATTAAAACCAATGTTTAAACAACGTTGATCATTTTATGGATTCCAGGGATATTATTTGCATTTTAAAATCCATAAAGATACGTACGACGCCGGTCCAACGGAGTATATAGGATTATACACCTATATCCACCCATCGAATCAAATTAGTTTTAATACCATTTAAAAGTTTTTTTTTTTTACTTAATTGGCATTTCCGTTGAAAATTGCTATCAATTGCATGAAAAACAAGTAAATCATTAATCGTAAATTATGCATGGCACATAGAGTGCAAACAATACCGCACCTAAAATAGCACCTCGCAGAACATCCAGATCAACGCGTCTCTAAAGCAAAATCACGAAAATTTTTTTTGCACGTATCCAATATTGACGTATTAATAGCTGGGTAACTACTAACTACAAAACAAATACGTAGAAAAATATTGTACGTATTCGATCGATTCGTCTACCTTCACGTGGTATAATGGCTTTTCGCAGCTTTCTCGCTATAATCGACGACATGTTGTAAATAAGCAGAACTGAGCCCTATCAGAATATTTGTTTAACAGTGTAAAGCATATAGGGATCACCACGAGATTCTTCATATTTCTTTCTTTTAGTGGTTAAATAATGCAGATCACACCAGCTTTAGCCAAGCTGAAATCTGATGATCCAAAATGCAAACAATATACTTCTACTTGTTTATTTTTTTTAATTTCCTCCTCTTTGCGATATTTATTCCAATACCCAACTCTTTTGTTTTAATTTTTTTTTCCAAAGGAAGTACACTAATTAGTTACTTATCGCTACATAAAAACGCGGGAGAAACTATACTATACGACCCTCGTAGCTAGAAGAGAACATTTTGCGCCCCAAATGTATATACGCCGGCTAGACTGTGATTGGTTATTTGGTCGGGCGTCTTACCGTTGCCATAACAACCAGGGCCGCGACCGAAATATTTTATTTCAACCTATTATACCTTGTAAGTAGGAGGTATAAGGGTATATATTTCGCAATGTTGACCATGGAATAAATGGATATTTAAGCAGTATTTTCATCATTTTCAGCAGTATTTATTATTTTTCTTAATTTTAATATATTTCCTTTTTGTTACATCCTAAGACAAAAGTAATGCATCAAGTAGGTTGTGCCGACTATAGGCCATGGCAAAAATCATATAACAACACCAGCTGTCAAATATTGTTGATTATCAACAGGCTTAATATTTGTGAAATAATGTCGCAAGTAGAAAGAAGAAAGTTGGAGGAATATTTGTATAGAAAAGGTGTTCAAAACGTTAAAAAATTAGTGCAATTGACTGAACTCGGAAAAAGTGCAGTATATGAAACAATAAAGAAGATAAAAAATAGGAGAGAAATGAGCCATGGACCAGTTTCTGGAAGACAGCGTAAGATTAGCGGAAACGATCTAAACGCTTTAGTGACTTTAGGGCGACAAAACCCGCGCCTAGGGCTAACAGATTTGGAAATCAACGTTAAACAAGAGTGTGTCCAGAAACTGTCCGCATTTCACTGAGAAGACAAGGTTACTTATCAAGGAAACCAAAAAAAATCTCTGCAATGACGCATCTACAAAAGCAATGAAGAATAGATTTTTGCCAACGATTTCGAGACGATAATTTCGGTGATGTTTTTATATCTGACGAAAGTTGTTTTCAGCTTGGTGCAAATCATTTAAAAATCCTATCAAGAGAAAATGTTACCGGTCAAATTTCGACCGGACAAAACTTGGCAACAATTCCATGGCCAGCAGCTTCCCCAGATCTTAGTCCCAGCGAAAACATATGGGGACTAATGAAAATTGAAGTAGAACGAGCAGCACCACGAAATAAAGAAGATTTGATTCGGTCAGTTTTACAAGCCCGGACCACTATCACCGAAAAGTATAGCGTTGACCTCGTTTCGGGATTACCCGAACGTTTAGTTAAGTGTTTACAGTTAAATGGAGATTGCATTAGTAAATGAGATGAATTATTTGTTGTAATTTTATTATTTAAGTAATAAAAAGCCGTGCTTTTTGTTTTCCGGACACTTTCTAGACGGACTATACGTAGCTATATACAAGCTTTACCTGAGAAGCAGATCCAATACAATACATATAGCTTATATTTCGTCATTAATTACAGAAAACAAGACCTACAGAAATAACAGCTGCACAAGTTTACTTACCGAGACTGAGTTATACCATTTGTATGCACATACCTGACACCTAAATGATAATGTTTTACGACTTCTACTCTTCGACAGTGGCGAAAAAAAAAAAAAAATAATAGGTTTGCTGAAAGGATTTATGTAAATTTGCTCTTTATACTGCAAGGGTAAATATTGACGCTTTTAAAAGTATAAATATAAAGATTATGGACTTAAACTTCATATATTCTTCGCGTCGAAGCTAAAGATACGTGTGTTTAAAGAGATTCGCATGGTTTCCATCATTAAAAATCCTTTTAAAGGAGGACGTTAGCAATTCTTCATTGACCAATATATCTATACCGAGTGTCCGTTTAAGAATGAGTAGCAGTCCTGTCTCAGAAATGGTAAATTCTACAGGATTAACCATTAAAAATAACTTTTCTTTTCGGACTTAATCGTTAGAGAGTTGCGAGAAAGTAGAAAAAGCATAATTTCTCGAAATGTTGCATGGATTTATATTAATACGTAATGACGAATTCTTTCATATCAAATGAAGGCATGAAGTTACATCCAAACGAATTCACGAAAACTTTGGTTTGTCTTAATGGCTTCTTAAAAAACTCGGACTCGTTGGAATCGTGAAAACCATACGTTTACTATCTATTGACCAGTCCTCCTATGGTTGCGTTTTCACTATCAGCTTCTACTTTGAGTCTTTATCAATAATAACTCACAATATCCTTCGAACGGATCCAAAATATAACCTTACAGCTCGTTAAGATGCCGAGATGTAAAAATGTTAACCCAAGGCCTACAGGAAAAAAGGCGGAATTTCTAAGGGTGCCAATTTATGGCCCTATGGTCGTATATTGCGGAATAAATTTTCAGCGTGCTACCTTTAACGGTTCAGGAGAGGGCGTTTGAAGTTTGACATATACAAAAACTGTAGAAGGACATCGCGTTCAATTATATACCAAAAGACGCAGCTTTTGTCGAAGATCAAAACAAATGCATTATTCGCTAATATCAGTCTAACCGTTATGTTTATGTTTAATGTCCGTACCATCTCAGCTGTTGTTGTGCTACCTTGATTGTGCGTCGCTTCTTGTACGGTCACGCCTAGTTCTGCCCACAATTTTTCGCAAGGACTTCATTTCTACGGCTTGGATTCTTAATTGTATGTTGTTGTTAGTGATCCAGCTTTTGCAATGTTGGAGGGAAACCTTCGTCAAGTACCTTCACTTTTTATTTGGCTA
The DNA here is from genome assembly GCA_902655005.2 of Marronus borbonicus. Classification (NCBI taxonomy): domain Eukaryota; kingdom Metazoa; phylum Arthropoda; class Insecta; order Coleoptera; family Scarabaeidae; genus Marronus; species Marronus borbonicus. Next base: position 3,021,019 of record LR737396.1, read on the forward strand.
TTACCTATGAAAGTTTTTTTCCAAACCTCGAAGCACTTTGCATTCGGTATTGGTTTTCACTTCGTGATTACCATCACTTGTAACCAAACACCCAAATATGTAAAAAAAAAATGTTCACCTTGTTCGATTTGTTTCCTGCCAATAGCGATATTGACTTTTTTATTATTTCTACCTATCTATTTACGTTTCCTTTCTTCAAAGCTTGGCTCTAGATATCCAGGTTACGTTGTAAATTGTTCTTAGTCCTTGTGCCAAATTATTGCTCAATATATGCTTCCAAGATTTTGGAAGACCTTGGACGTCTTCAACAGAAGCAATGTTGGAAAGATTTGTTTTGTTTTTTCAATCCAATTACCAAAAACCTAATGTAAGCGACCTCGCGAGCTTGGACGAGATACGTATGATGACCACTCGACAAACAGCCATCACTTAATTTAGATTATTATCAGCCGAAAAGCTATTGAGATGTCTCATTGTCTGGTTGTATGCCTCTTATCCGCGCTTCTATTTATAAATCCGTTACAATAGAACAAGGTCGACGACCCTCAATGCCGTCCTTTCAATATCCCTCGGAGATGCTTTTACATAAGGGAGAATGATTTTTTTATATCTTTAGTAATCGATGCTTTTACGGCACATTTTTCTACCTGTCTCATTCATTGTAACTACAATAATATTTATTTTTATACTTTTTTTGAATTTCTTTCCCGTACATAGTATTAAATGTTAATTAGACCAGACTTCGCTTGTAACGTTTGCACAACCTCCCATTATACAATTATGCAATCAGAACGAATGTATTAAGTCGGCTATTATGTTTACGAATAAAATTTATTTAATTGTTCACTAAAAAAATTTTTGAACATTAACATACAACAGACAAGTTGGATGTTCTCTACAGGTGGCGCTACAAATAGCTGTTTTTTAATTTACCACAGTAAATATAGAAACGCCACTTTCGTGTACCTTAACTTAAGCTTTAACATTAATAATCTTTATCGTTTATATCTTGAAAGATCTTCAAACCATAGTTGATTAGAATGAGTCACCGCCCGATTGTACATTTCTCTCCCGCGATGCATTTTCCCCCAAACAAAGAGGGTCGATCACCCTCGTGGCAGTTCAGCACAGTTTGCCGCAGCTCCCTGCACGGGTTCTATACCCTTATTCTTTCTTTGTTGTGCACGGGGAAGGCGTCGTAGGCATCTTGCCGTAGTCGTCGGGGTTCGCAATTGTAGTAATTTTAATTAAATATATTGTGTTGGGGCGTTCGCTGGGTGATGTTGGGGTGTTAAGGCGATCAAAGGCAGCGTTTTAGACTCTTCTCAACGTTAACCTGTTCTATTTTAAATTGTAGAAGAAGAAAATTATTATTTGAGAGTTCGGTTTGAATTAAAAGAAAATTTTATATCAGCAATGGGAGAATTGGCGACAATTAAGGATCAATTTTCAATGAAATTTTTGATTGCTTCATGTGTTATATAGAGGAAGAAGCGATGAATCTAATAACCTACGAGCTACTGCAAGATCTAGAAGAATGTCAACCATTAAATAATAGCAAGAAAAGAAAGTTATCTAAGACCTTCAAGCGGCAAGATTCTTTTATTAAAACCAGTTTAGAAATGTACAAATTCCAACGAGATTAAATGCTAACCTTGTTGCTTTGACACCCTTGGACGTCGTTTAAGTTTTCTACATGTCTAAAGGTACAAGCACACAGATTTATAATCAGAAGCAAATGTGGTAAGATTGTGACCATCTCCTAATAGGAGGTTTGAAGATGCCACCAGAATGCTCCACTATTTCCAGGTTTATTAAAATCTACCGAATCAATTCTACCTGCTCGAAGAATAGGTCGCTTGACTTGAGGCAACGCTTAACTGACTTTGATGACCTAGAGCCAATCGACACCCAACGTTAGCAGCTATTACGCCGACCGTTCCACGTTTTACTAACCAAACGCCAACCGCCAGCCAACCAACTATGCTACTAGCGTTGATAAACATTTAAACATCGTTGTGACTCTTCCAATAATATTTTCTCATTGGTATGTAATTTTTTAAACACTGCGCAAGTGCAGTAGACTTGTAACCCACGCATTGGTGCCAATTTAAAAAAAAAATGCTCTTAAAAGAAACTAATTTTACGCGTACTTTTACGTGCTATTAAAGCTCGTATTGTTTCCAAAACCTACTACAAAGCTATTTCTAGAAAACGGAAGTTAACATTTCGCACAGAATCCGCTGAACGTGTTACATGGAAATCGAATTAACGTTTCGCCATTATTACAATTACAGAATAAAGCGGTGTGTATTCCTACGTATGTACGATATTAAGCGTGAACCGCTAATAATAGAACGTAGCTGCAACGGCAAATTGAATCATTATTTGTCACAATGCCAAGGCTGTTTCCCGTTCAGTCGCTGCGGTAAGCCGTGCGAGCGGCAAAATTCGTACTAGACGTAGTGTACGCGTACAATACAAACGTGCGCCGATTTACGTGGTATTGTGTACGTGAAATAACAGCGTTACGAGCGTTAGATTAGCAAAAGATAACCGTGATGTAGTAACCTGCCTTCCATCCCGTGTATACGTAGAATTAATTACCTATCTAAATAAGTAATTTTCGTCCCGAGGTTTTTACGTGGAACCTCTACAAATGATGAAGACAGAGAAGTCAGTAAAGAGGATTAGGAGTAATGACTTGTTTTTACACACATTTCATTTCTTATTTCAAAAGGGGAAAAAGCGGAAAGGCTTCTTCGGAAAGTTTGGAGCAAGGATTAAAATCTACTTAGCCACTCCTAGAATCCTTCTACGTATTTATGACAGAGGTTCTTCCTATAGAAATAGGCGTTTAGGGGTTTTAATTGCTATAAATTCTTATTAACAGATAGTTACACTCTAGGGCTACCCAAAAGAATTTTATAGGGTAACAATATCAGCCTCAGCTGATCTTCTTTTAGAGCTAACTTCTTTATGAACGAATTTTAACACGTCCACTTTCGCCCTCGTGTACCATTCGTAGTTTTTTAGATTCAGGATTCAGATTTGTGTTATTTACATGTTGGATTGTCGTATATGACTTTTCTGTTAACGTTTTACAAAAAACAAAATGTTCTACTTCGTTGGACATCGCTACTAGACTTTGAATTTATAGATTCTGTGCCAACAGTTGGACACACCCGAATTTTTCAAACTCTCTTCCAAACTTGAAAACTTTCCAAAATTGAAAAAAGTTTTCTTCTTCCAAACACAAAATAAACATTACCAAAATATTATAAAACATAATTATTGTATAGTATGCCACATCCTGAAGCATGGATCTACGCATAAACCAACGTTTTCTGTACATATCGTGCAGTGATACATGGATTTCTTGTCCATCTTCGTTGCATTGAACGGAGGGAAGTGTGTCCAGAAAAAAATTTGAAATACATGCTTGCAGTTTGGAAGGCTTTCCAGAAACAATGAAATCAAAAAGACCAATTTTTACCTTTATTTGATTGCATTTCAACCAGTTAATTTTATAATCAATTCCTTCCTTTTCTCTTCTCATTTCCCTCCCTATTTTTCTATTTTCGCGAAAAAATCAATCTATTTGATCGTTCGATGTCAGTCACCCTGGATTACGATCGTCGAAAAACACACCCTATTCCCCAAGTTATCTGTCTATATCTATACGGAGAAAGCGAAGAGTAGGAAGTCGTCAAGTACGCCACGCGAAAATAAGGAAGACGCGCGTAAAAACAAGTCTGGCGAACACCGACGCAATGCCGCATCGTTGGCTGCTCAGATATTTTGATTTATTGCCGAAACGTCGGATCCTATAAAGTTTCGCATTTGTCGGCGGAGTCTAGCGACTCCGGCCTTAACGATTTTTTAATCGGATCTTCGAGCTGCGTCGCGGAACACGCACGAATTGAATGGAATTGGCTTATAACGATATTCATTTGTTTTTTATTACTTGGCTTTTTTTGAGTGGAAAGTCGTGAAATTTAAATTCGTGAAAGTTACATACCGCTACGTTGGTAATTAGAGGTGTTGCCCTCTTTAAGATATTTTTAAATCCTGTTCTTTAGAATATTTCGGTGGATAACAGAAAATTTGTGCATTAGTGTCGCTTTATCTCGTACTGTATTATGTATCGTTATTTCCAACACTTGAGATTCACCAAATTTATATAAAAAAAAGTTTTGTCCTCTGAACGTTATTTTAGTTGTTATGAATAAAGTGAATTAAAATGTGAAGGAAAAATTCCTCCATGACCGAAATATCTAGGTTCACCGTATTCATCACTTACCTCCCTCAAATTCACAAGAAAAAATGTTCTTGGCACGCTGTAGTTAGCAGCTTTGTGTTTATTAAAGGAAGCTTTTACAGACTAATTTGAAGGCGCCCCATTTTCTAACATTCATAGTGGCTCGTGTTCGAGAACCGATAAAAATTTCCTCTTCAATTTTGCCTCGCTTATTCCTACAAATTTTGTCCGTAAGTTCGTTCATCTCTCCTAACGGCTTTTACAAACATCATCATCAAGCTAAATTTAATACGTGGGGGGTGGGAGGAACACATCTTGAAGATTAACCGTGGGTATTCATATATTCCAGTATGTGGGTAGTGTGTAGCGGATTAAACGAGCAATCGTTTCGTTCCAATCAGCATGAAAGCGCAAATTAAATGAACTTTTACGTTTTTGTACAAGAAATTAAACTATTGCATACGAAGGTGAGTTTATATAACTATAATTTTTTGTCAGATTAAACAAACGTGTTAATTCTTAATATAGATTGTTATTATTTAAAGAAATACACTACAAACACATATGTATATGCAAATATTATTTTATTATCAAAAAATTAGCCCCGGTTTATTTATTTACACGCTAGAAACAACATTTCTAGCATGGAGAAAGTGGAAAAATGATTTCTCGTGATGAGTAGCTGTTTTCGTAATATTCATTATTACGCGCTAGTTCTTCTCCATCCAGATACGAATCTCGTTCGAATTTCCACAATATCTAAACTCCCAGCAACCTGTTTCGTGCGAGAGAAGTTCACGAATAGAACGAGTATGGACCTCTATGCGTCTATAAATATATTATATTACGTTTTAAGCGCTTGAAAGCATGTATAAGGTAAGCGAGCTAGGGAACGTAATCTCGGTGCGCTAGACGGGTTATGAGCCATCGAAACTGGTTCTAGCGTAGCCTGCCCCGATTACGAAGCCATTAGAATTTTTTTCGTTATGTCACAGTAAACCAGATGCATAAAGTTAAGAGAAAAGCCAATCATTTCATTTCTGCGCACGTAACTATCTATGCTTATCATATATATTCCAAACTCTTTTAAAGAATGTATACGGGAGTGGTAAACAGAGTTGAATATACAGGAGGAACGAGAATGCGTGGATCCCCATTATCGATCGTATGACCGAATGATGTGAGAGAAAACTTTCCAACGTGCCTGTCCTGCCCTGCTCTCCAGAAAAAAAACTTAAAACTAAGACATACGAAAAATACGGAAAATTAAACGGGAGGGTCTTTTGTCATTGTAGCACGAACCGTAAAACATGAGTCCGCCTAATAAATCAAAAAAACCTTCAGCTTGTTCACCTATCCAAAGTAAAGGTAAACTGCTTGATTTCAAGAACAATAATTCCTTTTCTGGCTCATTATCTGAGGAGCGAGGGAGTTAGAAGGATATTATAAGTCCACTTTTCAATTTCTTCATTTGTTAAAGATAGATCGCCACAGGTCTTTGATTTGACTTGAAAACTTAACAACAGTTAATAAATACGAAATACGGAGTTAGAAGTTAGAAGCGTTTTATTAACTGGTTAAATTATAATCAAAGAATTTCCTCGGAACCATACAAAAGCCCACGTAATTGATTATTACACAAAGTTACTTTCAATTTGGAAACATTATCGAGGTTCCTCTCCCTCGAGGGTTAAACACAATAAAGCAACTTTAACTAAAATAAATGTTTCTGCACTTAAAGAATATTTCATAAAAAAATGCCTTTTATGCTGTTAATGAATTCTCAGAACCCAGTAAGTTTACCAAATATATAGAGGTAATCCTTGTTCTTTTTTAAATGTTTCTCCGTCCAAAGTACCATTGTTGTTATCTCATATTCGTTTTAGTTAAGAATATTTGGTAAATTTTTGACCTGTTTTATGCCTCTTTCAGGTGTAGGAGACAATAACGCAGTTAATATTTATCAAATTTTGCTTCCTTAGAGAGATAAAACAATATCCAACGCATATAATGATGTGTGAGAAGCCAATTTTTGTTAGAGCAAGTACACATTTTATTAGATTAAATGAGCGTGTTGTAGATTAGATTAGATCAGTACACGAGGTGGTTCTTGACCTACCTCGCTGGTGGTTCCCTTATCATTAAATCATTTTCGTTGCTTGGCTTTTTTCACCAAACCTAGCAGATTTGTGACCGGACCCTCTACGTGGATTTCATCTTTTGAGTATTCCGACCCCACTTCTGAGAGCCGTATCCTGTCACAGTCTTTTCTTCCGCCCAGCAGAATCTACATACATACTGTTTCCTCGCACAAGCTACTGTGTATTCAGTGCCTTTGGGCTTTTGTCAGCAGTTTACGAGTCTACTCGGGCTAATTCGTCTGCTTTGACATTTCCTAGACGGCCGTCATGTCGTGATACCCAGACCAGGGTGACCTTAGTTTGGCTTCCCAGCCTAGCCCAGCACATTCAAGCAGTTACACACCAATTTCGACTTCGCCTGTGTCGAATCCCGTGCTTTTATCACTGCTTGACTATCTAAATAGAATAGGTCGATAATTAATTTCTTGCCTGTCTAATTCGAATTATGCTTAGTGATTTATCTTCGGTCTAATCCCACAAATTCCGGGTGCGACTCCAGTCTCTGTCTTTGAGTTGTCTGTGTATCAGATAGAGTCGGCTTTAATGGGCGGGCCTTTCTTCCATTCTTCTCTATCTGATATTACCGTTTTATATGTTTTATGTTTCGAGGTTGTATTTGGGGCTGATGGCGTCACTAGACCGGCCCCGTCTTGAGTTCCTGCCTAGCCTTCTAATTATAGGAAGTTGACTAATGAAGACCATTCGTTAGTCTCCAACTTGTTAACCTGGCCTCTCCTTGAATATGTACATGTAGTGCTTGCAGGTCAAAGATGACTTCAAGAGCAGCTATCGGCGTGGTTTTCATTGCCCACGTGACCCACAAACATGCTAGTCTTTGTATGCCAATTATATGCCTTATTGCCTTCGTTCACCAACCCTCCGAGCCATATGTTATCATTGGTCTGATAACCCTCATATATCAACAAAGCATCATTTTTGGGCTTGTGTTGTAATTCTTAATATAAATATTATTTTAAAAAGACAAAGAATTGTCGTCCCAAATTTTTCTCCGTTTATTTAACATTTACCAAACAAAGCCAAAAATATTCTAATTTCAATTCAAACGTTTAAAAAAAAGGATTACTTACGTACTTCAAGATGTCATTGAATGCAGTAACCCTGGGTCCTTTTCCGAATACAGCCCAGAGTCTGAAATTAAAAGCATTTTTTAACAATTTTAACTGAGAAAAAAAATCTAAAAGCAGAGCGGTTGCTGCGTGCAATTATATCTTTTACATAAGCGGTTCATCGGAGACAAAATCTGAAAACACCACTGGAACCAGGCAAGGAAAAATACATGAAAACCAGCAAGGACGTCATAAGGTCGCTCCATATGCTACTCCTATAGCAAAACTATATCAATGGCATCATTTTTACAATAATGGTGATACGCAAGATTGTGTATCTTCTATTATGATAGTTCTAAACGGATGGATTTTTCTTTGTACTTTAACTTGCTGTATCACCGTCTTCTCTGCGCTTACGCTTCCAAAAGAAACGTGTCATATTCAATGGTAAACATTGCTTGGATTGATTACTAAAAATTGTAATATTTTTGAAACAAATGCATTATGGGTGTAAGCTCGTTTCACAGAAATAGAAATTACTTTTGATAAAATTGGAAGCAAATATAGAGCCAGCACGCTTCAATCATTGTTGCTCTCTCAGTAGATCGCAGGCATTTCTTTTACGCACCCATTTTGATTTTTGCTTAGTTCTTTAGAATGATCCTTGATTCTACCCTAAGTTTATCCAATTTGCCTATTACAATTAATATTAAAACTTTATATACGTATCACCCACAACGTCGCTAACAAACGGTATTTTGCATCCAAGCGGCCATTGAGATACAGAATTCTCAAACTCGCGACAAGAGTAAGCGAGAAAGGCATTGTCGGACACGTTTGACGCTCGCTATTGCCAAAAGTAGGACGCGACCGTTCCTGTATCAATTAAGGCTCTATTAATAGAAGCGGGTCTCTTTCGCGATGGATCGCCAGCAATGCGCGACTGACTTAACGCTCTCTCGCGAACGTTTGGGACCTGATAGAATGCCGGCGATACGTCAAAACAAACCTAGAGAACTAGACGTCGCGTCACAAGAAGAAGTTATTTGTCGTCGCAAATGGGAAAAGAAAGGAAAAAAAAAGATATGGTTCTTCTGTTGAATGTGGATTCTGTTTGATATTCCTTTCTTGTTTTGTTGTTACTTAGATGGACTCTTAATGTTGGTCGAGCTAACACTGAGGAAACCTTTTTTTTTAAGATTTGCTATTTTACGATTGTACAATTGTATTTTTAGATTATTTACGAAACGCCGAATAAAATGTGTAGAAATCATTTTTGAAATTAAGAAAATTGCAATTGGCACTTGTAGGTACCTGCATGGGAATTGTTATAATTGTTCTTAGAATAGAGAAGTTAATTAAGCTAGTGTCTTCCTAAAAAAGTTACTCAGCTTGTACCGACTAAATTATGCGATTATGGACTGTAGATGGTGTCATACTGTGTGTAAGATCAACCAAATAATGATCACAACGTGCAGAAACCACGGCCAAATTTCATCAGTCTTAAGGTAGGTGGAAAAATTCTGAAGACGGCGTTACCCATGAAGTCCACAGAAAGTGCTGCTTAACAAGACATATTTATTATCAAGCCATTTTATAATTATTTGTATGTGCCTCGTTCGCGTTTTTGAAGAACCTTATCGGAGATTTTGGACGATGCTGCCATATACAGCACACCTCACAGGATTAATTTGCGTAGACGTATTGCCTTTCAAATGCAAGAATCTTTACCGAAACAATAACATCGACTAGAAAAAAATGATTGTTAAACAACAAATGAACGTCCAACATGGCTATATCACTAACGATTGGGAAATTATCAGAATTATCTTCGATAATAATCTGTTTTCTGCGATGTTTTAAACTAATCAGAACTCCTGCACGTGTCTGTGCAAATATCAACAGATCCCGACGGATCTATAACGTACGCCTTACCAATACTACGTCTAGGTAAATCTGTTAATATTACGCAGCAATATTTAAACCGGTGAATATATTCAGTGATATATTAATAAAACATAAAGGCGTTTCTCTACGGCACACTTGGACTATGACATATGGTTGCTTTATCAAAATTATGCCAAATGGCAAAATTTCAAAGGCTATATTTAAAAAAAATACAATATGAATTCCAGATTTATTTTTAGACGTATTGTTCTCTCAAACCCATTAAAATCTGGCAAAATCGGGTAATTAATACGACTTGGAAAAAGAAATTTGAAGAATTTTCGTGATTCATATATTAAAAATAATCATTAATATCATGGTGGCTACCTATGATATCCCTTTCGCGAGACTTACAACAGCTAAATTGCGCGTGTCTACATGCCTCGATTCCCGCCAATAATTCCCAACCGCAGAAACACACCGCACAGATAAAGTGGAACGAGCGCACACGCATTCTTTAAGATACAACTCAATCATTTCTATTGGGTCGCCTAGCGTCACCCGCAGTTGACTGAGATGTGTTGATATGGGTATTAGTATGAGATTTGCGGCCGCATTAAATCGTTTTAAATTATGATGAATTAATACGTTGAGATTGACGATTGCAATTGTTATGCTTGTTCCCTTACATTGTTTTTGTTTAGGGCAATTGTACATCGTCCCAGTTTGTCTTGTTAGGTAGGATTCAAAGCCATAGCGTTGATTAATCTTGGGAATACAAGATTATATTTGCAGGTCATAAATTTCATTGTTAAAGCCCGGTTCACACGTACAATACCGTGTCGCCAATTGCGAAATGGCGACAACATCATCTATTTAGTATAAAGTTTGTGCATATTGAATTGCAAAGTTTCGTTGTTTCTGTTAATCGAATGTCGTCGAATTTCTTATACGCTTATTTTTAATAATTATGAAAAAGTATCGCTGTTAACTGACTCCACAAATTAGGAGGGCAAAAAGTAGTAAAGCCCTAAATTTTTGTATTTTCCTTATTAGAAACACCGAAATTTTTGGAGTGCTTTTAAACTCTTCATCAGGATTACAACATTTAAAAGCGATTACAGTCAAGACATGAACTCAAAGTAGAAAAATTAATTTACAATAACATTGTTAAATACTCATTGTGCAACAAACGAGAAAATACTGGAACGATTAACAACACGATATTTATAAATATTGATTAAATATATTTATAAATGTTATCTATTCAGGAAAAAGAAGGGTATCACTAAAGAGTATACAGGGTTTCCTCAAAGAAAAACACAATACATGGTCCAAGTTAACGAAACAAATCTGTATAAATACAATTTAAATTTTCGATGTCCCTCGTATAATTAATGGAATCAGGACTTTCATTAATTAAAACACATTTCTAAGAAACAACGTTTAAAATAGCTTCGTTCAACATCAAGGCTTTTAACTTCGTCAAAATCAAAAGAGTGGCCACATTACAAAGAGTGAGTGCTTGAGACAGTTGAGTGTAAGTTGTTGCGGACATCGCTTTTGTGTCTCGAAATGTGATTTTCTCAAGGCTCTCAAGGTTCTCAACATTTAGTGGGGTAGTTTTAGAATCAGGGTCACCCAAGTGACTGTTAGGTCTGAGAAAGGAAAGCAGTAACTTACTTATATGCGAAGTTGGATAATTGTTTCTTCCCAACATTTCGTGAAGTTTAGTTTAAAGTTCTTATCATGGTAACTGATTAGGTTGATTTTGTATTTAAGAGGTTGACAGGATTTAAAATTAGAATAACGATTTGAGTTGTTTGGTTTGTAGTACCGATCTAGTTTGATGCAGTTGCTCACATCCCTAATAACTTTAGAGTCTAGAAAAAGAACACTTTGTTCAGGTTCTGTTTCTACAGCAAGTTACAGCTTATTGTTAAATTCATCACGATTTCAACAATAGAAAGACTACTTACAGGACAACCAACCCTTTTAAGAAAGGAACTTATTGCTGAAGCAAAAATAAGTTGAATTGAATAAAACAGTAATTATTTCTGAAAAAAGAGGTAAGGTAGTGGAACAATCCTCTGAGATAAATGGAAATTATCAGATATAAGTCCGGTGAATAGAGAAATAACTTAGAAAGATACCAACACAAAACCAGCAGGTAATTGAAAGTTGTTAATGTTAGAAGCAAGTCTGTCCGTCTCTGAGTCTGAAAGTGTTAAAATCTTTAAAACCAAACTCTATAATTTTTGCAACAAATTTAAAAAGTTGTTCAGTTGATGAATTAATACAAGAAGTAATTGGTCTAGGGGCAAAATTAATTTTGTGAATTTTAATGAGAGCGTAATATCTAAACGCCACCCCTGCATAATATTTCAAATTCTTAGTGACTTCATCTGAAGCGTGGCCCGCTTCATATAGGTTAGTAATTAATTAATCTAATAAATTTCAGTGTAGGGTCGTTAAGTAAAGCGAGATAGATTTCAGAGTTTGAGAGAAGTTCTATGAGATTTTCAACACAACATTTTTGCTTCTCCAAATTTCCAAAGGCGCACTAATAGAGGGACCAGAGTTTGCTCAGAGTTTTGGGAGAAATTAGTAACCAAATATGTGGTCCCAAAACTCAAATCCTTCAATGTTCACAACAATGCTAAATCTAGGAGAACGGTTTAGAAGATAAATCTAGGTCCTAAAGCAAGAAAATTCTTAACTCGGTCGGGAAAAGTACAGTTATAGACAAGTTAGTGAACTATTTTGGGATTGTTACATTCACATAAAAAACCTAAAGGGTCGATGAGTTTCTCAAATTTGAGAAGGTTCTCCTTTTTAACCTTTTCGAAAGTACCGATGTTAAGCATTCACGAAATCAATATAAATGTGTAAAGGTAAGCTATTATATAAAGACATGAATTGAATTTTCAATACATCTTATTTTTAGTGCAAAGAAGTTAGCAGCTAACTTATAGATACGCTCACATACATCATAAAAATACTAATCATTATCTAGAATTCGTAATAACAACGAATAGCGCGAAACAAAAGAAGGTTAGCGACGTCATCGACGTAAAGTTATTCGTAGCCGGCTAGATTTTACGCGTTGCGATACGTCTTTGTTATCTCGATACCCAAAGAGAAGCACGCAAAACGTACAAACCGTGGTGTTCTGCGTCCTTGAAAAATGTTCGCTCGACTGTTAAACGGCGTGCCTTGATTGCTAATTACGTAAGGCGTTGTAAACCGTAATAAATAAATCTATGGTACTTATCGGAATGAATAAATTAGCGTCTTCGAATGCAATCATCTTTCACGCGAGGACGCAACTTAATTGAATCGCATTCATATTGTTCGTGTTGCTGTTTAATTTGTAAAATTTGTTTCCTTCTTTTCTTGGAGATTAATTTGTTTGTCTTTTTGTCTCCCGCTTTTACTAGCGTCTATAGCAACTTTCAGGGCAACATGGGCAAATGTTAAAGTTAATACAACGGTTATTCATATATCGACTTCTCTGGACTGATCATTAGTGTTTGGCATCACATAAAAATGAGTCATATAGTGATAAATAGTACTTACGACAGTGGAAATTGTTGCAAAACTTGAATGCAATAAATGCCTATCAATTTAAAACCTGATAAAAGGCATTTCAATAAAAGTCAGTTTGTTTGAAAAAGAAATGGGAAATTAATTGTTGCCAGAATGGCAATGGCTTAAGGTGCCTAATTAGTGCGGATAGTTGAATTTAACGTGGCCACCACGGGTACCAGCTTGGTCGGCAATGAAGGTTCGGGACCGCCAAAAGCTGCAAGATTTATGCACAAAAAATCTAACCGCGCATCGGGAGCGCGCTTGCTCACTCAGGACCAGAAACACATACGAATGAATATTTCCCAAACTCCTGTTAAAGCAGTTTAAACGATAGAAATAGGAATTTTGCCCTCTGCAGATGAAACTTGGATACGCTCTTGGAAGCAAAGCCGTAGATTACGAAGGGTCAAACATCTCCGGATAAACCCTATGGCGGCTGCTTCTTGGGATAGTGTTAATGGGAATGTTAACGGCGAACACTATCATTATGTTACAAACTTTTTCTGGACCAGTTATGTTCTTCAAACAAGATGACGCCACATGCTATACTACGAGGGAAACGTTGAATTTGTCAAGACTTATTTTCCTGGTTGCGTCATTTCTCGAAGTGGTGATATTCAGATGCCTTTAAGATCGTACGATCTAACCCCGTCCAGTTTTTGTTGCGTTTCTCAAGAACAAAGTCTTTTCTAACAATCCATGAACGATTAATGGCTTAAAGTAAAACATTCATCGAACGAATGAATATGAATCAATATAAAGCAGACTACATTTTAATTATTTCATTAAAAATTGCAAGTCCGGGATGAGATCGTTGCTGTGTAGATTTAACCGATTACAGGAACGTTATTCAGCAATAAGATCCATGGTGGGCGTAAAACGTTACACAGCTTACATTTTAAAAATTATCCGAATTTCGTACTTCGAAGAGAGACCGATAATAAACTCGTTACCCGTATTGAAAAATCCTTTCCACTTGCTCACTGTTTTCTCAGCTGTTGCACTCCGAACGGTTTATAAATAAAAGTTATTTTGAAGTGGTACGGAGCAACAAGCTCTGGTTATATGTACAGAGTGTAAGAATTCTTATTTACGCTGGGACACATGCTTTCCGCTGCTACTCTTTTCTTTTTCGATTTAGGTATTGACGATAAGTAATTAATAGCACAAACAGATTTGCATTTTATTGTGTGTCGAATGTGTTCTGATTATTTTTATATGGCTTCCTGTTTTTTGTTCGATAATTATCAATTTATCGATGTCATTTTGAAATATCAGCAAATATCTCAAAATTTTATGGCGTAAAAGATAACATTTGTTGAAAAAATTTTTAGTCAGTTGTCTTCTAAATTTAGACAGTTAGGAGAATAATCAAGGGAATTTATTGGGTTAGGCTGAAAATATTTTCTTTATTATACACCTAAGGTAAAAAAAAAAACGATTTGTTAAAATGGAACTTCTAAATATAAGTTTGACTGTTCGAAAAATTGATGGAGGCAACACGCTCGTAAGACGAATTGATTAATCGAGTGTAAGCCTTCATGTTTGAAGTTAATGGTGTGTCTAACGTTATGATGATTTGAGTGGTGTTCCCATTTTCCCATATTTCTCTCAAAAATTTTATTTATTTATAAGATTTACAAGGTATAAACAAACGGAATTAAATAAATACAAATTTCGAGTATTTGCGATCTCGCAAGTACCTACTGCGTGTGGCGCACTCTAAAAAATACAGCAACCGTATGAACGGACTCTTTTTTAATTTATTGAAGCAGAAAAATTCATTAATTAATTAATGATAATTAATAATAATTACCATAGAAATTATCCCAAACACTAACAACTTTTGGATCAAAATAACTTCATCTAAATCGTCACTTTTTAGCTTGAGAAACTGGTCCCAGTATTTTGTACAAACCAGTTCAAGCTTTGTAGTGGCAACATTGTAATCAACAATTTGTTCCTTGTATAAATTAAACAAGCTAGATAACTGCGTCTTGGAATTAGCTGTCTCCCACAAAGAATATCTTTTTCTGTTTACAAATCTTAGAGGCAAGCAAGCATCAGTTGCGATAATGGAAACAAGCATCCATAAAGGAAAGACGACAGAAAAGACCGAAGCCCCTTTTTGATAGATCGTACGCAACGCAAACGTAAATAAACAAACAAAAGACATACGTATAAGTGTAAACATATAGTTAGAAAGGAGAGCCTTGCATGCCACTTGTTACTGCGATCTCTTCTTGTGCTCGTGGAACTTACGGAGGCTGACTGCAGCGCTTCAAAAATAACTTTTTCTTTTTATAAATATACACGTAACTATGTACATACTGCATATGAACGCTTACGACGCCTATAGTAGATGTTGAACTCTGCTAATTTTGATTAACTTGATCAACCCCTTGCATTTCAAAATACACGCACCTCTAACGTTGTAATTTCGCACCGTTTTATACGAATTAATGACCGTGTACATTGCGAATTTAACTCGACGGTGACTGCCTAATTTAGCGCATCCAACACTAAATAATATTGTTTTTGAACTAGTTCCACCATCGACGAGAGGGTCATAATCCAATTAACCGCTTTATAAATAGCACTTCGGTGGTTATTAAATCACCAAGAATGCTTTTTTACGGCCCGTAAAGGCGTTAATAGTGGAATAACTACATCCAACATCATTTGGGAGTGTTTGGACTTAATATAATGTAATAACCAATAACAGAAATGGAAGAAAAAAAAATTAGTTTTTTGCACTTTCTTGGTTTAGGCAAGTAGGCGTAGATATTTTGAAGGACGATCCAATAGAAACCTTTGAAGCTACTTAATACGCAGCATAACAAGAAATGAAAAATTTTGCACTGAACACCAAGTTAACGATCTTATTTTACCACATTGCCATCAATAATCAATTTGCTTTTGGAACTTTATGACTTAAGCCACATTACATAAACATAGTTACTTATTTTCCTTGTATTTATATTCCAAATTATCGATGACGAGTTACTCAAATTAATAGTCAGAAAGCTGCTTTAGTTTCCGTTTAACTCGATTTAGGAAATAAAATTTCATCGTCGAAAATTACCAACACTAAAATAACAATCAGCTAACCAGCTAAAAAGAGTAATATGTCATAACAAACGTGATAATCAATTCCAAATTATCATGAGGTTGCGACAAAAACACGGAAAAAAAACACTTAATAGAATGTACTACGATACTGTAGGAAGAGCAATGTAGCGGTCAACACAATTATATAACCAGATCGGAAATTTTTGTTAATTTTTACACGTTGTTGTCACAGATAACAGGCATGTTAGAATTATCATTTGATGATACGGTTGAACATGAGGATCAACGCAGTGCGGCGATACCTTTGTATTGTTTGCCACACTACCCTAGAGTCCTTGCTATCATTATTTATCATTACCTAAAACTATTTAATCGAGTAATAGAGACTTTAATAGAGAGAGAGAGAGTAATAGAGAATTATAGCCACTCACATATCCTTTGCAATGAACACTCTTAGAACTATCCTACCGCAAAACTCAAATTGGCAAATCAGAATCCATGTAGTAACGTATAACGGCTTCCTTTAACGGTAAAAGTAGAAAGAAGTATCCGTAAAATATTTTATAATTGACATAGTTCCCCAAATCTATTCATTGAAGAATGTATTTGGCGCCTAATCGTACAAAGGACACGCGAAGTAGTTGATCGCGCTAATTGGGTTAGCGTGCTTCCGGCGCGCTCAGGAAAAAGAGGGAAGATCGATAGTTTACCGAAGCGCGAGCTGAACTCCTCTATCGGTTCGAGCTTGGCGAATAATTTACCCCGGCGAACTAACAAGCCTTCTTCGGTAGCCGTGGAGACCTAACTTAATCAATTTCATTAATATCCGACATCGGAGGGCTAGAACATTATTCGAACTACCACTGCTGGGAAACTTGGAGCTATATGTACATACCTTGTACTTTTACAACAATTACATCAAATAAGCGTTTCAATGTGCACGAGGTTAAGCTCTTTAAATATTCCATTTATTTTGTAGAATATGCTCCGATGAAGTTTTTGTTAAAGTGTTTCTGCATTGTCAGCAAAGTCTTCTAGCATTCAAGGGTCACTTAAATTTTTCTTTTTGTAAAATGTCTAAATCAGCATTTGAAGAGCTGATTTCGTAGTTCACGAGAAACGATGGTTTCTTATTCCAAGCGCAAAGGTGAAAATGCGCAGTGATGAAATAATTAATTATTTTTTAACTTTAAAGGAGAGCGAGTTAGTCACTAAGGATCATCTTCAGAGAATAATCAAAGTTTTATATGAGTTAGAAAACTTAAAGCAAAAACTTCTTAAATATCATTCGGAGTTTCAATACAAGAAACTTCCTCTTTACCCGCTACAAAGCCAAAAAAATTGAAACAAACTGGTCGTGCTTAAGAAACAATTGAGTTTACCAGTTCTAAAGTAAGAATACTTTGAAAGCTTCAGAAGCGGGAGTATCTGGGATATAGAATATTAAAAATGAATTGAAACCGTTTTCTTTGAGAATTTGAAGAAACGATGCAGAGCATGGGAAGCAGAAATTAAAAAAAATATCATTGCACCTGTTGCAGTAGTGGGGAATTACACAAGTTGTAGCCACAAATAAATTGTAGTTAATTGTTTTGCAATCGTTTGATTAATGATGACAATTTCCCCTTGTAGGTATTATCTACTTAGTCTTATATTTACTTTGAATATTTATGTAAATGTCCTCACGATTATGGCACCACAGCCTCACCACCACCAAAACGAACATACAACGAAAATGCTTGAAAACAGAATATTCGGACCATTGACATGATTCCTTTGAAACTTCTGCAAAACCGAAGAATACAAAAGATCGTTTCATGGAAATAATTTTTCGATTAGCTTCACATGAAACCAATTAAACAACGAAGAGCCATCAAGGTCGAACATGTGCAAACTATACACTAGTAAACTTTTGTTTTATTATTTTTTCCAGTAATCAATCTGCGCTAATTACTGTCGAGATATAAACATCCAAAGCGCGACCAATGCACACACACCGACACATAACTAACTCCTTAATTAGCCAATACCAATCCGAAACGATCGATTATCAATCACTAAACTAGTCGTCAATCAACGTTTCACGAACCATCTCGCTGCCTGTTTTCTATTCTATTTTCCGCTTAACCATAACGGCGAGAGCATACCGCTCGCCTCGGGCAACTTATATTGCCTATTACTTTTCTTCTTGCCATCCTCCTCCTTCCACTTGTTCTTCCATCTTCTTCGTCTTTTTCCTTGCTCCTCCATTTCGGACCCGGACTGCGCTTGTTTGTAGATACCGGCGCAATCAATTCTCTCTCCAGACTCTCGAGCATTGTGCGAACACTAGACGTTCCATCTCTCTTCTTTCTCCCACTGTCTCCGTTCTTGTTACGGTGTTATTGTGAAACCGTATAGAATCGTGACTTGACGTTTGATACATGGCTTATATCATCCTATGCTATACCTACGTAACGCTATTCTGTGTGTGTGCGCTTTCGAATATGAGAAGTCGCCAAGCTCGTCTCTTTTTTCGTTTAGCACCGTCTCTCTCGTTCGTTTCTCGCTGTTAGTGGCGTAGGTTCATTTTGCTGGTTTATTTCTGCTCATTTTCGCTGCTCGTTAAATTTGCAATGTGTATATACTATATAAGAGATTTATGAGATCCCGAAGGAGGAAATTTTTTACCGGGTGTTATATATTGGGCATTATGAACTGGTGGAATTATTTAACATTGACATTGTAGTACTATAGTACAAAATAGTGTTGTCAGCAGACCTATTAAGCAAGGAGCAAGGGAGTCCGCAAAATAGAAAAATTTTGCTGGCCAGCTTCTAGCCTATGCACAGCCAACGGCGACCCGATTACACGCAACTGCCGCGTAACACTCGTGCTCACTTTGTATCACCGCACGAACATGGAATCTGGTAGATACCATTGGGGTCCGGATGATTGCGGTCTTTGATGGGAAGTATGAGAGCTTGAAGCTGGATTTAAAAATGGTTTCTGAAGAGGATCTTGCTGATACAATCGGGGACATCTTGATTGTGCTTGCTTACGGTAATTAGGATTAGATGAGAGGAGTTTCTGGTGAGAGAGGGTGATGTGGCGATCATTTTCATGAGATTAATTATGGCGGATCACAGTTTCGGTGATGTGGTGCAGTTCTTGAGGAAGCAAATTGGGTTCAGATCTAGAACCAAAACTACGACAATGACGCGGTTGCAAAACCAAGAGTATAGCGTGTGTTATTGGCGACCGCAGAACCCTGTTTTCCAACAAATATTTTCAATTTTTAAAATATACTTTTTGGGGCTTTGAGATGTGATCGGAAAGGGGCACCCTTCAGGGCTACTTTGTCTTGGGATATTTTCGCGGGGTACCATTTTATGAGTTTTCGCTAGTTTTTAAGCATATTCTACTAGAATAAAATGACTCCCAATATTTTAATAAAAATTACTCTTTAATGATGACGCACCTTTCTACAACTACGTGAATAGAAAATCGTCCTTACAAAGTTATTGCAATTATCTTCAGAGGATTCTTGCCCGTGTTAAATACGTTTTATTATTATTAATTATTAATCAAGCTGAAGATGGCGCTACGCTTAGATGTTCTTGTTATTAACTCTAAATCGAAACAACTATACACTTCCACACTTCTGTGAGATGATCTAACTAGGTGCAAGTAAAAATATCGCATGTGGGTAGACCGTAGTGAAACTCCAACGCCAACCTGCTTTATACCGTTGACATCTCCGTGGCGACTAGCGCAAAATACCTGCCCGTAACAAAACACCTGCGAAACACAGTAATTGGGCGAGGCTGTTTGCTCGGTCCGGTGTTATTAATCTTTAGCGTTTCAAAAGAAAAACATTATTAATCGCTGTTGGACGAAATCCAGCCGAAGCGATGGTGTAACCGTAATGACACATGTCGGTGGTTTGTCCTTGACGATTCGTCTGATCAGAAATTCTTTAAGAAATTTTCCATGTATAGTCGGCAGCGACACAATGATGCAGTGGCGGCGCGTGACCTTTTGACAAGGGGGCCGCGATTATAAAAACATAAGAAAGCAGAAATTGCTTACACATTATTAAGAAATACGCGCACTGCACTGGTAAGCATGAATATAATGTGTACCTAAACGTAACGCAAATGTCATATAGTCATTAATATGACCACGAGATTCTTCATGTTTCTTTATTTTAGAGATTTTTAGAGATCCTTCATTATTTTAGTAGAGATCCTTCACATCAGCTCTAGCCTAACTGAAATATGAGGATCCATATGCAATATTATAGAACAACACGATATAATAGAATGAAAACTTTACTTGTACATATCCATTTATTTTCAGCTTCTTTCTTCAATTATTTGTTCCAATTTTAGTAGAGGTTATGACTAGCTCTTCCATTTTATTTTTTTCTTCCGGAAAAAGTTATAATCACATTGATGCTGTTCATTTTTAAGGCTACTATAAACACAGTCGCCCGCCACTATATAAAAACTTGGGAAAAATCGATACTAAACGACAACTCTTCCTCTCGTAGCTAAAATCAGAATGCCCGTGGAAATTTTGTGGCACAAATGCATTTACAGCGGCTAGACTGTGGTTGGTTGTTTGGTCAGGCGCCATAGCAACCAGGGCCGCGATTTCACTGCGGCCCAAATATTTAATTTCAATCTATTGTACATTTCACATTGTTCACCACGGAATAAATAAGGAGCCGCGGGATATTTAACTGTTACTTATCCTTTCGTAATAATTACGTAATATAATGAATTCTGTAGCATTTTTAAAGATGTTAAATGTTGGGAAGGGCGCCCCTGCAATGATGCGATATTTTTAAGAGAACTATATACCAGCAGTAGCACAATATATTTAGCCAATAGACTTTTTAAAAGTATTTACTGGACAAAAAAAATTACAAAATCGACTACGCTATTTCGAACCTATGTATGTACAACACATGTTAAGTGAAGGAGTGCCTTCTCGCCGGTTTCAAGGCAATATTGAATAACCCAAGGTGAATTCACATCAGCATACTAACTAAGTGTATAAGACTAAAGGTACGACGACAATTTTGTAATATTGAAGCAACTAGAATTGCCGATTACCGTATTATACAGGGCGTCCCATCACGATTTACAAACGAAGTATCTCGCCTACGAATTGTGTTATTAAAGCTTAATTTGGCGGATGAATAAAAACGCCGCATAATATAGTATATTCAGATCATTTCTTCAACTTTCGCTTTTAAGTCAAGCGAAACAAATTTAAACTAAATCGAACTATCACACTTACTATCTACTAAGATTACATTGTCTCTATTACATGGGATCTGTGCACTATCCCGTAGATCTGACGATATCCATGAGAGGAATGCTCCGTTGATTTCATAAAGTGAGAGTTTTTGAAGCAACAATTTGTGATCTGCTTGGTCAAACGTCGAAGTCCAGCGAAGTGTTAATGATGTTTGTGTACGTTAATAAATTGGTTTGCGTGTTGCGTCCTGAGTAGGATCCACGTTAATTAGCGTTAATCACGTTGCGGTATGTTTTGAAAATTGCCTAGCAAAGAATGTCCTCCAGTATCTCCGTCATACTCAACCGGATGGATATAGGTCAGTAATTCTGTATTAGCTCGCTGTCACCGCTTTTAAAAATTGGAATTATCTAAGCCAGCTTCCATTTATCTGGGAAACAGCCGGTGTTCATGGATCGTTAATACAGTAAAGCCAGAGTTAACAAGATAGGGCTGACAAGATAGAGCTGCACATCTTTAGAAAATATTCTGGTACTCCATCAGAATCAGGATTGTGCCGTCCTTGGAGATTGATTAGTCTTGGGGGGTCATTCATATATTACTCAAAATGTAATTATTTGCATATTAAGTCGCGTGATGTAACCTGTTTAAATTCATCAAAGAGTATAAATAATCGACTTAATTCCTTTGGCCGAAACACTTGAAGTAAAATAGTAGTAGGAGTGAAGTAAAACGAATAATTTAAACTCTTTCTCCGACAATTTTCCATTGAGATAGGACCAGCGTAACCACGTGACCGTTTATTACGGATTCAATACGGCAGAACGATAGCGCATCGCAATCGCGTTAGTTTAATTTCTCTTATGGTCGACGTGTGGGCAGACGTCGTCGAGTTGTTCTCCATTTATTGAATAATAAATACAGTACAATAATACGTCGTTGGACAATGGTACGTTATGCACGCGTTTTAACGTATGTATGGGAGATATTACAATGAGGTCGGGTAAACGCAAGCCGTTCATATCCGTAGCGCATTCTCAAGGTCAAGTACTTCCCGTTATCCATCGCAATATAAATACGGTTGGCATATAATGGCAGTTAAACTCTTGCCAAATTACCGGGGATAAAATGTACAATGAAAACGACGATCCTTCGTCGATTCGGCTTTATTTTTCTTCTGGTTGTGACACACTAAAAGACCTATTTATTTGAGATGGTTCGCCTAATTAAAATCTACGTTTGAATGCGAGCAAATACAAATCATGTTGTTTGAAACAAATAATTTTGTTGATTTAGTTTGAGTGTCCCATGAGCATTGATGAGCTTCAAAGTTTGACATTTATAAAAAAAAAACAATTTGCAAAAACAAGTGATTCTTCTAATATAAACCCACTAGGAGAAGAATAGTCTAAGAGCACCCTCTATCGAAAGGAAAACCATTAGCTTCAGCGATAAAGCTTAGGAGTTACGTTCGACAAAAAATAATGTGGAGCTCCCGCATGTCCAATTTACAGAAAAAAGCCATCACAGCGACTTGTTTATTAAGCTGG